>JAJJWW010018497.1:0-585817 GCA_023531295.1 Papaver armeniacum | reverse complement strand
GCTAAGCGGACTGCTATCCTACGGTTGGTGATAATCTGTGCCTAATAACAAGTAGAAAAGAACATAACTTTAATCATTGTTTTGCAACGAAGAAGGATTCCTTGATCTTGTCTCTCTTATTGATTTCAACTTTATCTTTTAATTGCTTTGTTTATTTTCTTTTGCTTTATACATCCCCCCTTTTGTGACAATTTTTACAACTAGAATCTCTTGCTCCTCGTGGGAACGAACTTGACTTCCATTATATTATTTTTAATTGAGTGGAAATATTAATTAATTTGATTGCACCTACGACACGCATCAATGGTACCAAAGACTAATATCCAAGTGTCAATCAATTTAAATCAACAACCAAAAGGTCGGATATTATAATTGATTGAACAACGCACAACCTGTGATATTTCAATTATATAAACAAATATAATGTGGAGTATAAATAACACAGACACCAGAATTTTGTTAACGAGGAAACCGCAAATGCAGAAAAACACCTAGTCCATATTGAACACACACTATATTAAGCCGTTACAGACACTAGCCTACTCAAAACTAACTTCGGTCTGGACTGTAGTTGAACCCCAATCAATCTCACAGTGATCCAAGGTACAGTTATGCTCCTACATCTATGATCCCAGCAGGATGCTACGTACTTGATTCCCTTAGCTGATCTCACCCACAACTAAGAGTTGCTACGACCCAAAGTCGAAGACTTTAATAAACAAATCTGTATCACACAGAAAAGTCTACGGTAATAGATAAATCCGTCTCCCATGAATATACCTACGAGTTTTTGTTCCGTCTTTTGATAAATCAAGGTGACCAGGAACCAATTGATAACCCAGACTTATATTACCGAAGAGCAGCCTAGTATTATCAATCACCTCACAATAATCTTAATCGACGCAGCGAAAAAAGATATTGCGGAATCACAAACGATGAGACGAAGTGTTTGTGATTTCTTTTCTATCTTGCCTATCGGAGATATAAACCTCAAGCCAATTATTCCAATTGTACTCGTACGATAGAAACAGCAATATCAGATCACACAACTACAATAAAAGTAGTATCAGTCTGGCTTCATAATCCCAATGAAGTCTTTAAGTCGTTAACCTGGTTTAGAGAAGAAAAACCCAAGGTTAAAGGAGAATCGACTCTAGCTTATGCAACTAGTATCACACGTAAGGTGTGGGGATTAGGTTTCCCAGTTGCTATGGTTCTCCCTTATATAGTCTTTCAAATCAGGGTTTGCAATCAATGTTAGCTTGGTAACAAAGCATTCAATATTCACAGTTTGATGAAAACCTGATTAGATTCAATCTAATATTTCTCAACCGTTGGATCGAAACCTTAGCTTATTACACACAAATGAAATGTCTAATTTTGGGTTTATGTAACCGTTCCCAAATATTAACATTTGTTGGTTCAACAATAGTTAACCAAATGGTTAGCCATATGATCACTTTCATATCAACCATATTCTTCTTCACCATAACTAGTTCAAATGACTCAAATGAACTAGTTAGAGAGTTGTTCAACTGATTAGATCTTATGTAACTACACAAGACACAATCAAAGAAAAAACGGTTTGATTCACTCGAATCGGTTTATGAACTTTATAGCCACGGTTTGCAAAAGCATTCCTTAGTTTATATAAACATGAGTTCAAGAACGACCGATTTTAGATATAACCTACTCAAGTTCGCGGACTTAAGCTCAAGGAAGGAGTTCACAAACTCTTGCAGAAATTCTCGGGTCGAGAACTTCCGCCAGTTCGCGGACTTGGCTCACGCCACATTCCGTTTCTCTTGATCAACAAAGTTCGCAAACTTTGCTTCAAGGAATAAGGACTTATACATATATGTGTTTCCACAACAATGCTTATATCCTACCAATGGTTATGTAATCTAAACTCTCATTTCAACTATTGAAACATTCTCATAGGACGTTATATAGCCGTTATTCACAGACCATTTTTCATCAGAGCAATTTTCAAAGTGATTGAAACATAACATGACATTCGTCACTAGGTAAAGATGAATTTGGCTAAAGCGAAAGCTTACCAATAAATATTTCGAGAAATAGATAGGCGAGATAAACTCGGCTCGAAATAGCAAATGTGTATAATAAAAGTCTATATATCAAAATGACTTTTGTCTCAAGAATAGGAGATAGAGTAAATAGACTTTTGAGTGACAGATAAGTTCAAGTCTCCACATACCTTTTAGTCGATGAAGTTCCACCGGTTCCTTGAGTAGTCCTTCGTCTTGTATGATGATTTCCATGGAGTCTTGAGATCAACTACACTTTCTATCCTAGTCCGAGACCTTTAGCTATAATAGGCTAGAAATAAAGACTTATAGTTATGATCACTAACATTGACAAACATGCTTGAGATAGCAATGCATGCGAGTTCGACTGAGCAATGCTCTAACAATATCAACCTCATTCATCTTAACCATAACTAGTTCAAATGACTCAAATGAAACTAGTTCTAGAGTTGTTTAATTGTTTATATTCTCATAAAAGTATACAAGACACAATTGAAGCAAAATCGATTTAGGTTCACATGAATCAAGTCATGAACATTATAGTCACGATTTGCAAAAGATTGCATTCCTTATTATATAAATGTATTAATTCATGAACAAACCGATTTCAGAACATCATCTACTTAGGTATGCGGACTTAAGTAGCCGAACCAAGTTTGGGTTTCGCCAGTACGCGAACTGGTATGCGTACCATCCAAACTCAGCAAAAATTCCCGGACCTGAACCTTACGCCAGTACGCGTACCGGTTTGCATACCTATTTATGGGTGAAAACTATCTCTGCCGGTTTTGGTAATTTGGGGTGTGTGGATGAGAAATGAGTCTAAACCTTAAACAAATGCACTACACGGGAGTGCTTGTAGATTCGAGAAATCAATTTGTGCAAATCCGGCATAAACCAAGAAATGGCCGTTCCAGACTTGTTTCGGTCACAAAGTGAAGGAGATGGGGTTGATCTTAGGGAGGGAAGCGAAGAAGGTATTGAGATTGTGAAGGTGTTGGCTATGTATGACTTGTATCGGAAAGTCAACCGGCTTGCGGGATGTAAGCTATCGATTCGGTGTTTGAATACGATGGTATCAACACTTGCCTCTCGTTGTCCGGACTTGTTCTTTTTTTGGAAATAGGGAGGAGAACCTATTTATACAAGTCATTTGATCCTTACTCACGTCTCTCGTGGGAAGTGGAGGAAGTGGAGTGATGGAGTAGTGGAGTTGTGTGTTAGTGTTACACGACCAGTCTTGCCCACTTCTCCTGTCATCTCTAACCGTCCATGACTTCCCGACACGTTCTTGTGATGGCGCGTTGCACGCCGTAAACCGCCAGACCAATACCCCAGTATGTATCCCCCAGTTTGTGACATGATTGATGTCTCGAGTGTGTGGATCGTGGGACCCACAGAAAGTAGCATGTGATGCTAGATTAAATAACTAAGTTATTTAGGAAGTCAATACTTGTGAAGTATCGTGTGTATTCTATCTAGGTACTGCATCGAGTATATTCAGCATGTATGAAGCATCGTTGTTTTAAGACTTAACGAATTTAAGTGTCTTAAAATAGCATCATGTCTAGCCATCTTCGAGTGATCGTTTGGAGGCTATGCATGCAAGCCCTGGTTTGGCCGATCACCTCATGTGGAAGAGTGGTGGTCGGTGATCGTGGTGATGCTTTGCTGGTCTCTTAACTCCTAACCAGGGCTGCTTGACCAAGCTGGTAGAGTTGGACGGACGAGATGATCTGTGATGCTCATCTGCGACCGTTGATGAAGTTTTAGGGTTTTGAAGAGGTGCGCAAGCATCACTCTTCAGCTTGGTCGAAACCAAGCATGGGAGGTGTTTTGGAAAGGACTGAACGGGCATGCGTGTAGACGGCATGCCGGTGTACACGTCCGTAACTCACTGTCCCATGAAGGTGCGATCTAGGCCACTCAATTTGACCGGCAAAGAGGAGTGGTTGAGATCAATTTGCAACAGAAATCCCATGCTGTAAAGGAGTTGGAAACCGCGCACCATGCCTACTTCGGGCGCGCGTTTAGAGACATCAGGCCATGGTTGGCCTTGGTCGATCGGTCATGTGTGTAGGAGGGCCCACGATGATCATGTTGACATGCTCAGGACCTTTTAAGTCTGCATCTACACCCTCCGTCCAAGCTTGCGAAGATGCGTGATCAATTAGCGACACATGTAACATGCCGCAAACCCTAATTAGGTTTTTGGATCAGTTGGTTTTGAAAGCTATGTTCCTCCTTTGGGGAGGCCGACCATGTGGGGCCCACATTGGGCCGATGGTGATCACGCCAATACCTGTCTGATGGCTAGGGGTCTGATCTAAGCCATCCAAACATGCCGGTGAAGTTGGATGGTCGGGATCGATTTAAGACCCTTAGTGGAATTTCCCACGACCCTTAAAGCATCACGCCGGCCAAACTTTAGGTAGGCGTTTGCTCCCTCCTGGCTAGGTCGTGAGATGGTCGGCTATACAGGTAGAAAGGGGGCACGCCGGTGTTCATAACGGTGCTTGTCCGACCGGAAATGGGGCGATCCGCGCCGGCAAATATGAACGGACGTGATTGATTTGAGACTTCCGTAGGCAGCCTTTGTTCGTACGGACTCCTCCAAGCCGCTCCATACCAATTTGGACATCCAACTCCAGGCTGGTGTTTGGTGGTTTTTTGGAGGGCGTGACTTGTACTTGACCGGCCATGGCACTAAGGGGCCCACTAGTGGTCATTGTTGTGGATTCCTGCTCCTGCTAGGGTTCTTCTAGGCTGGTTAAATCGTGCGGACAACTTGCGTGGTCATGATTGTTTCCGAGACTGATATGGACAGTCTAGATTCAAAAATATGCTCAATCGGGCTAGTATAACACACCGAGAGTTGTAGCCTGTAAGGGTATTTCGTACATGTTTTATTACTAATACTTGGAGGTTCATGTTGCTCTGCTGAGAACAACACTCAGTCGTCATGCCGCACCGGCAATGAGTACAGGAAATACAAGGCTGGTCATGCATTAATTAATAATGCTATAAATTCAAAGGGTATATGGGATTGTTGCTACATGCTCCAACCTGGATGAATTTTGTGTATTTAATTCACAGAATACCGGGATTGTTGCCACATGCTCTATTCTAGGTGAATTAGTAAAGTGAAGAAGTATTCATCACTTATTAATGGCTTTATCTTTTGCAAGATGTTAGCCCATAATTTTGGCCTTTACAAATTTAGCCTTAAATGAAAATCCACCATCATGCCCACTTCGAGGTACGCAAGTTGAAGGATATCGAGTTCGATAACACATTGATCGATACGGCCTGATGTCGATCTCAAAGATCATCACTCTCCAGACATTGATCGATACCATATTGTGGTCGATACCTTAAATGAAAATCCACCATCAACATTAAGTCCCCTGCCTAGCACGTAATGGTTACACCATTGTGGGGTAGGCATGAGATAGTGACAGTTAAAGACAAAGCTTATGAGACAAAGTTAGATGTTACCAGGAGAGACGGGTCATCATGTCCTTGGAGCATGTCACATTCAAGAGGCGTCCAGGTGAGTGTTCCCCTAGCATGATGTCGGTCTTGCCTCGCTTCGATGGATCATTACGCTGTTTCGTTAGGTGGGGCTCTGCACATGCTTGATCGAACGTGGGCTTGATGTGCTGTTTTGGTTAATCGTGGGTCCGCTGCGTGCTCGCTTGATCGAACGTGGGACCCGATGTAAGCATGCTTGATTCGAACATGGGCAGATGTGCATGCTTCGATCAAACGCGGGACCACCGTGTACATGTTTCAAACGTCGGCCATGTCCTGTGCCTACTTTGACCGTACGGTTGATGTACTTGCTCGAGTGTTATCTTGCTACTTCGACCAAACACCGACCCAGCTAGCTTGACTAAACACTGGACTTGATGCTTTGACCAAACACCGGCCTTGTTGTTTGCTTTGCTCGAACGTGGGACCCGATGTGAGCAAGCTTGTTTTTTTTTTTAAATGAACCTTGTGTGCTCAAACGTAAATGTGGGTCCTGTAGAAAGCATTGAAGCAGCTTCTGGAGCAGGCCCGGGAGAGCGTTGAAGTGTTGGAGCTGAAACGCCTTCTTCCGGAGAGAGAGCTTTGATTGGGGACTACTGTGTCTTCTTCGACCAACTGGGCCGGGATCAAGTGGGACCCGCCACGTGCCTCGATCGAACGTTGACCCCGTGTTTCGACCGAAAACCTGCTTGCGTACGCATGTTTTATTCGAATACCAGCCTTGTGACTTTGATCAATACCCGGACTTGAAACTTGAGCAATACCGGACTTGTGACTTGATCGACTTGTGACTTGATCAACACCGGACTTGAAACTTGAGCAATACCGGACTTGTGACTTGATCAACACCGGACTTGAAACTTGAGCAATACCGGACTTGTGACTTGATCAACACCGGACTTGAAACTTGAGCAATACCGGACTTGTGACTTGATCAACATCGGACTTGAGACTTGAGCAATCCGGGACTTGTGACTTGATCAACACGGACTTGAGACTTGAGCATCTGGGACTTGTGACTTGATCAACACCGGACTTGAAACTTGAGCAATACCGGACTTGTGACTTGATCAACACCGGACTTGAGACTTGAGCAATACCGAACTTGTGACTTGATCAACACCGGTGTTTGGACCCAATACCAGCCTTGTGTACTCCAACGTGAATGTGTGTTCTGTCGTGTGTGACTACACATCTCACGCGTTTTTATACAAGTACTGACTCATGTATTTATTGTAGAATGAAAAAAAGAACTCCTGTTGAGATGTCTTCTGGGGATAATACTGGTGCCAAGTCAGGAGGTGTTGTCAGCTTCAAAGATATACCGAACATTGATGATGAGTTGTTCACCGCGCCCTTTCAACTATATGAAAATATCCGTTCCACAAGATAAACCTTCTCCTATCGACTTCAAGGTTTTCATGCTCACTGGTCCTCATGAAGGATGGATGAGACGTATGTTGATCAATGGGTACATCAAAGATAACTTGACCAGAGCGCAGATTATTGATGCAGCTTGAGTGTTGAAACGACTCGAGAGGATGTTAAAGTGGTTTCTGGTGCGAACGTTGAGGTGGATCCTGGAGAGAGTGTTGAAGAAGGATTAAAGGCGAACGTGGGTCCCGAGAGAGTGTTGAGGCGGCTCTTGAATAGACCATTGAATCGATCTTACGCTAGAGGGAGCGTTGAAGTGTTTCCCTCTTGATTCGATTTACCCTTGCGAATTCCATGCTTCTTGACCGACCATCTCTCTCATATTGAAGAATTCCTTGATCGACGGTGAAGGAACTTCATGCCGAGCCTCGATCCCCAGCGTGGTTTACATGGTTTGTTCGTAGTGGTTGTTGTCGAGCCGGATATGGAATATCTTGGACATTGTTTCATCATTGTGGGAGTCGTGCATGTGGTACTGGAGTTGGAGTTGACGGACGCGCAGATGTTGTATCTCGGTGGTTTTCCTCTTCTTGCTTCAAGGAACCGCTACAGAAGGTCAAGGTTGTATCACCTGTTGGTGATATATATGCCCTACAAACATTATGAGGCTCTTCATTCTTGCAGGCCTGGTTCTTTCTATCAGGGCATATGTTGTTGTAGATGAGCGTTCAACAGCTCCATAGGATGACCAAAAGCGCGGATTCTCCAACATAGCATGATAGACATGTACCACTGTCTGATAAAGTGACTCGCCCGGATCTTGTTCGACCACTGTCTAATAGAGTGACTCACCCGGATCTTGCTCGATATGACGCGTGGACATCGTTATCTTCTTGAGGCTGCTCCCTTGAGGTATCGGCTCCAGTGGAAGATTGTCGTCATAGAGCGTTGATACGTTGCACCGGCCTTCTTTAAACCAACTGGCAGTATGGTATAATAAAAATTTCCGAGAGGAGTTCGAAAAGCTATCTTACTTGCATCATGCTCGTACATCCTTAACTGGTTGTAGCCGCTACATCCATCCATGGAGGAGAACATGCCGTGTCCGCTGGTTGCATCTACTAACATGTCGATGTTAGGTAGAGGAGGATCGTTTTTGGAGCAGCACCTGTTCAAGTTTCTGAAGTCTACGCAGCACCTAATCTATCCATTTTCCTCGTGTCTAAACTACAACTGTTTAACCGACTTGGATCCAGGTATGACATGTAGATGATGGGTGACCAATTTTCATCTAAATTCGGAATTTCTTCATATCTCCAAGCGAATATGTCCTGGTACTCTTTGAGAAGTTCCACGAGCTTCGTGCGTTTATCCGTACACAAGGTTGAGCCGATGGAGATAGGCCTAGGAGATTCCTCAACGATTTCAATCTCATCGATTGTGGAGTTGGTGCCATCTTGCACTTGTTGTGGAGCATCTAGTACTTGTTCTTGTGGTTCGTTCTTTGTTGTAGCATTCCATTGGGTAAAGAGATCTGGTAGCAGTCTCCCGCTAATTGATAATGGCAGTGTCGGTATACCGTTTTCCCTTTCTAGTCACGACTCGCCACAAAAGTTCGTTCCCTTTTCGTGTGAACGAGGGTCGTGGCTTCACATGATGGAGAAGAATGCTTCGTCAGCAAAGATGCATTGTGGATTTTAGCCCTCAATGATGCAAGCCGGTCTTCTTCCTGAATTGACGCCCACGTGGGGAGTGGGACGCAACGAACTTGTCTGATTCTTTCCGCGGAGCTTCTCCCGTATATGCTGGTTTGGTTTCCCTCGAAGTCCGTCATTGTGGTAGGCTTCTGTATGACCTTTCCCCGGGAGAACCTTGGATGTCCCGAGAGTCTTGAGAGTAATCACATTCGAAGACGCTCCCGTGTAGATAAGGGCCATCTTGAACTCTGAATCCTTGATGCGTGCGGTGACATGTAGGGCACGGTCGTGACCTTCCTCTAGTTGATTGCAGCAAAACGTCTCCGCGCGCTGATTCTTCGAGAGGTGTGAAAGTTTGCATAAACTTTCCACTAGAGAAAATGCTTCCCGATCCACCGGCCTCTGGTTCATAGTTAAATTATTGACTTGAGGAGGATCGTTGTGAGGATCAGTCCCCAGTGTAGGAGTCTCCATGACAGGACCGCTCATATCTGATGTCGCTTCTTTGATCAGGTCCATGGAGGTCCGCGCCGCTGAAGTACCTTCTCCGGTACGTTGAATGTGTTCCTTTTTTGCTCTAGGGGCTGTCATGTCTCTTGTGGCAATCGATCAGTTAATGTCTTAAGAAAAGTGAGTACCTCTTTCTGAGTTGCGGCCATATCCATTTGAGTCTTAGCAAGAACTTCCTGCTTCTCCATCAAGTCTGCAATGGTAATGGGGGATGGTCCTCCTCTCGTCCCTCCGACTCCTCGTCCCCGATGAAGGAGTGGAAGTTGTTGCTCGGTGACTACCGGAGGTGTTACACTTGATGAGATGCCGGGATTTGCGGTCGCTCCGGCTCGATGATGGCGGATGTTACACTTACTGGAACATCTCTCGCTACGCCGGCACCGTGGTAGAAGTGACGGCTCCATAAGATGTATTGACCACGGTAGCTCCACCGACAGTACATCGACACCGGAGTGTTATCCACACTAGCTCCATCGAATTGATTGCCGATCCGGACACGAGTTCTCCGCCATCTTGAAATGGATTGATGATTGAATTGGTCCTAAGATCTACCCTTTTGAAATTGATAAAATTGAATCGGATTTTGAAGAAATTGACTTTACAACCGAGAGATTAACCTCCCGCCTGGTCGCCAATTGTTTATGGGTGAAAACTATCTCTGCTTTTTTTGGTAATTTAGGGTGTGTGGATGAGAAATGAGTTTAAACCTTAAACAAATGCACTACACGGGAGTGCTTGTAGATTCGAGAAATCAATCTGTGCAAATCCGGCATAAACCAAGAAATGGCCGTTCCAGACTTGTTTCGGTCACAAAGTGAAGGAGATGGGGTTGATCTTAGGGAGGGAAGCGAAGAAGGTGTTGAGATTGTGAAGGTGTTGGCTATGTATGACTTGTATCGTAAAGTCGAACCGGCTTGCGGGATGTAAGCTATAAGTTCCGGTGTTTGAATACGATGGTATCAACACTTGCCTCTGTTGTCTGGACTTGTTCTTTTTTTTGGAAATAGGGAGGAGAACCTATTTATACAAGTCATTTGAGCCTTACTCACGTCTCTCGTGGGAAGTGGAGGAAGTGGAGTTGTTTGTTAGTGTTACACGACCAGTCTTGCCCACTTCTCCTGTCATCTCTAACCGTCCATGACTTCCCCGACACGACCAATACGCCGCACGTTGTAAACCGACATAATTGATGTCTCGAGTGTGTGGATCGTGGGACCCACGAAAGTAGCATGTGATGCTAGATTAAATAACTAAGTTATTTAGGAAGTCGATACTTGTGAAGTATCGTGTGTATTATATGCAGGTACTGCATCGAGTATATTCAGCATGTATGAAGCATCGCTGTTTTAAGGCTTAACGAATTTAAGCGTCTTAAAATAGCATCATGTCCATCCATCTTCGAGTGATCGTTTGGAGGCTATGCAGGCAAGCCCTGGTTTGGCCGATCACCTCATGTGGAATAGTGGTGGTCGGTGATCGTGGTGATGCTTTGCTGGTCTCTTAACTCCCAACCAGGGCTGCTTGACCAAGCTGGTAGAGTTGGACGGACGAGATGATCTGTGACGCTCATCTGCGACCGTTGATGAAGTTTTAGGGTTTTGAAGAGGTGCGCAAGCATCACTCTTCAGCTTGGTCGAAACCAAGCATGGGAGGTGTTTTGGAAAAGACCGAACGGGCATGTAGACGGCATGCCGGTGTACACGTCCGTACCTCACTGTCCCATGAAGGTGCGATCTAGGCCACTCAATTTGACCGTCAAAGAGGAGAGGTTGAGATCAATTTGCAACAGAAATCCCATGTTGTAAAGGAGTTGGAAACCGTGCACCATGCCTACTTCGGGCGCGCGTTTCGAGACATCCGGCCATGGTTGGCCTTGGTCGATCGGTCATGTGTGTAGGTGGGCCCACGATGATCATGTTGACATGCTCGGGACCTTTTAAGTCTACATCTACACCCTCCGTCCAAGCTTGCGAAGATGGACGCTCGTGATCAATTAGCGCCACATGTAACATGTCGCAAACCCTAATTAGGTTTTTGGATCGGTCGTGTGTACACGACTTCAACCTAACGGTTTGGAAAGCTATGCTCCTCATTTGGGGAGGCCGACCATGTGGGGCCCATATTGGGCCGGTGGTGATCACGCCAATACATGTCTGATGGCTAGGGGTCTGATCTAAGCCATCCAAACATGCCGGTGAAGTTGGATGGTCGGGATCGATTTAAGACCCTTAGTGGAATTTCCCACGACCCTTAAAGCATCACGCCGGCCAAACTTTAGGTAGGCGTTTGCTCCCTCCTGGCTAGGTCGTGAGATGGTCGGCTATGCAGGTAGAAAGGGGACACGCCGGTGTTCATAACGGTGCTTGTCCGACCGGAAATGGGGCGATCCGCACCGTCAAATCGCGCCGGCGAAGATGAACGAGCGTGATGGATTTGAGATCGCCGTGGCGCCTTTTGTTCGTACGGACTCCTCCAAGCCGCTCCATACCATCTTGGACATCCAACTCCAGGCTGGTGTTTGGTGGTTGTTTGGAGGGCGTGACTTGTACTTGACCGGCCATGGCACTAAGGGGCCCACTGGTGGTCATTCCTGTGGCTGCCTGCTCCTGCTAGGGTTCGTCTAGGCTGGTTAAATCGTGCGGCCAACTTGCGTGGTCATGGTTGTTTCCGAGACTGATATGGACAGTCTAGATTCAAAAATATGCTCAATCGGGCTAGTATAACACACCGAGAGTTGTAGCCTGTAAGGGTATTTCGTACATGTTTTATTACTAATGCTTGGAGGTTCGTGTTGCTCTGCTGAGAACAACACTCAGTCTTCATGCCGCACCGGTAATGAGTACAGGAAATACAAGGTTGGCCATGCATTAATTAATAATGCTATAAATTCACAAGGTATATGGGATTGTTGCTACATGCTCCAACCTGGATGAATTTTGTATATTTAATTCACAGAATACCGGGATTGTTGCCACTTGCTCTATTCTAGGTGAATTAGTAAAGTGAAGAAGTATTCATCACTTATTAATGGCTTTATCTTTTGCAAGATGTTAGCCCATAATTTTGGCCTTTACAAATTTAGCCTTAAATGAAAATCCACCATCATGCCCACTTCGAGGTACGCAAGTTGAAGGATATCGAGTTCGATAACACATTGATCGATACGGCCTGATGTCGGTCTCCAAGATCATCACTCTCCAGACATTGATCGATACCATACTGTGGTCGATACCTTAAATGAAAATCCACCATCAACAATACCATATTCCCAAACTTTCTCAAAATCAAGTACGCATACGGGTATGCATAGCATGATTTCCGGACATGGATTACATATATGCAAGCACGCATACTATGCTTAATCCAATTGTTCAAAACTCTCATTTCAATAATTGGAATATTCTTGGAAGACGAGAATAGCTTTCTCACACAAACTATTAGCTTCGAAACAATTTTCAAGTGATCGAATGATCAATATGAAACATTTCGAGTCTACACTAAATGATTGCATCACACAAATCATGTAAGATGTTACACGGCAATTTTCACATGATCATCTTTTGACTTTCGTCAAGAATAAAAGATGAACTTGGTTAAAGCGAAAGCTTACCAACACATATTTCGAGAAATAGATAAGCGAGATAAACTCGGCTCGAAATATCAAATGTGTATAATTGAAGTTTATATAGCAATACGACTTTTGTCTCAAATAGGAGATAGAGTAGATAGAATTTTGAGTGATAGATGAGTTCAAGTCTCCACATACCTTTTGTTGATGAAGTTCCACAAGCTCCCCTTAGTAGTTCTTCGTCTTCAATTGATGAACGCCGTGAAGTCTAATGCTCAACTACACTTTCTATCCTAATTCGAGACTTAGCTATAAGTAGACTAGAAATCAAGGCTTATAGTTTTGACAACTAAACTTGACAAAAAGCTTGGGATAGCAACGCTTGCGAGTTCGACCGAGCAGTGCTCTAACACACACAAATGAAATGTACCAACATTTAGATAAAGGTAATTGTACCTAAATGTGTACACTTAGTTGGTTCAACAATATTTAACCGAGGTTATCCATATGAACACTTTCATATCAACCTTATTCATCTTTATCATAACTAGTTCAAATGACTCAAATGAAACTAGTTCTAGAGTTGTTCAATTGTGTATATTCTCATAGAAGTATATAAGACATAATTAAAGCAAAATCGATTTTGATTCACTCGAATCATTTCATGAACACTATAGCCACGGTTTCCAAAAGATTGCATTCCTTAATATATAAATATATTAGTTCATGAACAAATCGATTTTGGAACATAACCTACTCAAGTAAGCAAATGGGTACACATACTTAAGTAGGCGGACTGAGTTTGGTTTCGCCAGTACGTGAACGGGTACGCATACTTCCAACCTCAGTTGAATTCCGGAACTTGGACTTACGCTAGTACGCGTACGAGTACACATACTTAGTTCCCGGACTTCCATTAACCAATCAGTTCGCGTACGTGTACGCATACTATAGTTCCCGGACATGGACCTTACACAAATGTGAATACACACACTATGTTTATATCCAATAATGGTTACATTTTCTAAACTCTCATTTCAATCATTGAAACATTCTATGAAAACAACAATAGATGTCTCACCCAACTATTAGCTTCGAAACAATTTTCAAGTGATCGAATGATCAATATGAAACATTTCGAGTCTACACTAAATGATTGCATCACACAAATCATGTAAGATGTTACACGGCAATTTTCACATGATCATCTTTTGACTTTCGTCAAGAATAAAAGATGAACTTGGTTAAAGCGAAAGCTTACCAACACATATTTCGAGAAATAGATAAGCGAGATAAACTCGGCTCGAAATATCAAATGTGTATAATTGAAGTTTATATAGCAATACGACTTTTGTCTCAAATAGGAGATAGAGTAGATAGACTTTTGAGTGATAGATGAGTTCAAGTCTCCACATACCTTTTGTTGATGAAGTTCCACAAGCTCCCCTTAGTAGTTCTTCGTCTTCAATCGATGAACGCCGTGAAGTCTAATGCTCAACTACAGTTTCTATCCTAATCCGAGACTTAGCTATAAGTAGACTAGAAATCGAGACTTATAGTTTTTGCAACTAAATTTGATAAAAATGCTTGAGATAGCAACGCTTGCGAGTTCGACCGAGCAGTGCTCTAACATATATGCATCTTTATCTTCTAGATTTACTTTCATCGAGTGTTTCTAGGATTAGAACTTAAGAAGAAGAAACCTCACCTGGTAATAATTCACTTCTTAACAATGACTGATAAAGTGTTAAGTCACTACAAACATTATCATAATGTTAATACACTGTTGCCCGTAAATCCAGTATGCTTATCTGTTTAATAGAGAATATTATGAGAATACTGTTTTAGGGAAAAAAATATATTTTATTGAGGCCATTAATTAGTAAAATAAAAGCCCCATAACCACCAATTTTCATAATGGCAGTAATTCCATTATTTGATTAGTTTTAATGTTAATCATTAGTATTTATTGATTAAATTCAGTTCTTAAAGAGAAATAAAAAAATTGAAAGACAATGTGATAAACCGGAAGATTTCGCCCCGGTGCCAAACCGCGAATGAAGAAACTCCCTGATGCGCAACTTTTTACGAAGTAAGCGAGCCGTTAAGCTTAATCTTTCACCAGGAAAATACACGTCGGTTTGCCATTGCAAACATGGTTCACAAGCATGATGCCTTAAACGTAGATTCCACACAATTCTAACTTACCCTTGTTCTGTGAAGGGTGCAATGCCATAAAGGCTAATGCTAATGCATTCTGCATGCATCACTGGCTTATGAGTCCTATCCATGTATAAGATATACCTCGGACTTGCACATATGCTATTGCAAGCTTATACCAGATTCTTTACTTCACTTCGGTATGTAATTGAAAGAATGTATTGATCTTGCTCATGCCAAGGGTGCATCAATCAGGCTCATGCCATTATTTCCTTGCATCGTCCTTGTGATGCAAGTGGCTTATGCAAGCTCTCCTAACTTGCATATCGGTTTAGCTTCCTTTCATGGCCATTCCCAATTCACAGTTGGTGCACGCTTACTTCGTGTAACTTGATATCAAGTAGGAGCATCCAAGGAATGAACTGCAACTACCTCATCAAGTATAACAACTCTCATCCCTTGTCTCGCATTTCCGAGCCAAATTATATGAGTTATCAAAATATCGCAATCACCTCCCAATTATATGATATAAGCGATAAAGTGCTGGACCACAAGTACTACAACTCATTACGGCTGCCTACGTACCCTACTTCGTAGCTCGATGGAATCAAGCACAAAACGTAGTTCATCCGTGTTGGGACTAACAAGTAAAACCAACTCGTGTTGCAAGTCCAAATCCAAGCAAAGTCTAGTCCATATATGCCAAATGATTTTCCGCAAGTGATATCATCACATACCTTTCCGTCGGAATGCATCATAGTGGTGCATTCTTGGTCTAACAACAAAACAACAACTTATTGACGTATTTTTCCTTAATACACCTTCAACCAACACCCCTTCCCTATATATGTCTTATAGACACTTCTAGAAATAAAATAGTGGTAGAGGATGGTCATGTACCAAGTCCATCTGCTTTTGCGGCAATTAGTTTCGAAAAATGCACCATTGTTGTGCAATTTCAATTCTCGGCCGATGCTCAACTTACAAATTGCACCATAGTGGTGTAATTCGCTCTTTTCCAGCATCCCACTTTCGTTTTGCACCGTGGTGGTGCAATTTCTGTTATGGGCCAACATGCTGGTAGGCCTGGAAATGTGTCTGTTTTTGCCTACAAATTATAAACCGCAAGTGCACGGCGCCTGTTGGAGGCGTGGCAAGTACGGGTCGAACCACAGAGACTTGTGGTGCTTATATTGATCTAAGGCTTCCTAAACTGAGTTTCTAAGAAATGTAACACAATTTGAGGTTTGTCGATGCGACTGAGATAAAATGTGACTCTAAACTAAGGTCAGTAAATAACAAAGGTGACAATTTGGAGAATGCTAGGGCAGTTTGCTTCCACCACTTGACCCTATGCTAAGGTAATTCAATTCATGTTATGTTCTTATACCTTCCTAAGGAAGATTCTAAAGAATAATGTGTCACTAATCTTACTAATTCCCCCTAGTATAGAGTGTCTTATTACAGTACACTCTATCACAGGTTCCTTAGTCAATTACTAAGCATCACTCATACCTTGTTAAGCACATAACACCTTCCTTGGCGTTAATGGAGAGTTGATTAACCTTTCACTCTAATTCTCTCCTAGTATTGGTCTGTCTTCTTACAAAGTACAACCAATCACAAGAGAATTGGATTAATTAGCTAACTACACTCCTACTTCTATTAAGCACAATAAGAACAAAGACATCAATCTGATTTACTCAACATAAAATCTAGGGTTTCAACAACACCCTAGCAATTGAACTTAGAACATGATTCAAAGCAATTAAAACATAAATTACACTAAAGTTGTGCTCTCGGCTAGCCTGCATGAACCCGAACACACACAGACACCACCTATTTATACATGCCAAAATATCCCCAAATACCAAACCCTAATTTACTTTAAACATAAAATTACATCGCACCCTTTCTCCGATCGCCTTTGAATCGTGCTATTCTCTTGTCAAATCATCCATGCATCGCTTGTTTGTGAACCCTAGCTCTAGTTATCTCTAACCTAGCTTCTAGGGTATGGAGAAGCTATGTTAGAGACATCTCGAGACAGAGTGATGGAGCGGGCTGGGTAGGTGCTACTGATGGAGTTGTTGGTGATGGAGGAAGGTGGAGAAGATGGCGACTGCAACAGGTATGGTCGGGGAGAGGGGAATGGGTTTTGCAGAGGAGTTGGTCGGAGAAGAAAGAGAAGATGGAGAAGAGAATAGGTGGGTCGACTAGGGTATAGGGTTAGGGAACTTCGCTGTGAAGCGGGCACATCAAGTTCTGATGGAACGGGCTGAGCGAGCGTAGGATATAGCTAAGGGAGATCTGAACGGCTCGGGGAGACTTGGAGTGATCTGGTGTTGAGCGGGAGCAAACGAGCTTCGATGCGCGTGGAGGCGCGAGCGTTGGATGAAGATCTAACGGCTGCAATGTACGGACTCGAATCCGGGTCACGGGTCGGGTCTAGCTCAAGCCCATGTCTTGTAGATGAGTTGCTACTTGTTGGGTTGCAACTGTTGCGCGCGCGGGGGCTTTGGCTTTCTGCTCCATAGACGCTTGCCTCCAATTCTTCTGCTCTTTTGGCTCTCGATTTTCCGATCTTTATTTATTACCTAAAAACACAAAATTAATTAATACAAATATTTATTCTTGAAAACAAAGAAAACACAGAACTGGGGATAATATCGATTTCTAAGCGCAAAAGATGAGTAAAATGCCAATAAAAGGTGTATAAATATGCACTATTTGGCACTCATCAAATACCCCCAAACCCGAATTTTACTTGTCCTCAAGTGAAAACAGAAATGAAGAAATCCTAACTATACCCCGTCGCAGTCTCTCGAATGCATTTAGCGTATGCACTAAGCCTTTAAACCCCTAGGTGTCCCTAGTGGACGAGTTGTAGTCTCGTGAGGGTTTACCAGGTGTACCCACAAAACCTTCTCCAACTTCGAGTGTAAAAGAGTCTCAAGCCTCCAAGAAGCTATGAGTATATAGAGTTTCTGCATGCTAGTAACATAAGTTAGAACTACTAAAGAACGCATTCTCATCCTTAAGTCTTTGGCGAGAAGTAACCATACCATATGAAAGAATTCGGATTCGATTGTGATCATAAGCCTCAACTTCTGCCTCACCATTAGGGTTTTATGATAATTGCACTCAAAAAGATCGCTTTTTTAGTCTCTCATGTGTGCAGGCAGGAATAAAGATAGAAATCCTGCACACGTTGTAGGAAAGAAGGATAACCTTCCGAAATAAATTCTGGAGACTCCACAGAGGTATGGACAAAAAGAATCTTTTTCTGATGATCTCTAAGAAAGGAAATCAACCATTAGCAAGGATGGGAGTACTCACTTACCTTTTCACCCGATCGGCAATTAATATCACTCTCTCATAAGAAACCATAGAAACGTCTTCAATCTTCGGTCTTCGGTCTTCAATTGTTGATGACGAACTTCTAAACTTCACAAAACTTGACAATTTTTAACTTTTCTACTCAATTTCCTTGTTGTTTGGATTTTTCTTTTTCAATTCTTCTTTACCATGGTGGTATCAAAACTAAGACAAAACTACAATATTTTTTTGATTATTTTTTTATTTATTTTTTTTTTTTTTTTTTGCTAAGTGAAAATAAAAATACAAATAATGAAACAACTAACTCCATGGACAAAGGACTTTATCACTCAATTTCCATAACTTGTATTGTCTTGATTTTATAAATTTCATTAATTCTCATCTTATTTTCTTTGTTGTATGTAACCTTGGACTATATCAACTTTTCTTCAAATATTCTGATGTTGCTCCGCTTGCTGACGATGATGTGTTTCTATTGGTTCTGTTGATTGAGAGAGAGAGAGTGATGCTAACTGCAAATCGGTATTTAGAAGAAGTTTTCATCTTTAAACGTCACCCTCATGATTGACAAAAACTAGCACTCAAGAGATCAAAAGTAGTGCTGGAATTGGTGCGCAGTTGGGTAGCTCACCATTCCTACCCGGAATTGACGTACGGTGACACACACTCTACACTCTTTTCTAGAAAGTTGCAAAAAATTGAAGGTTGGTGCCTCACTTGATGTAAAATGGGTAGTCTCCACTATGGGTGATCACAATTCTACTACCGAATATCTAAACAGCACCTAATTCGCTCTCCGGTATGGTTAAATCCAACTTTAACGCTCTAATCAACTAAGAAACCCGATTGCGTTTTCTAGTACTTCCAATTTCTTGTTATTTCGGTCAGACTCTCTATGTAAACATAGCTAGAAGCATGCTAGTGACTCTAAAATCTCTAAAAGTTGGAGGTTTTTACAAAAAGAGTTTTTGAACTTTTTTTTTTTTTTTTTTTTTTTTTTTGAAAATACAAGATAAACTAAAAGACTAAAAACTCTAAATGCAAATGCACCCCAAACCTAAATCAAACATTGTCCTCAATGTGTCAACATATAATACAAATTTAAACAATCACATACCACGAGAACTATGCTTGATAAGAGAAAAGGGAAGAGATTACTGGGATGTCGGCGGGAGCAAGGTTGAGCTTCATTAGTCAAGGCTAGAATCCAACATTCTCAATGGAGGTCATATCGGATTAACATAATATATGCACAAGAAGACTCAACCGATTCAAGAAAGAAAAATGTAACAAGTCCTACTGGATTATATACAAAAATTCACCATATATCAACGATCTAAAGAGTTGAGGATCAACCCAAAAGAAAATATGTACAAACATCAACAGCCTTACACAAATATAATATGAGAGTGCAAGTAAGACTGTGTATGTGAATGAGTTTCCCCCAAACCTAAACTTGTGAACAGGTGTGTTTGGGAGCACAAAATCTTGCAATTTTAACGGTACATCATGCAAAAGGTCTAACTCAAAATGAGTTTTGCTAAGAACAGGCAGACATACACATTCCTACTGTGGTTCCCTAAAGGTGTTATACTTTGATGCAAAGTAGTCCAATAGGACTTGGGAAGCACAAAGTTCTAGGCCTAAGTTAGGCATTTTCAGAAAAGTTGGTTTTGCAATTTTGTTACAAACTACACCTAGGTTTGGTGGAGGAGTTTCAATTTGTGACTCAGGAGAGGGGTTAGGTACATCTAAGTTGTGTTCATTTATAAAATCATTTGCACCATCACACACTTTCCTAAAGTCAGAAGAAGGTAAATCATGTTCATCTGCATAGAACAATTCATCAATCTCCATGTCATACTCATCAGAGGAGGCAACATATTGTGACATGGCCAGGGAATCAGACACAAAAATAATATCATGGTCCATAAGAATATTAGTGTCTACAGAAGATTCATCCTTTCCTAAGTCACAAACAAGTTGTGCAGTATGCTCACATTCACTGAAAAATTTCACAAACCCAAGCTCAGAATTAACATCACATATATGAATGTTAGAAGAAGTATCATTCATAGGGTTCACAGAAGAGACGGTTAACATCTCTGAACCAAAAGATTCCATCATATTTTCTGCATGCACATGCTCTTCTAACATATCATATTCATCATCATCATCATCATAACAAAAATGCATTTCCCTATTAGCATTTCTAGTATACTCATTTACCTCTAGATTAGGTTCATATTCAATGTTAGTTGCATGAGTAGGAATAGAAACACTATTTTCAAGATTTACTTTATTAGGGACAATAATCATCCTATCATGAACTGCCTTCCATTCTTCCTTTTCTAAATGAATAAGGTTCATCTTTAAGAACATGTGACATTGTTCAATGGAGGGAGAGTCTTCAATAGTGGGTATGCATGTTTCATATGAATAATCATTAAATGGTTGTGCACATGGTTCACTAGAGAAGGGATGATCATGCATGTTTCTATATGGATGGTCATGTATTGCATTCAGTTCAAGCCTAGCATTTTGCTCCATGAGAGTTTCCATTAGTGATTGTAAACAAAGAGTCGGGGGAGTATAAAATTGTTCAACTCCCCACTGTGGTGACTGATACATGTGCTCATGATGGTTAGGGTATGAGTATCCAAGGTCAGGGCCCTGAGAAGGCTCATAATATTCCCTAAAATCACTATGGTATGTGGGGAGTTCATACTGTGAAGCATGCCCGTAAGCAAGCTCTCTAATGGATTTGCTTGTATCCCCAGTTGCAGACCAAAATCCTGACATGATTCAACAACTCAAATTGAACTCAAAGCCCAGTTGTAGTGGACTCAGTTTGGTTTATTGGGTTTCATTTGGTTTAAATGGGCTGATTTGGTTTAAGAGGGCTTTGGTTTGGTTGGGATTTGGTTTTGTGGGCTGTAGGCTTGGTTATGTGCAAAGCCCAGTTGTGTGGGCTTCAGGCTATGCAAAGAAAGGTGTAGCCCAGGTTATGCAAAGCTCAGTGAGAATAGGTTCTAGCCTAGCGATCCTGCCCCGGCTTGGCTGCACGGCCAGATTAGGTTGAAAAAATATAGCCCGGTTTTGTGGTGTTGGGCTCGGTTTTGTGCACAGCCAGTGAGTTGATGCGGGCTTAGGTGTTTGCAGCCCGGGGTTGGGTTCGATCAAGTGGGCTAGTCATTCAAGGGTTTGTTTCGGCCCGGTTATGCAGCACGGGGCTTTGTTGGTGCGAGTTTGGCAAACTCAAGCACTTTTTTGTGTGCACCGCCCGGTAAGGCACGAGTTGCAAATGAGCACACACAATTTCACAAAATGATCTGACCTAGAAGTGGTTGTGCGGGGCTGGCCTAATAGGCAAAGATCGGTGGTTGGGCTTCTCGCACAAGTTGTTCTGTGCAAGTCGGGTTATGCACAAGACAAGGAAAGCAACAATTTGGCAATTCAATCAATTTCAGCAAAGATTGGCAGCTCACAGCACAGCACAAGACAAAAATGGTGCACAACACAATTTGTACACAGTATTGAGACACACAAATTTTCAAAAGTGATACAAAGATCGGCAAGGCTTGACTACACAAAGACAAAGCTATGTGTGCAGCTCAGTTCATGCACTGATTGTCATAAAATTTGTGAGGTGCACAGGGTATGGGATGTGCTCACTCAATGGTGAAGCATGTGCCAGGGTTTGTGTTGTTGAAAAAACAAGTAAAATTCAAGCAAATTCTGCTACTCACAATTCAATCAGACACCACAGGTTCACATACAAATTGCAGGGTAAGGGCCCAAATGAGAGGTGAATCAACAAAGGAACAAGGCTGGTCTTTTACAGCATTCTCAGGATATCAACAAGGTTATAGCAGCAGCAATTCTCAGAGACCATACACAAACATGCAAAAATTGACAAGGCTTTGTGATCACGGCCCACTTCGAGCTAAGCTCTCAAGGCAATTAGGCGAGGCAAGGTAGCAACGGGTTGATTTTCCTCAATGCTACAATTTGATGCACCACAGACACGGGGCGGGTGGTGGTGGTCACCGGTTAGCAATTGCTCGAGTCAAATTCTAGCCCAAGGTTGACAGATTTAACCCGTGTCCGAGTTGATGTCAAACGCTCGGTTGAGTTTGTGGCATCAACTCACTCAGATACCAAAAGTCTGAGTTGATGTCAAACTCAGAGCTCAGGGGTTTTGTGGCTCAATTGTTCACACTTGGCTTTCACAGGCTAACTCAACTTGCAGCTTCAGGGGGCTAGCAAGGTGGCAGAGATGTTGAGTAACAATGGCAGCTAAGTATCTATGTGAACAAGGCTTAGCATGTGACAAGTTAGCCAATGCACAGATGCACAGAATCAAACACAAATGTAAAAGAACATGCTCAGGGAATACAAGGTTCATTCATTCATTCAAGGTTTTAGATACATTACCACCAGTGTAACACTGGGTTTAGGCAATTCCACCTCAATTCTGCTCCTTTGCTTCTCCTCCTTGGCTTGCTTAGCAAGACAAAGAAAGACAAAGACACCTGTTACTCAACACAAAAGTTTAGTTCCCAGATTTGCTTAATGAGAACCCATTAGCATAGATGAGGGTTTTAGCAATGGGTATTTGATGGATTAGGCCAATGTAGCTGGATTGAACCCAATGTGACAGATTAGGCCAGGCTGCATGGGAATGGTGACTGATGTGATAATGTGCAAATGAGAATACACAACAGATGGAGTAAAGATGCAAGAATGCAAAAGCAGAAAATGACAGCTAATACAGAGGTGAAGAAAGATGCTTGTGAGTAGATGCAATGATAAAATAAGAACTACAATGCAAGGCTACAGCTAAATGCAATGAACTAAATGCACTGAGATGAGGTAATGATGCAGGGATATGAAAGTTACAGCTAATATGTACAGGGTAGTTGAAAAACAGCTAAGGATAGGCCAATGATCAACAGGGCACGCCAAGTCCCCGGCAACGGCGCCAAAAACTTGGTAGGCCTGGAAATGTGTCTGTTTTTGCCTACAAATTATAAACCGCAAGTGCACGGCGCCTGTTGGAGGCGTGTCAAGTACGGGTCGAACCACAGAGACTTGTGGTGCTTATATTGATCTAAGGCTTCCTAAACTGAGTTTCTAAGAAATGTCACAATTTGAGGTTTGTCGATGCGGCGAGATGAAATGTGACTCTAAACTAAGGTCAGTAAATAACAAAAGGACAATTTGGAGAATGCTAGGGCGCTTGCTTCCACCACTTGACCCTATGCTAAGGTAATTCAATTCATGTTATGTTCTTATACATTCCTAAGGAAGATTCTAAAGAATAATGTGTCACTAATCTTACTAATTCCCCCTAGTATAGAGTGTCTTATTACAGTACACTCTATCACAGGTTCCTTAGTCAATTACTAAGCATCATGCATACCTTGTTAAGCACATAACACCTTCCTTGGCAGCTAATGGAGAGTTGATTAACCTTTCACTCTAATTCTCTCCTAGTATTGGCTGTCTTCTTACAGTACAGCCAATCACAAGAGAATTGGATTAATTAGCTAACTACACTCCTACTTCTATTAAGCACAATAAGAACAAAGAACATCAATCTGATTTACTCAACATAAAATCTAGGGTTTCAACAACACCCTAGCAATTGAACTTAGAACATGATTCAAAGCAATTAAAACATAAATTACACTAAAGTTGTGCTCTGGATAGCCCAGGCATGAACCCTAACACACACAGACACCACCTATTTATACATGCCAAAATATCCCCAAATACCAAACCCTAATTTACTTTAAACATAAAATTACATCGTACCCTTTCTCTGATCGCCTTTGAATCGTGTTATTCTCTTGTCAAATCATCCATGCATCGCTTGTTTGTGAACCCTAGCTCTAGTTATCTCTAACCTAGCTTCTAGGGTATGGAGAAGCTATGTTAGAGACATCTCGAGACAGAGTGATGGAGCGGCTGGGTAGGTGCTACTGATGGAGTTGTTGGTGATGGAGGAAGGTGGAGAAGATGGCGACTGCAACTGGTATGGTCGGGGAGAGGGGAATGAGTTTTGCAGAGGAGTTGGTCGGAAAAGAAAGAGAAGATGGAGAAGAGAATAGGTGGGTCGACTAGGGTATAGGGTTAGGGAACTTCGCTGTGAAGCGGGCACATCAAGTTCTGATGGAACGGGCTGAGCGAGCGTAGGATGTAGCTAAGGGAGATCTGAACGGCTCGGGGAGACTTGGAGTGATCTGGTGTTGAGCGGGAGCAAATGAGCTTCGATGCGCGTGGAGGCAGCGAGTGTTGGATGAAGATCTAACGGCTCTGAATGTACGGACTCGAATCCGGGTCACGGGTCGGGTCTAGCTCAAGCCCATGTCTTGTAGATGAGTTCTTTACTTATTGGGTTGCAACTGTTGCGCGCGCGCGGGCTTTGGCTTTCTGCTCCATAGACGCTTGCCTCCAATTCTTCTGCTCTTTTGGCTCCTCAGATTCTCTGAGCTTTATTTATTACCTAAAAACATAAAATTAATTAATACAAATATTTATTCTTGAAAACAAAGAAAACACAGAATCTGAGATAATATCTGATTTCTAAGCGCAAAAGATGAGTAAAATGCCAATAAAAAGGTGTATAAATATGCACTATTTGGCACTCATCACATGCCATGAACGCGCAACACAAGCTTAAGTGAAGCTTCATCTTATTCAATGACGCATTTTTGAGCATACGTCATGCGAAAATTGCGGGTGTTACAGTTAGGATTTTACTGAAGAATAAAAAGAAGAAGCGAAATTTGTTGTTGGTTTTTTAAATTATTGTGATTCAAGAAACAAATTTAAGGAAGATGAATCTTTAGCTCGTAATGCATCTCTTAATGGAACCTAAAAATATAATGTTGGTTGCTTTCGTCAAAAGAAATAAATTTTTACAACCGAGATCGACTGGCTAGATGGAAAGTTTTTGTTATTCAAAAGAAAACAATACTTACATTCAGTTGATAACACGTAAGTCGAACCGAAGTTTTTCTAATACATACCGAGGTTCAACTGACAAATTATCAGCCGAACCTTAAGTGTTCTTGGTATATGATGAATACCTAGAGGTTCAATACTAGTTTTTGCAAAAAAAAAAAAAAAAAAATTGGGACCAATCAGGATTTGGTTCCTACTCTCTTACTTCACTTGGTTCGATAAGGATTTGGCAATAACTCCTCCTTCTTCCTCTCTGGAAAAATTAGGTTTAGTTTATGACGAATCAAGTTTAACGTAGTAATTTACTTACCTCTAAGACGCCCCTTATCACAATTCCTAGGGATATAATTATTAATTTGTTGAACACAAAAATTTCTTGTATTACCAAAATTTCTTATATTTCCAAAACAGGGTTCTATTAAGCGGGCCTTGTATGAGACTAAGGCTGGGTTTGGTAATGCTTTTCTTTTCCCCAAATCACTTTCAAAACTTATATATGTCAATAATTTTTGAAACTAGTGTTTTGTAAAAAAAAAAATTAAAGTGCTTTTTATCCAAAGCACTTCCCAAATTCCTCAACTTTTAAAAGCTGGGGAGGAGGAACTTTTAAAAGCTACAAACGCATAAGCTTTGGTCCCACCTAAATTTAATGCTTGATTTATCTTTTTTATCCCTATTTTATTTTATACTAGGTCTCAACCCGTGCAGTAACGACACGGGCAAGGATATGTGTTTCAAATGTATCCATCGATTCATACATGTTGTAATTGTCTGTGAAGAATCGAACCAATGCATCCATGAGCATGGACACTTAGATGCAGAACACGCAGAAGTAGAAGGACTGATGCAGGCTACAGTATGGGCGGAAGAACTCAACTTGCAGCAAGTGTGTTTTGAGATGGATGCTCAGAATGTAGCAGCAGCAGCTAATGGGGAGTACCAGAAAGTCGGATGGGAACTACAACCACTGATCTTAGACATTATTAACTTATTTAGCAAGCATCCATTATGGACTTGCAAGTTTATTAATAGGAAGTTCAATAAACCAGCTGATAAGCTGGCTAAACATTCCCGCAATTTTCAGATTAGTAGAAGTTGGTTTCAGTATCCACCAAACTTCATAGTGGAAGCATTATATGCTGATATGAATGATTCCAGTATCTAATAAAAATTTTCTTAGTATAAAAAAAAAAATCGAACCGATCGATCCAGGTCTAAATGTTTTGAGGAGTTGGTTAATAAACATGTCTTTATCCTCAAATCTTTTAATATTGTGTATGTAAGTCATACAACCCTTTGGGACAAACATAGTTAATCGTTAGAGCAAATCCTATCGGCAATAGAACATTACTTTGTTCACTACTTCAAAAAAAATATCATCAAAGATCATCACCAAACTTGTAACAAAACTAAAAACACCTAAAATTACTTTAAAATCAATTAGATTAATCTTGCAAAATCTGTTAGCATTAGAATTTAATTTTTCTCTTTAATATAAATTGTTGGGTTCCCAATTTACATAGATTTGTGTTTATTAATTTTCCTAAATTTATAATAATATTTAATTCTTGATCCATTTGTTTTCTTGTCTCTTTACCTATTATAATTACACGAAACTGGGGAGAAATGACAAAAAACAGAAATCATGACAAAAAGGGGAATAAAGAGAGATGTGAGAAACTGAACCGATTACAATTAATTCACGCGTAGCCTTGCATAATCCCATGAAGTAGGGGAGAAATAATGACAGAAACAGAAACCATGACAAAAAAGGGGAATAAAGAGAGATTTGACAAACTGAACCGATTACTATTAATTCGCGCGTAGTGAAAAAGCGGGGTACAACAACCACACCCAATATTTCGCTTAGCAATCTGTATGGACAAACTCCAATATACTTTCAAGAGAATCAACAAGACTCAATCTTAATAAAATATATCAAAGAGTTATATCTCTCTTTCTCGATTCAATTCTTTTTCAAGAAAATAGAAATCTGCGAGTCTAATTGAATACAAGAGAAATCACTTGAACGGTACCAAAGACCAATGTTCAAGGATCAATCAATTTCAATCAACAACCAAAGGTCGGATTTCCAATTGATTGATTCAAACGCACAGCCTGTGATATTTCAATTATATATCAAAATATAATGCGGGATAGAAATAACACAGACACCAGAATTTTGTTAACGAGGAAACCGCAAATGCAGAAAAACCCAGGGACCTAGTCCAGATTGAACACACACTGTATTAAGCCGCTACAGACATTAGCCTACTTCAAACTAACTTCGGTCTGGACTGTAGTTGAACCCCAATCAATCTCACATTGATCCAAGGTACAGTTATGCTCCTAGGTATCTGATCCCAACAGGATGCTACGCACTTGATTCCCTTAGCTGATCTTACCCACAACTAAGAGTTGTTACGACCCAAAGTCGAAGACTTTAATAAACAAATATGTATCACACATAAAAGTCTACGGTAATAGATAAATCCGTCTCCCACAGATATACCTACGAGTTTCGTTCCGTCTTTTGATAAATCAAGGTGAACAGGAACCAATTGATAACCCGGACTTATATTCCCGAAGAACATCCTAGTATTATCAATCACCTCACAATAATCTTAATCGACGCGGCGAAAGAAGATATTGTGGAATCACAAACGATGAGACGAAGATGTTTGTGACTAGTTTTTATCTTGCCTATCTGAGATATCAATCTCAAGCCAATCCTTACGATTGTACTCGTATGATAGAAACAGTAAGATCAGATCACACAACTACGAGAAAGTAGTATCGGCCTGGCTTCACAATCCCAATGAAGTCTTTAAGTCGTTAACCTAGTTTAGAGAAGAAACCAAAGGTTAAAGGAGAAACGACTCTAGCTAATACAACTAGTATCACACGGAAGGTGTGGGGATTAGGTTTCCCAGTTGCTAGAGTTCTCTATTACATAGTCTTTCAAATCATGGTTTGCAATCAATGTTAGCTTGGTAACAAAGCATTCAATATTCACCGTTAGATGAAAACCCGATTAGATTCAAGCTAATATATTTCACCGTTAGATGGGTTCACGGCTCTTGTTCCGGTTCTCTTGATCAACAAAGTTCGCAAACTTCGGTTCAAGGAAAAAGGACTTATACATATATGTGTTACCACACAATGCTTATATCCATCATGGTTATATGATCTAAACTCTCATTTCAATCATTGAAACATTCTTAGAGGACATTCCGTCAAACTAAGCAATTTTCAAAGTGATTGAAACGTGTCATGACTTTCGTCACTATGTAAAGATGAACTTGGCCAAAGCAAAAGCTTACCAACACATATTTCGAGAAATAGATAGACGAGATAAACTCGGCTCGAAATAGCAAATGTATATAATCAAAGTCTATATAGCAAAACGAATTTTGTCTCAAAATAGGAGATAGAGTAGATAGACTTTTGAGTGATAGATAAGTTCAAGTCTCCACATACCTTTTAGTCAATGAAGATCCACAAGTTCCTTGAGTAGTCCTTCGTCTTGTATGATGATCGCCATGGAGTTCTTGAGCTCAACTACACTTGTTATCCTAGTCCGAGACTTAGCTATAGTAGACTAGAAATCAAGACTTATAGTTTTGATCACTATAACATTGACAAACATGCTTGAGATAGCAACGCATGCGAGTTCGACCGAGCAATGCTCTAACAATTAGCCTTGTGTTTGGTCAATTTTTTTATAGGTTTCATTTTTCTTCCTGCCCCTTATCCGAAAAATCTTTAAATCACAACATCTTCTTCTTCGGGAAAATATTGCCTTTAAAAATTGTTTTAATTTAAATAAAAAGTAATTTGAAAACTAAAATCAAATTAAAACAAAACAAAGAAAAATTAACCAAGGATGACTAAATAATTTACCTATCTTAGGATACCTTTTCTCACCCTACTACCACTACTTCTTCCACCACCACAGTTTCGTCACCACTCCACCGGTCTCACCAATACTCACCGCCGATCCACCACCACCACCCACCATCACAACCACCATTAGTGCTTAATTTACCTATCTTAGGACCCCTTTTCTCACCATACTACTACTACTTTTTCCACCACCACATTATTATCACCACTCCACCAGTCTCACCAATACCCACCACCATTATCCCCATCACAACCACCATTAATGCTTACTGATATGGCTAATGTAGGATCAGAATATCGCAACAACAATACCTCGCGAGATCAATAAACGACGATATTGCGAAAGTGTCGCAAATGAGTAATATAAATGACGCAATGAATGATGGCATCCAAAACACGAGAAAGATGTGAAGACTTAGCGAGATTTAGGAAACTTGCGAGATTATATATTTGAACGCTGCGATATTTCGCAAGTCATTCCTGAAAATAAAGGATGAAACTTAGTTGTCATCCACCATGTAATACCCTATATAAGGAGTCGAAGCGGGATCATTGAGAGGGATCCTTTTTACGAGTGTGAGGCAAGTCATTAAGAGAGAGAAAGTTTAAAGTGATTGTAATTTCTTTAGCTCTTTTTTATTTTATCTTGTAAACATTCAAGGAATTAATCAATAAAAATCATAGTTGTTCATCTTCAATGGCTTAGTTGTGTGGATTCTTGTGAGGGGTGTAGTGTAGGATATCCTGCAACTACATATTGGCGCTAGAAACATGGAGCACTGAGGATGTGAGATTGGGTATTGTCATTAAAATTGTTCAAATCAAAAATATGAGGGATGAATTGTTTAAAATGGAGAAGGCCATAATCAAGGAGAATAAGGGAGAATGGGAATGTAATATGATTACAAAGACGATGATTAATAAATTTCATGAAAATATCAGAGGGAGAATACATAAGCGAGATTTTGAAGGGAAGAAAATTGTAACAACAGAGAAGGCATTACCCTTAAAAGAATGGGAAAAAAAGAAGATTATATTCACAGCAACAGAGATACCAAGAGAGAATTTAAGCCACATGTCTCCACTAGTGATTACAATAAACGCAAGCAAGGAAGAAGGAAAACCAACAAAAACAGTGGAAGAATGGGCAATAAATAGAACTTTGGTGGATACAGGGAGTTCAGTGAATATAATGTTTTATCATGCTTATAAAGAATTGGGGTACAAAATTGAAGAAATGACTTCTGCAACATATCATATCTATGGTTTCGGCAAATCCATAACAAAACCTAAAGGGGAGATAAAAATACGAATTTTGTTGGGAGAAATTGAAACACATCTGACGTTATGTGTAGTGGATATGGAATCACCATATAACATGCTGTTGGGAAGACCATGGATACATGCAATAAAAGTTGTAGCATCGACATTTCATCAATGTGTCAAATTTCCTATGCCGAGTGGAATTGGCGAAATCAGAGGAGATACCGATAAAGGAAGGATATATCATCAAATCGAAGTAAAACATTATGAAGAACAGGTGAAGAGGCGTAAAGATCGCAAGAAGATGGCAAAAGCAGCGAAAAAGGAAGAAGAATTTAGAACTTACATGATAAGAGCAGAAGAAGGAAAAGGAATATATGGCGAAGAGAATGAACTTGCGAAGGAAATAAAAGGACCAACGCCCATGGGAGAACCGAAGGCTAGCTACATCAAGGCGAGAGCCAACAAAGGAAGTAAATATCGGAATCAAGAAGAACCCAAGATGTTAAAAATTGGGACTAAAATGGAGGCGAGATGAGGAAAGAAAGACTATTGATTTGTTGCGAGATTATAAAGACATTTTCGCGTGGGATATGGATGAGATTCCCGAATAGATCCATCAGTAGCTTGTCATAAATTAGAGATTGATAAAAATGCAAGACCATTCAAGCGAGAGAATTAGAAAAATTGCAACAAAGATATCATCCTCAAATAGAAGAAGAGTTACGAAGATGCTTGACGCCGGAATTATTAGACAAGCAAAATATCCCGAATGGATAGCAAATATGGTCGTAGTCCCAAAGAAGAAAAAAGGGATAAGAATTTGCATAGATTTTACCGATCTAAACAAAGCTTGTCCAAAAGATAGTTTTCCTTTGCCGGATATTCCGCAAATGGTTGAATCAAAGACGAGAAAATGAAAGGATATCCTCTCTTGATGGATACAAGGGATACAATCAAATTCCTCTCGTGGAAGAAGACCAAGAGCATACCGCCTTTTCGCTCCAAGAGGATTATCTTTTACACAAAAATGTCATTTGGTCTCATGAAATCTTTGGAGCAACATACCAAAGGATGGTAGAAAAAATGTTCGAAAAATGGATACATAAAACACTAGAGGTATACGTGGATGACATGTTAATAAAAAGTAAAGAAGCAAAAGATCATGTACGCGATTTGAAGGAAATTTTTGAACAAATGAGACATTTCAACATCAAAGTAAATCCGGAAAAATGTACCTTTGGGGTGGCATCTGGAAAAAAATTAGGATACATTGTGTCAAAAGAAGTAATACAAGTCGATCCAGAGAAAGTACAAGCAATTCGTGATATGCCGACACCAGCAACAGTGAAAGATGTGCAAAAGTTAAATGGACTATTAGCTTCGCTAGGAAGATTCATCTCGCGATCATCTGATAAGTGCAAGCATTTTTTCAACATACTTAAAAAAAGAGCGAAATTTAGATGGACAGATGAATGTGAAAAGGCGTTACAAGGAATAAAAGAACATCTAATGGATATATCAATCTTACAAAAAGCAGAGCCGGGGAAGAATTACTAATTTACCTTGCGACAACCTCGCATGCACTAAGCGCAGATTACTGCGAATGGACGCAGGAGTGGAAAAGCCAATCTATTACATCAGCAAAACATTCAATGCCGTGGAGAAAAATTATTCAAAAATTGAAAAACTAATTTTGGCATTAGTTTATGCAACATTTAAACTTCGCATCTACTTCGAAGCACATACAATTAAGGTAATGACAAAAGTACCAATTGAGTCAGTAATGAAAAATTCAAAAAGATCAGGAAGGGTTGAAAGATGGAATGCTCAAGTAAGTCATTGCAAACTCAAATATGAAATACTATCCTCACCCAAATCACAAGTTGTTGCAGACTTTTTAGCAATTTCCATTGGAAGAGGATGAAGCAGTGGAAGAAATGATGGATATAGAAGAAGAACATGGAAATCCAAGGGATTTATTAACTGAGCCAAATAGATGGGAAATATTGGTAGATGGATCGTCAAATGGAGAAGGTAACGGAATTGGGATCATTGTAATTTCGCTACAAGGCAATAAAATGGCTTTTTCTTTCAGATTGGAATTTGCATCTACCAACAATGAAACAGAATATGAAGCTATAATACATGCTTTGCGATTCGCAATAGAAATGAAGTTGGAGAATGTAAGAGTCACCAAAGATTCCCGGTTAGCTATTCGCCGATAAAAGAAGAATATACTACAAATGAACCATCCTTGAAAAAAATACAAAAAACTTGTTGAAGAATTATTGTAGTAAGATACCAAAAATAAAATGGAGACACATATCAAGAAGAGACAATAGACTCGCGGATGCTTTTGCTTTTATATCAAGTATGATGACAGATCCAACTGCGAGATGCATAAAAATACAGACACTTCTATCACCGCCAATCAACAAAGAGGAAGAGGAAGAAGCAGAAGTAATGCTCATAGAAGATGGAGCACAAAGACCCTATTGCGAAGAACAGAACTTCATGCTTATCTAATGAAAGGAGAAACGCCAAGAAATAGATTAGAGATGCACAAATTAAAAATCCGTGCAACAAATTATGAATTAAGAGACGGGGTATTGTACCGAAGATCCTTTAATGGACCCTCGCTTAGATGTTTAACACGAAAGGAAGGAGAAGCGAGATTAAAATGTTACACAAATGGGGATGCTGGCAATCACAAAATGGTGGAAGATCTTTAGCACATAAGGCGAAAATGCAAGGCTATTATTGGCCATATATGCATGAAGATGCGAAACAAATATCAAGACGTTGTGAAGATTGTCAAAGGCACGAAAAGAAAATACATGCACCAGGAACACCATTAACCTCTTCAACAAGTGTATGGCCTTTTGGAAAGTGGGGGTTAGATATTGTAGGACCATTTTTACAGTGCAGGCGGAGGAGATATCTGATTGTCGCTCAGATTATTTCACAAAGTGGGCAGAAGTAAAAGCAGTACAACACATTTGCGATAAAGATATTTTTACCTTCATATTCGAAAACATAATATGCGATTTGGAATTCCAAAGACAGTTGGTATCGATAATGGGAAACAGTTTGAGGGATAAAATATAATTACCGCTTAATGCATTTCAAATAAAATGTGGAAATCAACTCCTTTATACCCGCAGCCAATGGACAGCGGAAGCAACAAATAAAACAATCGCAGATATACTGAAGAAGAAGTTAGAAGGACATAATAAGGCATGGTGTGAACAAGTGCATAATGCAGTATGGGCTTACAATACAACAAGGCGAGAAGCTACGGGAATGTCACCATTTTGTCTAACATGTGGAGTTGAAGTTGTACTTCCGACAGAAGTTATTATTCCAACAACAAAGAGAGAAGCTTGGGAGAAAAATCTTAGTGCGGGTAACATTTTGGTTAAATTAGATGAATTAGAGGGAAAGAGAGAAAGAGCACTACAACATATGGAGAATTATCAGCGAAGATTGGCCAGAGAATATAACAAACGTGTCAAGACACGCGAATTTCAACCAGGTGATATGGTATTGAGAGAAACACCAGTATATCAGCGAGAAAGTGGTGGCAAGTTGGCGAGAAAGTGGGATGGACCTTATATCATCAAGGAGATAGTTGGAACAGGGGCATATAGATTAATGGATCCTGAGGGCAAAGATGTGGGCCAAAGATTGGATAGACCGTGGAATAGATTATATCTCAAGAAATATTACCCATAGAAGATAGATGGGAAAGAATAGGTTGCGAAATATTGAATGGATGAAATGAAATGAATTCATATGAAAAGTTCTTGCGACAAAGTGATTGCGAAATTGCATAAAATAAAGAAAGAATGTGTGAATATCTCGCAAATAAAATAACAAGAGATAATCAAAAATGAATGATTTATACGAATGGGACGAACCTTTATGGCGTACACCCTAGTTCGCGAATGATATTTCGTAAGAGGCAAATGTAAGACCTAAAGTGCATCATACAAGGGGTATCTCTTGACATGGCTCAGGGAAAAGGTTACACCGCCCGGAACTGAGTCATGAAAATTTGGGGTCAATAAAGCCCATCCTGGAGAGATACCTTGGATTTCCAACTATATAAGGTTATACCCTAGGTTGGACGACCGAGGGTCTCTTCCAAGGAGTCGAGTGTATGAACAAGGCGCCGAGGTACACGGTTGAGCCAAGAGTACCCAAGCATTTGAAGTGTCTCGGCCATTCTTGGCAAGTCTTGGCACATCTTTGCACTCGGCCGAAGAAAACTCCACTTAGGGTGCAGTCTCGTAACCATAAGCCCTATAGGTATAAGGGATAAGAGGCTGCGAAAACAACCGGTTGTTGTTAAGACCGGATGGGAGGAGCTAGTCTTGTATGGCCGATGTACGCCTCCTTGAAGGGGCAACCAGGAGATGATAAGGGCGGCACCCTCCATTAGGGAGCTGATAAGTGTCTTAAGACGCAAATGTCATGAGGCTCTATTTTCGCAAGAAAATTTAGGTTTGTCATATTTGTGCGATTATCTTGAAGAGGCAATAATACTAACGCGAGGTTAAGACGAGATCAATGGGTCTTTACATGAAAGTGTAAAGACGTCCTGCGATTTCGTCGCAAGACGGCAATGTCATGGGGCTTTAAGTTCGAGAGAATTTTTAGGCCTGTCATATTGTCGCAACAAAAACATCCTGCAGAGGCAACAATACTAAAAAAATGATAAGGCAAGATCAATGGGTCATTACATGAAAATGTAAAGACGTCCTGCGATTTTGTCGCAATGAGGGGTGGCAAAATAAGACCTTTAACTAGGAAGGCAAAATAAGACCACACAAGAGCAATGATAAGGCAAGATCAATGGGTCATTACATGAAAATGTAAAGACGTCCTGCGATCTTGTCGCAATGATGAATTTCAACATAAATGAAGATAATGGAAAACAAAATAGTAATTATTAAATATCAAGAATTATACTTGTTGCAAGAAAGAGTAATAATAAGCAGATGAACACATCTAAAAGATGATTGAAGTACGTAAAAAAGTAACAAGTACAAGAAGAAAAATTACAAGAGAAAGTCAATTCTCAAATATCGGTTTTTCACCGGAAGGAGATACTTTGGATTTTCTTCAAAGAACTTTATCCATATTTTCGCCAGTTATTATATTTCCACCCGATCCTCCTTCACCCAGATCATCGTTGACAGCTTTACTAGGAGGGATTGTCTCTTCATTTGCGAACTCTTCACCACTATTGTAGTCATAATCGCTGTCAGGAGGGTTAAGAACTTCATCATCTCTTACTTCCAGAGGTTCGATAGATACAGGATCAAGAGATTTAGATAGTAAAACATCATTCACAAGAACTTCGGCTTTAAGATGAAATTGACGAAGGAGTGCTTTCTGATAATTTCCACTCTCTATATCTTTACAGTCAGACATATAATCGAATTTTCTTTCTGCACGATCGCGAGAGCGAGCAAGGGAAGCAACGAGTATTCCATTTTCTTTGCGAATTTTTGAATAGTCATATTTTAGAGTGGCAATAGAGGAATGAAGATTTTTCTCGAGAATCAAAAAGAAAAGAACATAGAAAATCATTGATTTTTGGAATTCGCAAGGAAAATATCACAAAATAATAAATAAATGGATTAAGGTAGTCAAATAATATGACTACCTTCCTTTTGCGAGGTAAGATATTGGATTAAAGTCGAACAACTATTCTCCAAGTGATCCATGGCATTGTCAAAATTATCTCCAATTAAACCTTTCAGTCTAGATCGCAAGCTTTTTCGTTAGAAACAAGTAAGGCATTTTCTTTCGCAAGGGAAGAATTGGACTCTTCTAACTTGGAACATTGATCCTTGAATTGGTTTGCCTTTAAACTTAAGATTATTCTACCCTGGATAAGTTTATCCTTCTCGGCAGTAACTTCTTCGAGTTGATTTCTCAGCGAACAAAGAGATCGTTCTTGTTCTTTACATATTTTTTGACAAACATCAAACTGTTGCGAGTAAATCGCCACCTTGTTTAACAGAGTTCGCTTCTCTTGAGAAAGAATTCCATTCTCATCTGATAAAGTTTCCAACTCCAAATTAGCTTTAGTCAAAGAATAAGAGAGGCGAGATAATTCATTACTTAATGAGCCTTGTTTCTGAACTAAGTCAGCATTTTCTTTAGAAAGATTATCTATTTGATCAACGGAATATGTATGAATATTATCTAATTGGTTATATTGCTCCATCCAAGCATCTCTATCCATTCGAACTTCTTCAACAGTAGATTCCAACTGATATATCTCCACTTTTAAGCACGTTTAAAGCTTGAAGGGCGAACAAGGGCTTGAGGATCAAAAAAAAAAAAAAAAAAAAAAAAAAGATTCTTACTTTAGAAATACAGAGGTAAGATTGTACCTTTCAATTCTTCGTTCTTCTTACGAAGATTATCGCGATCCAGCGAAACATTTTGAAGTTTTTGATTCTCAAGTTGGAGAATATTACACTTTGCAGTCATAGCTTGGAGATTATTCTTCAAAATATTAAATTCTTGCTCCAAAGATGTTTGCGAAATTCTATCGGAGCCAAGGTATTTGCTCAAAACCTCGCAAACATTAGATTTGATAGGATCAACAGAAGTCTTCTTGGCATCGTTCATAATATCTGATAGAACTTTGAAGGCCACGTCTATTCCTTCCAAATTTTCCTTAGTAAGAGGGATTTGCTCAGATAAGGAAGTAACGATGATAGAAGAAGGAAGAGATGAGTCATTTCTTGTTAAAGGAATATCATGAGAAGAGGAAGTCTCATGAAGATCAATGACTGGGGAAACGGTAGAGGCATTGACAATAGGAGAAGAAATGGGCTCATTTGCAACAGGACTGTTATGAGGGATTTGATCTATGAAAAATTCAGGCATAGGAGAAAGATCATCAACAATATTTTCGCGTAGTAGAAACAGAGGGTTTATCTTGTGAAGATTTCGCAGAGGAGTTGTAAGTTTGAATGTAGGAAAGGAAACAGCAGGTGCAACAGGTTTAGAACGGCGAGGTTTCTTGGGGGACCTATCAACATTTTTGTCATCCTGCGAATTACAAGTTAAATAAGAAACAAAGGCAACAATATTGTTATTAGAAGGATAAATGTTTCTTAAATACGTTGTTATTCGCAGACTTTCTCTTAGTAATGTGATTTTCGGTTGCGAGCCCACTGAGACAAAAGGGATCGGAACGGTGAACTTGGTGTTAGATTTGTTCTTGCTAAAACAAAAATAGCAGGAGAATCATTAAAAGAAGAACAAGATCAAAACAAAACAACTTCAATAGGAGAGATCAATCACAAAATAATCAAATTCAAAGAAAAATAACAAACCTTGATGGCTCCATAGAAACAAGAGCAAAGAAAGATGAGAACAAAGAGTGAAGAATAATAGCGAAAAGTTGATGAAGAAGACGATGAAGAAAAACAGAAAAAAGTTGCGGGACGATGAAGAAGACATAGTAAAAGAAAAGAAACACTTTCATAAGGAATTACCCCTTAAATAGACAAGAAAAGAGTAGCCGGATAACATTAAATGTGCCGGTAAAAAGGGATAATTTTAGACACGTGTAAGCGGTTATCCCTAATTCATGGAATTTTGTCGGCAAAAAATTGTTGAAAAAACAAATGGATGCAGATGCAACATTTCAAAATACTAGTTCTCATGACATTCTCTTCTTCGCAGAGAAGACATGAGAAGAGGCAAGATGTAGGATCAGAATATCGCAACAACAATACCTCGCGAGATCAATAAACGACGATATTGCGAAAGTGTCGCAAATGAGTAATATAAATGACGCAATGAATGATGGCAGCCAAAACACGAGAAAGATGTGAAGACTTAGCGAGATTTAGGAAACTTGCGAGATTATATATTTGAACGCCTGCGATATTTCGCAAGTCATTCCCGAAAATAAAGGACAGCTTAGTTGTCATCCACTGTGTAATACCCTATATAAGGAGTCGAGCAGGACTGTTGAGAGGGATCCTTTTTTCGAGTGTGAGGCAAGTCATTAAGAGAGAGAAAGTTTAAAGTGATTGTAATTTCTTTAGCTCTTTTTTATTTTATCTTGTAAACATTCAAGGAATTAATCAATAAAAATCATAGTTGTTCATCTTCAATGGCTTAGTTGTGTGGATTCTTGTGAGGGGTGTAGTGTAGGATATCCTGCAACTACAGTTAATATCAAATAAATTTATTATGCATCAATAAAAATATATTCATTTGATTAATTAAAGAAACATTTATTATGAAATATCAATTGAACATTTATTATTTAATTTTAATTAAACGTGATCATTTATAGCGTAGATTTATGTTCTGCGAGTATAAATTTGACGGTTCTTTATCTAGCCTAACTTGTCCAAACTTTGTTTTGTATTCTGCGAATGTAATCAAATTTATTTTAATACTAAAAACCGTGATTTATTCGATCGGGTACTATAAATAGACGGGATCCCATTTGGGTGATCCAGCGGTCATGATCATATTGTCTTATATGATTTAGTATCCTCCTCAAAATATTTGTGTTCTGGCCTTACGAGTTGTGCTAAAAACAACCAACTACATCTATCACAATAAAATGTTGTCCATTTTGTAATGACACAAAACTATTATTGTCCACTACTATTCACTAACATCCACCACCGTACGTAAAAATCAGCCCGCCCACTATTTTTTCCACCACCAGTAATGTTACCACCTCCACCACTTACAAATACCCGCCAATGTTTCCACCACCCACTGCTTTTTTCACTACCACCATTAAAAATTATTAATATAATTTTTAGCCGAGTCATTGTAGTACAGTGGTAAAGTCATTGGGTGATGATACCAGTTACCTAAGTTCGAAACTCGCCAGCACCAAATTCTTTACCGATCGATATATACATATTATATATATATAGTTTTTAATAAACTTATTTATTAATAAAAATATGTATTTATTAGATTCATTAAATGAATATTTATCATGAAAAATTAATTAATCATTCATCATGAGCAATTAATAGGACAATAATTAATAAAGTATTTATAATGGTTAGTTGAAAAAACCACGGCCATAGATTTATCCCTCCCAGATAAATCTCGGCCGCTCTTTATCTAGCCTATCTTAGCCAAGCTTTGTTTTGTATTCTAGAAATGGCAAAAGTTATCCTTTTATATACAATCAATTTTTTATTTCTTGTATTTTATTATTTGAATAATATTATTTTTTATTTTCAAATTATTTCATTTAATTTGTAAATAATAAAAAAATATATTAAATAATTACATAATTTTACTTTGATTTTTTGTTTAAAAATTATATATATATTAAAAAGTGGTTAACTAAAATATTTCTTTTTAACAATCATAATAATAGTGACAATTAGTAATTTTAAAAATTTGTATTTAATAGTAAAAATTATAATTATTTTTAAACTCAATAAAATATAATAAAACTATTTTCAGGGATATGTCTGTTTTTGTCATTTGCTACAACAACAATCTGATATTTTACCAAACATACTTTGATTGCTTTTTTAATCATTTTTAAACTTAATTAATATTTTACCAAACGTCTAACTGTTTTTTTCTCACAGCACAACACAACAACGCACGCAGAAAAGTGCTTTTACAAAAGCCGCAAAGAATACGAAACTAAGCCTAAAGTCGGGAAAAACTTTCCCGTTTCTTGGGCTTTACATAATTATCTCATTTAAGTTATGTAGAATCAACATAGTCAAAACTACTAACGGGATAGCTCGGTTGGGAGAGCGTCGATCAAGGTCGCGTGTTCGATCCACGCTCACCGCATTTGTTTTTGATTTGGCGTTTGGTGTTCCGTCATTTGTTTTTGATTTGGCTTTTGGTGTTCCGTGTTCGATCCCGCATATTCCTTTTATTATTTTTTGGGTTTTTGTTCTACGAGCATCCAAGGTTTTTTTTTTTTTTTTTGGTTTTGACACGATCAGCATGGATTAAAGGGCCCCCAACCCAAACAAAGAAAGAACCAAAAATACAAACAAAAAGAAAAAACAGTCTGTTATAGAACACCAGACTGTATACAATTATAATCGATAATAAGTTCCCACTGCTGTCATCAAGCAAGATCTGATTGAACTCTTCTCCCAGATTCCTCCAAACAAGAACCTCATAAGTTGATGGTGGATAGATACCAGCAAGCCAATCAGCAACACGATTGGTCTCTCTCTATATATGATCAATCTTTAACCAGACAAAGTGCCTTCTCAAAACACAGATTTGTCTCCAAATGTACATCACATCCCAAGGGACCTCTGGATTCCTGTTATTAAGAAGCACAATTACAGCCATAGAATCCAAATCCAAGTGAGCTCTCCTACAACCCATAGAAATGGCAGCCATTAACCCAATCTCAACCCCCGAAATTCATGACCCAAAACATAGATAGTCATCCCGACCACCTGCAAATGTGACCATCAAACACTCACCAGCCTATCTCGATAATAACTCCATAACCTCCTAAAGTGTCTCTCATGGACCCATCAGTATTTATCATCAAAACATCACCTTCAGGTCTCAACCAAGTACATCTAAGTTCCACTTTAATATGAAAAACACAAGGAACATTCCAGCGAGTAAAAAATTGCCTGGATTGAGGACTGTCATCAACCACAATCTTGTCAGCTGCAAGCTTAAGTTTGACATCTTGGATAATCAACCAACTAACCTGATCAGTAGATAGATTCTGCTTTTTAAAGACTCTAGCATTTCTTTCTTTCCATATGTGGTAGACATAGCTGTTAAAAGTGAGTTTTTTTTATAGTGGTGATAATGGAAGAACCCACAAAGGAACTGACACACCAATGAATTTCTTCCCTCCAGCTAGCTCTCTGACCAGTGAAATATCCCAGTTTAATGAGAAGCCCTTGCCAAATCTGAGAAGAGAATGAACAATGCATGAATAAATGTTCATCATCCTCATTACTTTGGTTACAAAGAACACAAATGGGATTCACCTCCATACCCCACTGAATAAGCCTATTCTTTGTTTTCAGTCTGTGATGCAATGTCATCCAAGTGATGAAAGAGTGTTTTGGTATGTGCATCTTGAACCAGACTAATTTATTCCAGCAAGGAGCCTCCAAGTGAGATCTGAGAGTGTGATAAGTATCCTTAACAATAAATTTACCTGAGGTGCTAGGAGACCAAATCAATTTATCATCCTCTCCGGAGCCAACAAAAACAGAAGCAATCTGCTTTGTAATGGCAGAGACAAAGATGTCATCTGACTGAGGCATCATCCACTTTTTGTCGGCAATATACTCAGCCACAGTGCACTCCTTGTTAAGAAAAAAAATTGTTGAGAATGTCCCCTGGGATCCAGTCCACCGATCTGCCACACTACAACAAAAACATACATGGATCATTCTTAAAAGTGTGATCTAAGTACTGGCTGTCTGTGATCTTTGCCAGTATAATCTAAATGGTGATCTATAGATAACAACTCTCCTGCAATGAAAAGTGTGATCATACCCTAAGCAAAGAACATAAAATTTCGAAAAGTTGAGATCTAAAGACAAGGTTTTTAAAAGACAAGATTTTAAAAGTTGTGATCTTTCCTCTTAAGTTTTCAACCCAAATTTACCCTATACAAAAGTATATTCCATTCCTTTTTTTTGTTGCTCCCTTTTTAAGACCACTATGTAAGTACAATCAGTGATATAAAAACTGATATTAAGATCACACTTGTACAAGACATATGATTAATTGACATCTAAGATCACAAACACTATAAAATTCATGATCTTTAAGTTTTAGCTATAAAAAGACTACAAATGTTCAAAAGTTGTGATCTATGGTGTGTGATCTAATCCATGTTTTGTTGTAGTTCCATTTGGATGTTACAAATCTTTAAGAAAAGCAGTAGAAGCACCATTTCCTATTACAGTTCTTAACATCTTAACAGCTTCATCCCTCTTCCTAAGGATATGTCTCCATCTCCATGAATCATCTTGGGACATTGCACAGTCCAAAAATTCCAATCCTTGATGAGATTTGATTTTATCCATTCAGTCCACACAGATTCTTTGTTTGAATCCAGCTCCCATATGTGTCTCATCCTCCTGCTACATTTGTGGTGGCAATGTCTCTAACAAAGAAGACCCCTTCTTTAAAAAGAACACACACTTTACTCCACCCAATGGGACAACCAGTCTTCTTATCAAGAGAAGCACCAGCCCACAGAAACCTCTTAAAAATAGAGTTAAGATATTTTATGGCCTTCTTAGGGAGAGTGAAGCAGGATAACCAATAAAAAAATCATACTATTCAACACATGCTTAATAAGACCCAGTCTACCACCATAAGTAAGTGGTCTAGATTTCCATGCTTTAACCCGACTAGTGACCTTATCAATGAGAGGCAAACAATCCTTAAAAGACAGTCTAGTGTACAAGAGGGGTAGACCCAAATATCTTACAGGTAACTCTCCAACTACACAGTCAAGACAAGTAATAATATTCTGAATGTTTACTTCATTCACAGCAGAATAGAAGAGAGATGTTTTTTCCTTGCTTATTTCCAAACCTGTGCAAGTGTTGAATCTATGAAGGACAGTATTTAGGGAATAAGCCGATTTAAGATCACCTTTAAAGAATACCAAAACATCATCTCAAAAAGCAAAAATGTGTAAGAGAAGTAAGCTATCACACAGGATGAAAACCAAAGTCCCTTGATTTGACTTGGTGATTAATACACACACTTAGAAACTCCATCATCATAACAAATAAGCAGGGGGATAAGGGGCATCCTTGTCTGAGTCCCCTTTTAGCACCAAAAAATCCAAATGGAGAACCATTAATGATGATTGAAAATCATGCAGAGGTAATGCAACATGTAATCCAGTCAATAAACATGGGGGAAACCCAAATTTCTACAGAGCAAGAATAACAACCTTTCAACTAGCAGTGTCATAAGCCTTTTTAAGGTCAATCTTGAGAGTACATCTAGGTGACCCAACAGTTCTATGATAACTTCTTAATAATTCATGAGCCACTAGAACATTGTCTTGGATTGATCTTTCAGAGATGAAAGCAGATTGATAATCACTAATAAGCCCTCCTAACACATGCTTCATCCTCAAGGAAATAATCTTAGTGATGCATCTGTACATTACATTATAACAAGCAGTAAGCCTATAGTCCATGAAAGAGTTGGGATTCTCCTTCTTAGCAACAAGGGTTAAAAAGTACTATTTACCTCTTTGAGAAGCTTAGAGTGTTTGAAGAAGTTCTGAACAGCAGCCGTAAAATCATCACCCAAAATACTCCAACAAGATTTGAAAAACCAACTTGAAAAGCCATCAGGCCCAGGGGCTTTGCTAGAGCAAATAGTTGATAAGGCAAGCACAACTTCATCTCTAGTAATAGGCCGAATTAGGTCACATCTATGATCATCACTCAACAAGTTATCAAACTTTAAAGAATCAAGAAGATCAGACTCAACCACAAAATAACTGTCAGCATCATCAAATAATGAAGAATAAAAATCAATACATTCTTCAGAAATCTCCTTGTCCTCCTGAAGAAGTACATTATCTCTAGACATCAAAGTGAGAATATTATTTCTAGAGTGCCTCTCCTTCATAGAATCATGAAAAAAACCTGGTGCTTGAATCCCCCAGATCAATCCATTTGACTCTAGATTTTTTCTTAGCTACAGATTCTTCATATCTGGTAACCTTAGCATACTGTTTAATAGCTACCTTTTCCTGCTGAGCTGACTCCACACATAAAGGATGTTGTTGAATGTGTTTTTGTATGGTAGATAACTCAGCTTTAGCAATTTCAACTTGAGCAGGAATGCTTCTGAATCTCTCTCTCTCTCTCTCTCTCTCTCTCTCTCTTCCATTGAATAATTCTGGCTTTTACTTTCTTGAGCTTGGTAACAAACCCAAACATAAGATTTACTCTGACATGCTCTTCCCAGATAGCTCTAACTAGACTCAGAAAATCAAGTTCCTCACTCATAAAATTGTAAAATTTAAAGGGTGGAGAACCATGAACTCTGTCTTCAAAAATAGAAACCACCATAGGGGAATGATCTGAAATACCAGCTTCAACGAAAACAACTTTAGAAACAGAAAACCTAGTTATCCACTCCATATTCACAATGGCTCTGTCAAGCTTAGATAAAATCCTGCTCTCATCAGTGTGACCATTTGTCCAAATATAGAAGCATCCAGAGTAAGTAAGGTCAAAAAGAAAGCTATCTTGAGTACAATGCCAGAAGTCCAGGTAATTAGTAGTAGTTAAATTCCCTCCCACCTTCTCATGAGGGAAAAAATAGAGTTAAAATCACCCACAAGAAGAAGAGGAAGACTATTTTTTGAAGAAAAATTCAGAATGTCATCCCATAAAAGTTGTCTAACTTGTTGGTCATTGCTGCCATAAACAAAACCCACCACAAATTGAAGGCCTCTACTAGTAACAATATTAACAAAAATCACCTGGTCAGAGGCATAGAGGGTAGAAAATGAGACTTCCACAGGGTTCCACCCAATCCAAATTCTACCAGAATCATTATTAGAGTTATTATCAGTAAACTGCTAATCAGGCCTAATGGCCCTTCTTATTCTATCTTTATTTTGACTCTGCATATGAGTCTCAACAATGCCCACTATAGAAAATTTGTTTATTCTAATGAAATTCCTAACTTCTACTTGTTTAAGAGGGTCATTCAGCCCTCTTATGTTTCAACCTCCCAGATTAAACATCATTAAGAACTAGAGGTTTAGATCTCTTACCTCTAGCAGATTTCTTCAAATCTGTCCCCATTTGATGAACACTTCTAACAATATAATTCTTCTTAGGAATATGTCCTTTTGCACCACTACCACCAGCAGTAGAAAAAGATTGTTGATGATCCTTATTTACCAAGTTGGGATCTAAATTTTCAGCAGCTGAAGTGTTAACTTTAGTAGAGCTATCAACTTGAGTAACTTCAGTTATTCCCATGGTAACTTCCCTTAAGACATCAAAGGAATTCTTGGTAGGTATTTGTTCCATTATAATAAGAGGTTGGGCACAGGTCTCAGTAATTAAACTTTTGTCTTCAAAGTTTCTCTTTCTAGAATCCTGCATTGTCTCATCCTCTACAGCTTCTTTTCTAACCGAATTATCTTCACCACTCACTGCCTTCTCAACAATCTGGATTTCCATAATATCATCAGTAACAACATCCATATTAGTAGCGGGAATTGAATCTTGTACTTTATTTGTGTTTTTAACCACCCAAACAGGTTTCTGAGGTTGAGGAGTAGGTTGCACCTTCTGCTTCTCAACTGGAGATTGTTGTTTGTCCAAAGGTCTTTCACCCAAGACACCTTGGTGGTTTCCAAGAACACTCCAAAGGGATCCTAAAAGCCTCTTTCCCATCAATCACCACTGGAATATCACTAGGGAATTCACAAATTATGTCAATCTCCACACAAACCCTAGCAAAGTTCATTCTGGATCTCTCTCAGGTTTTCTTACCAGTCATCAAATGAATGCCAAGGTAACTAGCAATAATTCCAACCCCCTTCTGGTTCCACATAAACATAGGAATCTTCTTAAGAGTGAACCAAAAAGGAATAGTTTTAAGATCCTCTACCATTTGTTTAGCCATATGAGACCATGGTCGAATCATAAAGAGTCTGCTAGCAATATACACATGACCAATTTCAAGTACTCTTTGTCTATCCTCATCATTACTAAAATCAAACACAAAAGAGGCATCACTATGTAAGGTCATGTGAACCTCTTCTTTGAGTTTCCAGAGCCTAAGTAAAATCTTCTTAACAAAAAGAAAAGGTAATCGATGACCCACAAAAGCCCCAACAACCGATTTCTCATACTGTCTAATATCATCCTCAAAATCACAACAGAAGATTTTTTACTATTGAACAATTGAGGAGCACGATACTTCAAATCATCACTTTTCATCTGAAGATTCTTCAGATCTTTCGAAACCATTCCTGCCCAGGAAGAATTTCCACCACCCAAAGGACCGGGAGGATTCCTGTGTGCGAGACGAACAAGAACCCATAAGTGGAGGAAAACTCTCCATAGAACTCTTCTTAGCAAACTGTAACGAATTATCTCCCTGAATAACACCCTCAGTCACCATGGGAGAAGATGAAAGAGAGTTTGAGGTTGAAGTGGAAGAACCTACGACACCACCAGACGGCGGTGCCATGAGATTCGAAGCAGAAGAAGAAGAAGAAGAAGAAGAAGAAGAAGAAGAAGAAGAAGAAGAAGAAGAAGAAGAAGAAAATCGCCAAACCCTAAAATCGCCTTGGTCAAACCCGAACAGCCAAGGTCAAGCTCCACTTTAAAATTTTGGCTATTTATTAGTTGTTTGTTCACATCCAAGGTTTTTGGTTACACCAATTCTCAATTTCTATTTCTATATACATATTCACTATGCTTTATTTGAAAGGCATTAACGAGTGTGCAACTGTGCATCTTGTTAATCTTAGATGATCCAGAACTTTGTTCAAAAAGATAGTGTTGTATTTTCATGGTCACCGGGACATGAAACGATTCTCATAAACAAACATAAAAATCTAACGCGACAGCATAAAGACAACGGATGGAGTGCACGCAGATAGACATATAGCCCCATGATCCACAGTTGAACACTAAAACTAAGATAAGAACAACAAGATATAACCGTTGATTGGTCATTTAACTCATGGAGTTAGGTTTATCATTATGCAGTATGGGGTCAGATCCCGTCAGAACCACAACAATTTTTTTTCCCTACATCTACAAAAAAAAAAGAGAGGTAAACTTGTTAATTCCTGCACATTAACATTAGAACAAGTGATAACAAATGATCTTTGAGAAACAAGTTTATTAATACGATCTAATGACACAGCTCTATTAGGATTGATTTTCTCGATTTTTTTAGAACATCTATCCTTTCGTATAGTCCACATCGCCACCATAAGGAGTTTATTGATATCATGCCTTGTAATTCCTGCACCAAAAACAATGTTATTTCCTATGAAAACCAGAAATTAACCAACTTATGAAAGAAGAATGATGAGCCAAAATAGTACTGACATTAATATTCAAAGCCAACCAAACAGACCGGGCATAGGGACACTCAATGAAAAGGTGATTACTAGACTCATTAGGATGGTTACACAAACTGCAATGTAGTTTAATGCCAGGTTTATATCTACAGAGTTTATCTCTAGTAGGAACTATGTCCTTTAAGCATTTCCAGACATATAATTTTACTTTACGGGGAAGTTTAACTTTCCACAAAGCTTTCCAAACCTGCATAGAAACATTTTTTATACTAGCAGTGGGACTAGGCAGTTTAGAAAAAACATTATAAGAACTTTTGACAGAGAAATGACCCTTTTTGTCTGGGAACCAAATTAGAGTATCCTCACCAATAGCAGGCACATTCATTGCAATAATTCTGGTTGCAGATTCAGCATCAGACAGATAATGTACTAGGTGAACATTCCAAGTCCTAGTTCCAGCATGGAAAAGATATGAAACATTAGAATAAGACACAGTGTTGACGAAACCTTCATAAGGAATGGGAGGATGATCTAATCCAATAACCCAATAGTCCAGCCAGATTTTAGTTCTAGTTCCACATCTAATAGCTCAAAAACTATTCTGCTTAATGAAAGCAATACTCTTATAGATACCCCTCCAAATCCAGGAGCAGTTTTCATTGAGTTTCTGTAAATGCAAAATACTACTATTATTAAAGTACTTAGCACTCAAAATTTGGACCCATAATTCGTCATGCTCTATGACAATTTTCCATACCAACTTACAAATAAGAGCAATGTTAAAAGTTTCAAGATCTCTAAAACCTAGACCCCCTAACTCCTTTGCCTTATTGATATTGTCCCAAGCTATAAACTTAATTCCTTTCCTAGCCTTATTCCCACACCAAAAGTTCATCTGCAGTGAATCTAATTTATCTAACAATGTAGTATGAATCTTAAAATAACCCATTTGATAAGTATCTAGGTAAAGAGTTTAATACATACTTAATAAGAGTAGACCTACCAGCTTGATTAATTAAGAGTAGTAATAACATAGTTTTTTAGCCTAGCTTCAAAAGATTGAACTATAAGGTCAAAACTTTTTTACCTTAGAATGTCCCAGTAACAGAGGAGCACCAAGATATTTCTCAGTATCAGTAATAAATGTCATATTGAGAGCTTGAGCAAGATTATCACAATCATGTGGACTAAGATTTTTACTGAAGTAAACACGGGACTTATCAAAATTAAGCATTTGACAAGATAAATTTCCAAAATTCTGCAGAATCTGTAACATGTCATCAATATTGCTAAGTGTTAGCTTGACCAAATATAAGAATATCATCAGCAAACAGCAAGTGAGAAATGGGAGGAGCTTTCCTAGAAACTTTAACACCGGTGATGGTTTTATTGGTTTCAGCAACTAAAAGAGTTCTAGAAAGATATTCCATTGCAAGGATAAAAAGATAAGGAGAAAGGGGGTCTCCTTGTCTTATACCTCTAGATGGTTTAAATTGCTCACAGGGAGAACCATTTAGGAGGACATTGATACTAGTAGTAGAAACACACTGCATGATGAGATCACAAAATTCCTTACTAAAACCAAAACTTTCTAAAACCTTAATAAAAAAACTCAATTTTAAAACCTTAATAGCCATATTACCAGATAAACCTTCCTTGTGTTTCATAGAATGAATCAATTCATGAGCAATAATAATATTTTCATGAATGTCTCTACCAACTAACTGCCATTGAGTTTGATAATGCTTGGAATCCATCAGGGCCAGGAGAACTCCAAGAAGGCATATGCTTAACCACATTTTCAATTTCAATTTTAGTAGGAATAGAATGCAGCATAAAATTGTCAGAATCAGTAAGCACTTTAGGAATAACAACAAAAGCATCATCAATCAAAGACCGGATTAGAAAACTAGAAACATTCCTAAAATAATTAGTGAGCAAATTGCTAATACCATCCCCTCTGTCTCTATATCAAGTACTACTAGCATCACAAAGAGCATTAATAGTATTAACATGCAATCTTTTGTTAAAAATGGAATGAAAATATATAATATTATTATCCTTTTCAAAATTAGATTTATCTCTAGATTTTCCTATATCATTTTTCCAGATCACTAACAATAGACTTAACTCTATTATGCTGAAGATTAGAACTAGTGCCATTATATGTTATTTGCAATTCATTTTGCAGATTATTAATTATTATTATTTTGAATATCACCAAATTCCATTCTATTCCACCAAAAGTTTTTTTGTATCCCCCAGAATATGGATCTATTAGGCGGGTCCAATATGAGACTAAAGTTGGGCTGAACTTACCCGTTTCTTGGGCTTTTGTTATCATTGTTCTTTGCTTTGAACCATGTTTTAGGGCATACGTAAAACTTTCAGGCATCTATATTATAAGGGACAATGGTGTTTTCCTACATCGACGGTCATCTGTAGTTCGGACATATAAAGGACGGTCAAGATGGATCAGCTAATATGTATTTTGATATATACAGTTTGGTCACATAAAGGATGGTTACGATCTCGCTATACAGTTTAGGGGTATAAAGAACGTCCGAGATCGACCTGATTAAAGACGTGTTTTATTCAAAAAAAATGCATTCTTCCTATTAATGATACCAACCGTTACAGATACCCATGGCTTACAAACTCACTATATATTAGGTGTCAAAGTCAGTCGCACCCATTACAAATTCCCAAGATTTGCTCCTCAAAATCCTTATAAGGACAATGGTTTTTTCCTACATCGACGGTCATCTGTAGTTCGGGCATATAAAGGACAGTCTAGATGGATCAGCTAATATTATTTTGATATATACAGTTTGGTCACATAAAGGATGGTCACGATCTCGCTATACAGTTTAGGGGTATAAAGAACGTCCGAGATCGACCTGATTAAAGACGTGTTTTATTCAAAAAAATGCATTCTTCCTATTAATGATACCAACCGTTACAGATACCCATGGATTACAAACTCACTATATATTAGGTGTCAAAGTCATTCGCACCCATTACAAATTCCCAAGATTTTCTCCTCAAAATCCTTCTAAAAAAATTAATCAATGGTGTTTTCCTACATCGACGGTCATCTGTAGTTCAGACATATAAAGGACAGTCTAGATGGATCAGTTTCCTACATCGACGGTCATCTGTAGTTCGGGCATATAAAGGACGGTCTAGATGGATCAGCTAATATGTATTTTGATATATACAGTTTGGTCACATAAAGGATGGTCACGATCTCGCTATACAGTTTAGGGGTATAAAGAACGTCCGAGATCGACCTGATTAAAGACGTGTTTTATTCAAAAAAAAATGCGTTCTTCATATTAATGATACCAACCGTTACAGATACCCATGGCTTACAAACTCACTATATATTAGGTGTCAAAGTCAGTCGCACCAATTACAAATTCCCAAGATTTGCTCCTCAAAATCCTTCTAAAAAAATTAATCAATGCTACAAACATTACATATTCCCATAGATTATAAGAACGGTTACGAACTCACTAAATTTGGTAGCAACAATCATTCATACCCATTACAAAATTCCCAAGATTTGCAAATATGGGTTTATATTCTCTCTTCTTCAGTTTTACACGTTCGATGGAGATCTACAGTTTGGGGATATAAAGGACGGCCGTGATCGAGGGTATTGTCTTATTCGCACATGCAAAAGAAACGAACCAAAACAATGTCACAGCCGTTTTTTATTCTTCGCATTCAATGGAATTGACCACCTCACAGACCCTTTTTCTTCTTAACAATCAATAGAATTGAATCTCAGTTATAAAGGATACACAAAAATGAAAGAATTCATCAACTTCATGTATGACTTTCTCTCTCACTTGGTTATCTTATTTTTCTTATTTCTTTCGATAATTTTAATTTTTCTCATTTCGTTATTGTTTAGTTGAACTTTTTGATTCTCCTTTTGATGAGCATAAGGAAATTCTACCATTTTATTGCAGAAATTCTAGCCCTGACGTCCGTATTACAGTATAAGAAAATTGAGAAATAGTATTCCGCCAAATTTAATATCAATTTTTTTTACTTTCATTTCTACCATTGCTTAGGATTACTATTTACCTTATATAAACTCTATCCATTCCAGACAATCTTTGTACATCTTAAGTATGCTTATGTTGTACCTTCATATCATGGAACTTACGTAAAACAGGATGCAATCCTACAATAATGTAATCAAAAATAGGTTTTACTATGACAGTGACTTGATTCTCTAGATGCTATGCTTATGGATGTTAAGATAGTAACCACTTTAGTTTCAATTAGGACAATGACTTTCATGGTTGAGTTACAAGGATTCAAATCTGTTTGTATAAGAATTTCCGTGTATTTGGGAACATGTTATTTGGTTTATAACTTTGCTATTGTTAGAGCATATATTTCTTTTATTTTGTTACTCATAGAGGGTTAAGTGATTGTTGCATCTTTATGGTGTCTTTACGGTGGGTGTATCTTAAAGCGATAGGGAAAAAATGGGATTATGCATGTTCAAGTGGAGTTTATCTTTTATTGATTTATCAGTGGAAGAAAAATAGAAGGAAAATGAGTATGTCCTGACCTGGGAGGAATAGAAGGTCTGATTAGTTGATTTATCAGTCGCAGCTTAATCTTTTATTGGCGAAGCATCAGTTATGGATTCGGTACCAAGTGTTGTATTTGCGCCTTACCAGAGGTTTGGTTTGACAAGATTACAATTGTCTGATAGTCAAGAAAGACAATGGCAACACTTTTATGAATCCGTATTTTTGCTCGCTTAATCCAAACCATACATAGGTAAACTTCTGGAATTTGTTCTTTGTTAATTTGTTGGATTGTTTCCTCTAATGAATTAGTTACAAATCTGTTTTATTTGTTTAACATATATGATTCTTTTAAATTATTTTGGATTCATTAATCCATTTTTTTATTGGACAATCTCTTGCTGAAATACAATAATCCCTCATATGATGCGTGGAAAAATACATTGGTGATTCATCTTCTAACCAATGGACTAAACCAAAAGGATTTAGAATTCTTTTGCAGCATTGCTGAATGTTTTGTTACCAGCAGCAAATCATTTTGGTTCTTCTTTTAGTACCAATTTTGGCAGTACAGGGCAAGGATTTTCATCATATATACTATTCTTTTATGGTACTTTTTTAAAATCTTTTCACTTCCCGTAGAAATTGAAACATTTTTATTGATTAGATTTATTGCAATGGCGATAAAGACACAAATGGTCATTGTGTTAAATACAACTGCTATTACATAGAGTATAGTGTGTTACGAAGATGGAAAATGATCGAGAGCCTTGAGGCCTAACGGCCTCCATACTGGAAAGTGTGAAATGACCACTATTAACTGAAATGTGTTGATGTTTGTACTTCCAATTTGATATGTTCTTAGAGGCATCTGTGACTAAAAATATGGATACTAACCCAACTTCTGTTATTGCATTACACCATACATTACACCAATACGGTTATCTGAAGCTAGCAACAGGTAAATCAGTGGCTATGTCTCCTTGCATTTTATATGTGTATTGGACTCTTTCGGGATGTGCTACTTGATTGAGAAATTTATTGAACAAGTGACCGTTCTTTCCAATGGAATTAATAAAAACATTGGTGAAAACTATTGAACATGTATAGGAATTTGAGGCTTCACGGAATTTAAGTGTTGAACTTCACCCTTTTCGATTTTGTTTCTACTGTTTCATTTATACTGTACGGACAACAATTTAAGGCTTCACGAAAGTACCATTTTTTCCATGTTACTTCACATGAAAAAATCAATATTATTAGATTATTTTTGTTAGGAATTGAACTTTATGATAGCTTTAGTGCCGATATTTGTAATCTTTTGGCAAATAACCACAATGCAACAGCAAGCTAAAAAAAAAATTCTCTTTTATCAAATTCTTTTTTTTAATTTCTATGACATAATCCAAAAATGTATTATATGGACTGAAATTTATAAAACCACTATTTGAAATAAAAATAAAAATGCATCGTATAAGAAATATAATATTTATAGGAAAAACATCGAGTACTCAGTGAGATACCATTAAACAATAAGGTCAGATTAACCCACCGCCCGTGCCGTAACCTAGTACTGAATAAAGACAAAAACTGGTTGTAAATATCCAAATCAATAACCCATTAACCAAATATTTTTAATAATGACAAATCTGCCCTTTTAGGATTAATGTTAATACTAATGATTAGTTATAAAAATTCTGATTAATGATTAATGATTAGCGATTAGTGATTAAGATTATTTATTTATAAATTTGTGTAGATGAAAATTTTTGAGTAAGAAAAAAAAAGTTAGGTGTTTTGGAGAAGGAGAAGGGGAAAGTGAGAAAAAAGCTTGTATTTAATTCAATGGATGAGGAGGGTCAATCTTCATCTAAAAAACCTAGGAAAATACATATCAATTACAATAATGATCCGGAAATGACTGATTTCTTAGATTATGAGAATGATTTCACACAAACTCAAACTCAAACTGAAGCACAAACTCAAACTCAAGGTGATGATTTTTATGAGCCAAATCCGGATGATGAATACATATATGAGGAACCAAATGCTTCTAATACACAGGTACACTTATATCTTATGTTTAATCTCACATTTGTAGATTAAAATCATCAAAAGTTTGTGTTTTTTCACTAAGGTTCTAAGGAAACTGGATGAACAGGTTCGGCTAATAAAGTGTTATGATTAGGAGCCGAACCTACTTTCTAGACCAGAGTTCGTCTTGTTTTAAATTGTAATAATAAGCCGAACCGTACACTGAAAAGGCTTGAAGAAAAATTGTTTAAGGTTCGGCTTATATTGAGAAATTCGTAAGCGCCGAACCTGTTGGAAATACATTGTTCGGCTATTTGAATAAGTAGAATATAAGACGAACCTTATCATTATATTACTGGGTTAAGAAGTTTGCATTGTTTCGGCACATATTGTGAATATCGTAGTAGCCGAACCTTGTAAATGTGCTAGGTTCGGCACGTATTTAGATTGTCGTAATAGCCGAACCTCACCATTAATTTTTCATTGTAGTATCTTACCTTGTGTTATTCTTTGTAAATCGTGCTTGATGGACCTGTACCGATGGAAAATCAACCTGATCCCATAGACATAATTCACGAAGATACTAAGGATCACTTCCAAAATGATTTGGTATGTAAGAACTTGTTGTTTACCTTAAAGTTGTTGGAATAATCCGAAATTTTTCTTACTAATTATTTGTGTTTGAATGAACGTAGAGATGGAAAAGTAAACCCGAAGCACTGCCTTGGGCTGAGGAACACGCGTTGAACATAAATTGCGTACTAGTTAAAGGACGACAAAGCCGAGGCGATCGTTTTGAATTGATTTGTGAGCGAAGTGGAACCGGCGATAACAAAGCTAAAAAGGGTTTTGTATATGTTGGAAAGACCAGGGGAAAGAATATGACAAAGACGAAGAAAAGAAATTGCCCTTTCAAGATCGTTTTCAACCTCAAGAACAAGAATAAGTCCTTGAACAAAGATGATGAATATTGGGTTATGAATAAAGATATGGATTATCGTTATAACCACGCACGTCCACGTGACCTTCATGGACATGCAAAAGTAGCGCGACTCAAACCCAACGAAATGCTAGAAGTGGATAAAATGACACGAGCACGTATGGCACCATCTAGGATTCTTAGTAAATTGAAGGAGGACGATAAGAATAACAAGTCAACTATGCAAACTATCTACAACGCAAGAAATAAGATTAGAAGACTCAAGGTATAATGGTGATGCAACAAGTGATGTGGTTAGGGGTGAAGCATAACTACGCTTGCCAAAAGAAGTTGGATGACTTTGGTCAAGTGACACACCTTTTTTTTGCCCACCCGGAATGCGTCCAATTGGCTCTCTGCTTCCCACAAGTTATTATATTGGATTGCACATACAAAACTAACAAATATGAGATGTCGTTGATGACATTATTGGGCATACGTCGACAAAGGAACCATTCATCGTGGCTTTTTGTTTCTTGAAAAACAAGAAGAAAGAGAGTTATGTTTGGGGGTTAGAACAATTGAAGTTAATCTTCCGGGAGGGTGCTCTTCCTAAAGTGTTCGTATTCGATCAAGATTCATCGTTGATGTATATATGCTATTAATAAGGTATTTCCGGATGCATTCAACTTTCTTTGTACGTTTCATATATGGTGCAATGTGAGGAAAAAATGCCAACTGATAATTAAACCACTTAAGATGAAAGAATTAGAGAATACTGCTAAACTACCGGAGGGAAAACGAGAAAAGTCAGAGAGGGAATTCTCGAAACAATATGAACACAATGAGATATTGTGGGCTTATTTCCATGGAGAATGGGAAGCTTTGGTATGGTCAATCACCGAGGATGTATACGAAGAAAATGTTAAAATGCTTATTAATCATTGGAGGACCGACTACCCCGACGTCATTATTTATTTGCTCAAAGATGTGTTGGAACCTAATAAAGAAAGGTTCATGTCTTGTTTCACAAATCGACACAAACACTTCGACAACCAAGCCACAAGTATGGTAGAGTCGGCTCATTATCAGTTGAAGAAGAACCTTTTTAGATGTGTTGACCAATTTTTCGCGGTGTTTGATGCAATTAATGAATATTTAAAAAGTGATATTGTGAGAATTAAGGAGGCGTTCGAAAAGAACATTATGTTCAAACACAAGGATTACAAAAGTCCTTTGCTACGAGGATTAAGTTATAGAGTCTCCCATCTATGCATTGACTTATTTATGAAAGAAGTATATTTGATTGAGACATTTGGCGCCAACTTGGAGGAAGAGTGTGTTTGTAAAATGAAGACATCTATGGGACTTCCATGCCGCCACGATATTCTTAGGTACAAGGATGGTATCATACCATTTGAGGATATTGATCATTTTTGGAAACAATTAAGCTTCGATCCTCTCCCAACCGAAGACGACGAGGATGATCTAGAGATTTGGGACATGACAAATGGGAAAAAGTTAACGTAGATGTATAGGAAGATGTTCCGATCTCAAAAAATAAATACTATGGCACAACATGATGCCGGTCATGTATCCTTTCACCCAAGAGAATATTTTGGAACCGGAGAATGGGGTCCCGAAAGGTAGGAAAATTAAGAAAATGAATAATTTCCAAACTAGACAAGCAAACAAGGAACTTTTGGCTACCCATAGGGATCCATCCAGCGTTGAATACCATGATGCAAGGTATGAAAAGGAAAAGAAGGAAATAGAGAAGGTGATGAAGGACGAAGAAGTGAAAGTTCCAAGAAAATATGGTCGTCCGAGTATTCAAAAAGCCGAAACAAGTAACAAAGAGGTCAATGAGAATGATTTTCCGTCACAAGCAAAGGATAGTAAAGAACATTTTAAAGAGGACGTCAAGGAGAAGAGTAAGATGCATCCTTCACAAACCAAGATAAAGGAAAAAAAGGACCGTACATGAAGTTGGTAGGATGAGAGGACCCAAAAGAGATAAATCCGGTAACTATTTGCGGCCTATCAATTTTATATATGATAACTACTTGGCAGACCTACCTCCGGTAATTCATGAGCATATTATAGCAATGGAAGACGTACAAGGTGATGGAAATTGTGGATATTATGTCACGGCGGAAAAACTTGGTCCTTTTAAAGAAGGGAACAATCCGGTGCCCCGAGAAAATGAAGTTAACTATATTAGGCAACGATTGTTACAAACCTTACGCCGGAACAAAGAATTCTACAAGACAATGATGAGAGGAGGTCCAAGAGGATATGCAGGGGTGGCATTGGAGTACTTTGCATTCAAACTTCGTTTACATGGGGATTCAATCATCACCCAAGAACATTGGATGTCAATGCCCGTTTGTGGGTTTTTAATAGCAGAGACATTCGATTGCGTCGTACATTGTTTCGGGTGGACGGGTAATAGTTTTACGTATGCGCTTCCAACAAAACCTTGCCATGATGGTGTAAAAGATAGAAGACTTGTTATTGGATTTGTTCAAAATTGTTATTTTATCGGCCTCAAACTCAAACCCGGTTGCCCATTACCTCCCTTGATGAGTGCGGCCTTTTCGCCTAGATTCGATAATGATTATTCGATGGATTGGTGTGCAAATTATGCGATGAAAATGGATCTTTGGAAAGCTTTGAATTGTTGGTCGTAAGTGGACAAGTAATTATGTTTTCAAGTGATGAGTAAAGAAGAGGAGAAAGAGGTTAGTGAAGAGTACTATTATCTCTCATCTACAATTTGCGGATGATACTTTGATTTTTATTGATGCTTCGGTGGAGGAAGTCAGACATCTTTTAATCATCCTTACTGTGTTTGAAACTATTACGGGTTTGAAGCTGAATTTAGATAAGAGTACTATGATTAGTGTGGGAGCAGATGGGGTGATTGATGTTTTAGCCAGAGAGCTAGGTTGCAAGACAGAAAAATTGCCGTTTACTTACCTTGGGATGCCGATTGGTGCACATTGGCGAAGCACAACAGTTTGGGATCATGTTCTGATTAGAATGGAGCAAAAGCTAGCGTCTTGGAAGAAAAGGCAACTTAATAAAGCAGGTAGGTTAATTCTCATTAAGAGTTGTCTTGCGAGCTTACTTATTTAATATTTGTCTCTTTTTCACTTGCATGTGAGCGTGGAAAAAAGAATGATTAAGATTATGCGCAACTTTTTGTGGGGTGCGGTGGAAGGTAGAAAGAAATTGGTGTGGCTTTCTTGGAAGAAGCTTTGTGTTCCTAAGGTGAATGGGGGTCTAGGCATGAAAAATTTGAGGAGGATTAATCAATCTTTGCTAGTTAAATGGATTTGGTGATTTTCGAATTCCAAAACTAGTCTTTGGAGAAAGTTAGTAAATGAAAAATTTGCTCATAATAGTGAATTGTTAATTCCGGATGTGGATAATAAGCCTCAGGGTAGGAGTTTGTGGAAGAACGTTACCAACATGGTGATGACGGTGCAAAATATGACGACTTTCGCGGTAAGAAATGGTAAAGGCATCCGCTTTTGGAAGGATCATTGGCTAGACAGGGGAAAATTGCAAGACTTGTTTCCAGTTGTTTACAAGGTGGTGAAGTCTAAGGACGCAACAATTTATGACATAATAGCATATGGAGCTTGGGTTTGTGATTTTAAGAGACCTTAAAATTCTAATGAACAATTAGAATGGGATCTTTTGAGGAGAGACTTAAATCGTGTTCCTGAGCTTGTTGAAGCGGACGATGATTTGGAGATTATGGAGAATTTTAATACCTCAAGATGTTATGAAAGACTTTCATGCAACCTTGAAGAGTGCGGCTTCGATAAGTTCCTTTGGAAAGGTAACATCCCAAACAAGGTGAGTTTTATCATTTGGGATACTTTTCATGATTCGTTACCTACCAGGGATATGTTGCGACATCGAGGTGTAAACATTGATAGTGAGCTGTGTGTTTTATGCAATGACGCCAGGGAGTCAGCAAATCACATGTTCATTCATTGTAAGTACTCTTTTGAGATTTGGAAATATTTCATCAAATCCTTTAGGATTGCCTGTCCATTGCCAAGTACTTTGATTCAATTGTTTGAAGCATGGTCTAACAATGTGTTGAAAGGGAGAGGTAAGGATGTATGGCAAATCCTTCATTATGCGGTGTGTTGGATATTGTGGAAGGAGAGGAATGGAAGAGTATTTGGAGATCGTAATAAGAGTGTGAAAGAAAACATTGATTTGGTTAAGAAATTGGTAGTCTTATGATCTTGTGACAACGATACTTTTAAGTATGTTGATCCTAGCTTAATTTGGAGTAATTTGGATACTCTAATGTGTATGTAATTTCGTTGTATTAACCTTGGCTTGATCCTTGGTTTCCTTTTTTTCTTTTTAATATAACCTTCTCTTCGAAAAAAAAAAAAAGGTTAGTGAAGAGGAGAAAGAGGTTAGTACGTAAAGAGGTGATCCGTCTAGGATCTCCATAAAATGACACTATCGAAGTGTTGTTTGCTTTTTGTGGTCCATTCAATCTATTGTGGATTTTGGTTTTTTGGTAAACTAAGAAATTCACTTAATTTTACCTTCTAGACTCTCTGTATTTGAATGATTTAATTTTATGTTATGGAAGGTATTTTAATTGTTCTTCAATTTTGAGAAAGAGTTGTTAAGGTTCGTCAAAGTATAAACATTGCACATGATGTGGTTCGGCGGCTAAATTTCAAGTCGAACCCCGTATAAAGTCAGGTTCGGCTTGTAATTGATTTTTCGAATTAAGCCGAACCTGAAAAATTCCAAAACCAAGAATTCCCAGTCAGGTTCGGCTTATTAAATAGATTTAGTATATGCCGAAAACCTTCGTGTGTTAACAGTTCCGTCATTTCGAAAGTTTTTTATCATTCTTACGGTCAAGGATTACATTCCAAATTAAATTCCCATTACATAAGAACATGGTAGCATTACAAAATAAAACCATCCATCTAGTATCCCAAACGGGTTATGAGAAACTTTCTAAGAATGTGGTAGTGAGCTTCGTATTTGAAATTATTTCCTTTCCATCTTCGCCATTCCTCTAGTGCTCGCACTTCAATATCGGAGGTTGTTTCACCCTTGAGTCGATAACGATTCGCAACCCGAACTAAAGCTATAAAGTCGGTAACCTTTTTCTTAATGTATTCAATTCGTCAAAACAAGCATGTCGAATCCCGGTTGTGAGGATTACCTGTTTCAGTGGAGAATGCTTCATGAATTCGAACCAAGTAGTACATACTCATAAGACCCTTCACTCGTCGTTCTTCACCCTTCTTTGGATAGTATGATACATAGTTCGTGCAAAGAGACAAATCTTCATCTAGAGTAAACTTAGGATTAGGGGTACCATATTTTTCAGGAGATGTGCTTACTTATGTGAAACAATAGGTAGGTATATATAGAATTTAGGTTTTCAACGGCTATATTTTTGGAAAAAAAAAAAGAGTCGTTCCTTGATATTTGTGAAATTTTGTCAGGGTTCGACTAGTACGATCTTTTGAATACAAGCCGAACCTTGATTAGTAACGACTAGAATTTTCAAAAGTTTGAAAATTCTAGCAAGTTCGGCTTGTATTGATAGTGACAGAACCAAACAGAACCTGGCAAATTTAAGGTAAATTTTTTTGTCAGGTTCGACTTGTATTGATAGTTACAGAGCAAGCCGAACCTGGCAACTTCAAGGTAAATTTTTTGTCAGATTCGGCTTGTATTGTTAGTTACAGGACTAGCCGAACCTGCCAACTGCAAGGTGAAAATTTTGTTAGGTTCGGCTTGTATTGATAGTTACAGGACTAGTCGAACCTGACACTGAACATGTGCTTAACACAATAAAAACTGAAAATTATCTATAACACGATTAATATATAAAATTCAAATTGTCGATAACACCAAATAAACTAGCAAACACAAAGAAAGTCGAGTTGTCGATAACAAAGTTAACAAATCCGAGATAAAAGTGTACTTAATCAAACATAAAAAAACATAAAATTTCAATGACCACCGCCCCTCTTTCCGGTTCCACGACCACTTCCACGGCCTCTTCTTCTGGAACCTCCACGTTCATCTTCCGTCGCGCCGTCATCACCGGTTGGGCCGCAACTACTACCTCCACTTGTGCCTTCACCAGCTTCTCGATTCCTCTTTTTCGTCGGCCTTTTTATGGGTACGTCGGGTCCTCGTCCTTTGGTCATAATAGCATCCAACCCGTTGATGAAATAATATTGTTCTTCAACCGTCAACGGTGTTTTGCAACTAGTTTTTTTCTTCATTTTCTTCACCAACTCTTTACCCGCCGCAACCTAATTTCATTTGTCAACAAATTCTATGGATGAGTAACTTATATAATATCTTATTTATGTTATAACAAATTCAAGAGTAAATATTAATGCAATTATTACCATTGTCTTGAAAGCCTTCGATAGTTCTTCATAAGTGGGATTTTTGGAGAGGATGGTCGCCTTTGCTTCCCCTTCCCCTTCGAATTATCAACTTTCTTCTGACTTTCCTTATTGATAATAAATGGATGATAAATTTGGTTGTACCAATCCATGTAACCTGGATCAGCTTCACGAGGATCATCAGGCACGAGTGCTATCGAATTCATATTAATATGTTGGCATCTAAATTGTTCCAATGCTCATTGCTCGGCTCGGGATCATACTTTGGAGTCCATGAAGAAGTGGTGCTTTTAGTTCCAGTAGAATTCTTTGGCATCAACGTGAATTTCTCGTCAAACAATGAGACCTTTTGGACGGCTCATCCTTGACGTATTACTCGCCGAGGATAAAAAATTACACAACCACCGGAATAAAACAATGGTCCATAGTACATACCCACCGGCATGTCTTCATCAGGAACAACTTCATCATGTTCATATTCCACCGGCTTGGCATATGGATCAAAATCGTCTTCATTGACCTCCAAAGAGTCTAACCTCTCTCTCAAGTTTGCCATCAACTGCTCTTTATTCCTTACCATCTCCTCCTCAAACTTGTACCATGCCGCTATTTGAAGTGTATCAACCCAATCGACATCCTTTTCAAGTGTTTTGGCAAATTTCTGAGTCGAGAAATGGTCATATACCCACACCTACACCTACACCCAAAATTAAAATAAGAAATGATATGCAAACCTAAATTATGTAACATAAAAGGTATTGTAATTCAAACATAAGCCTAGCCTAATTAACTTTAAGTTCGACTTGAAATTTATTTCCCCAACAAGCCGAACCTAAATTTTTTGATAAGGTTCGGCTCATAATGGCTATCACATATAAGCCAGACCATGCACTGAATAAAGAGACAGTTGTATTTTTGAAAAAAAAAAAGAAAAGAAGAAAAGAATGGAAAATAGTCGAGAATTACCTGAAACAAAGTGAAGTTCCCTCCAATGTTTGTACTTGTCAACCTATAGGCGGTCGCAATTTGGTCTAAAAGGTAAGCTAGAGTGGCGGTACCCCAAGCGTATTAGTTAATGGTTGCAAGATCCTTTAATAATAAAAGATAATTGGCATTCACCTTGTTTCCATATAGGTCTGGGAAGACATCTCTGCCAAGAGTATAGAGCAAATAGGATGTTATGGTTTGTTTCACTTTGATCTCGTCCATTACCAACTCCACATTCTTTACTTTCTCGGTTGTATTCCCAAATTTCTTTTTCAAGTTAGTAAGCTTCACCTTCTTGAGCTTCTTATTTGTCCCACCTGGAAAGTTAACAGAATTTACATCTTTAACGGAACGACAAAACTCGAGTTCGGTTTTATAATTATCCCAACCAAGACATTCCTTGTACAAATTATATAGCTCAGTCCAACTCATATCATAATAGTCAGCATCCACGCTTCTACCCCTCACTTTAAGCCCTGTAATCTTGTTCGCGTCATCGGGAGTGATTGTCATCTCCCCAAAGGGTAGTTGAAACGTATAAGTTTCTGGACAAAATCTCTCGGTGAAGGTGGAGACCGTCACACTATCATATTCTTTATATGTATATTTAATGACATTCCATAAAGCAGAGGTTTGTACTTAAGCCATCACCTCGGGAAGCTCTTCAGATAATTTCCATTCCGCTGCCCTCTGATGTCTCAATAGTCGGACCGCATCGTTGTGATCATGAGTCTCATATATTTTCTTTGTCCAAGATTCGGCGAAACCGATCAATACTATTCCTCCATCTTCCGGAAGTCCATGGGGCAAACCATCATCTCGAGCTGCGATTACTTTTTTCTCATCAGGAATGTGCAAACCTTTAACCCGGCGTTCAACAACATGCTTCTCTTTCGGTTGATGTTGAGGTTCTTCATTAACATGACTACCATCAACTTCTTGTTCTTCTCTTTGTATCTCTGGAAGTGGTTCACGAATTTCTAATGCTACGACTTTGTCAACTCCTCTCCCTTTAGTTCCCAATTTTTTGTTACCTCCTCCTCGAGGATCGGGTATTTTAGAATTGGAAGGTGTAACCTCCATCCTCCTCCTTTTTTTAAGTTCATTATTCCTAAAACAAGTTTAAAACTTTATGAACATATTGAATTAACTAAAGTCTAGGATCGGCTACCCCGTAACACCTATTATGAGACGAACCCAATAAATAGAAGAATACCTTGTAACACAGTGTTATATTCGGCTTATAATAAAAAAATCAAAACAAGCCGAACACATTAAGTCAGGGTTCTACATGCCCAACAAACTCTTTATGCGCCGAACCTACACCTAGTCTACACTGCAAACTACCAGAACATGGTTCGGCTTAAAATCAACATTATATAACACGCCGAACCTCTAAAGAAACTCCTAATTGTGACTAGGTTCGGCGTATATTTGGTATACTAACTCATGCGGAACTGTTCATATACATTTCCAGATTGAAATTTTGAAGAACAGTTCGGCTCAAAACGCACCTACAATATGCGCCGAACCCTGATCTGAAACCGTCCAAAACCCTAAGTTTTTTGGAATTTACCCTATTGAATCGATTAAAAACATCAAATAAGAGATTGGGTTTGTAGAACTTACTTTCTTATCCTCATTTCAAGAGTTGGTGATTCGATTGGTTGATTTTGTGGTTCAATTTCAGGTTCAATTGGTTCTTCTTCTTCAATTTAGGGATTTGAAGACGATTTTGAACGCCTAGCAGTTGCCTTTTCCTTTGTACGACCCATTATATAGTTAAGTTTAATCGACGATCGGATTTTCGCGAATCAACGATTAATCACGGCGATGCAATTTTTTTTCTCGCGAAGGAGAAGAAGGGTTGGGCTAGAGAAGAAGATGAAGAAGTTATATAGAAACTGATTTTGATTTTCTTAAAACTGATTTTAGGTTTTTATATTAAGGATAAGGGTAGATTAGTAATTAAAACTATTGAATGGTATATAGGTAATTGAACTACCCAAGAGATACCCCTTATAAGGACACCTTAGATGGGATTATTGGTTTGTATGCCCTGAAAGTTTTACGTATGCCCTAAAACAGGGATATTTACTTTGGCGTGCTAACTTGTAGACGTCATGACATAGTTATCTGCGTTGGCTATCTAAGATCAACGAAGTCAAAAAAACAATCGGCAGGGATAGCTCAGTTGGGAGAGCGAAGATCTCTGGGTTGCTTGTTCGATCCACGCTCACCGCATATATTCATATTTTTTTTTAGTTTCTATTTACAATTTCATTATTTTATGAACAATTTTCATTATTTTGGTACGGCAACTTATACTTCAAAAAAAAAAAAAAAAATAGTTTATATCAAGGTTTGAAAAACACCTTTTTTTACTGAAAAAATGGCCGTTAAAACGGTCACACCCATATACCGTGGCCATGAGGGTCCCCGAACCCCGTGCCTTTATAATGCCGATAAATATGAAATAATGGCAGTTTTTTAGGACCGTTTTTCAGTTTTCACACACGTTATAACCGTTTTTCTAAAATTAGTTTGAATGTTTTTTTCTTCTAAATATCATTTTAACGTGTGTTTTTTAGAACTGTTTTCCTGTTATCACGCACGTTATAATCGTGTAAATAACTTTCTTACCATTTTTTTTTTGAGTTTTTTTTCTTTCTCTAGATTGAAAGCTTAAACCTTCGAACTAATTTTTTTTAAATAATACAGGGAAAGTAAACTACATGATTTAAAATTTTCAAATTTAAAAAACATAAGATTGTTAAACTAGTGTTCATCATTTAAAAAGCTACGCGAACCAACTATGACCACCACCTTTTTTTGATTTAATTCATGTATTTTTCATTTTCTCGGCGGTTCCTTTCCTCATCATAGTCATCGTCGTGGGGGTACTGGCTATCTTCGTTCGCATAAGTATCATCATCATAATAGCCTTTATTATCGTCATCATAACCTCCTTCATTTCATCATCATTGTTACCTACTTCATTATTGTTATCAATATTAGAATGATATCCTTCGTTCATATGTTGAACACCATGGCCAGAGCGACCGGAAGTGCGTGTAACGACGACTTTTTGCGTATTAGAATTATATCGGATTTACATTCTCATAACCTTGTGTATTGTCTCCAAATGAAAGATTACCAAAGTCATAAACAAAGTCACTCACCGATAACCTTTCAAATGGGATTTGAACTTCGGGATCATGCCAGTTGTATGTTAGAGGGACATGCTCTGGATTATCAACGGCTTCCTCTTCAAGCATATTTAACCATTGTTTTTCTTGAGGTAAAACCGGTGTTTTGTCTTCCCCCGCTATCCAGTCAAGCATATTGTCATCCCTCAGTAGACTGAACGTCGTGAACATCAATATTATGTTGCCTTGCTTTACCTTTAATTATTTGTTGCTCCAACTTTAAATTGTAGTGGACATACACCAGATCATTTATTCTCGATGAAAGTAAACGATTGCGTAGTTTGGTGTGGATTCTTTCAAACACACTCCAAGTCCTCTTTGATCCAGATGATGTATTTGTTTGACTTAATATCTTTACTGCAATCTTCTGGAGGATGGATACTCAACACCATAAGATAACCACCAACTTACAGGATCACCATGTTGAGCTGCAATACGTGCTGATGGTGATGCAAATTGACCTTGCATCATTCGCATGCTTCCCGCCTACAAAGATAAGTACAATTTTTACTAGAAATTCAAATTACTTAATTAAACATATTTGGAGATAGTATTAGTAATTTTGTACCTCTAGTATTAGTAATTTGTACCGACAAAATTTTAGTGGCTATAATTGACCGTCACGAATTTTATCAAACTTTCGTAATTTGTATAGTGAAAAGCCTTTTAAAACACCTACGTAAGGAATATAAAGAACGCGCAATTGGGGGATATGAAAACTAATTGGGGGATATGACTAAATGACAAAATAGGGATCCAAATATCCTAGCTGGGTTACCCCTTATCTAATTAAATTTTTAATTCCTAATTTAACCCTCACTAATCAGGATTAGTTACTAATTATGATTAGTAAAATATTAATGATTTGGGGGATATAATTTGTGTATTTATGTTTATTTGAATTTGTTTGTGTTAGTTTAGAGGGAAAAAAATTTTGAGTAGAATTTTTTTTTTTTAAAATGGAAGATGATTGTGATGAGAGACTTGCAAATTCTTGAATCTTTAGCTCAATTACAACAACAATCATATCTTCAATCTTCGATTAATGATAACAACTCACAATTGAGAGGAATTCTTTTTTTGAAAATGGAAGATGATTGTGATGAGAGAATTACCGCTAATAAGAGGTTGAAAAATTGATTTTTCTTCTTTGAATCCACCATTGTTGCAAATTTGAAAAGCTTGGTGCCTAAGATGGTATTCAACCAAAAACCCATGCGGGCAATTGTTGGAAATATTCATAAATTGTTTGCCACTATCCGGGGGGGTTCGGGGGGGGCGGCATGGTAATCATGGATTCGAGCATGCCGGTACATGTTCCGGCATAGTATTTTGCTTAAATTTCCATGCCGGAACAGGATGAAAAGTATCCAGAACGTTGATTTTTTTTTTCACTTGACTACCGGCATTGATAGGAAATTCTCGAGCATGCCGGTATCATGTTCCGGCATATAGTCTTCATCAATTCCGGCATGGTCTTCATCTCTTCCTTTTTGAATTTTTTCTGGTATTAATCAGTCCACTGCCGACATGGTTAGTTGATATGAAGACCATGCCGGGTATTGTTTTCCGGCATACCATGTTGCTTTATTTTCTATGCCTAAGTGGACCGATTAATACCGGAAAAATTCAATTCGGAAGTGATGAAGACCATGCGAATTGATGAAGACCATATCTTAACATGATACCGGATGGTCTTCATCAATTCCGGCATGGTCATCATCACTTTCAACATGATCTTCATCACTTCCGAATAAAAAAAAATTGGTTTCCAAAGTGAGGAAAAGAGAATTTGATATAGAGTGGGGAGAGTTTAGAATTTGAAAGGGAATGGGAAATATTTGGGTTTCAAAGCTCCACCCCTAAATAAGATTAATAAGAAGTGGAGATGGAAATGGGGGATATGATTTTGTTTTTTGATTTTAAGTTTTTGATTTTTATTTTGTGGGAAGGGTAATTTAGTATTTTCGCCCCCAAAAGTCACCCCTTAGCACACACCATGGGTTGGGGGAAGTAATTCATATCCCCCAATTAGATTATATATCCCCCAATTACGCGTTCAATATAAATATGACTATCGAATTATACATATTTCTTATACTAACAATAATCAATTAAGATGGTAGTTTTAGAAATATCCCATTTTTTAATGATATATATAAGTCATCTACTCCCTCCGTACCTATTATATAGGCGGAATATGGCATTTTCTTTGTACCATTAGATAGGCGGAGTGGCAATTTCAAGATGGTTTTTATCCATTTTACCCCTATTTATGTTGCTTGGTTATCCTCACAATTAAGTTTATGTCTCTAACATAGGGAATATAATACAGGGTAAAACAGGAAAAACCATGGATATTTATGAAATCAATAAAGAATTCTTAATCTAAGAGATTTTAACTATCCGCCTATATATGTGGTATACGGAGGGAGTATTAGTGAGACAAAATTTAGAAACGAATAGGTTATCTATTTAGGGACGGAGGGAGTATTAAAAAGGAAAAAAAATTTAGTCACAATGTTTTTTAGACACGTTTTAACGTTTTCACGCACGTTATAACCGTTACATAAGAATTTCAGATCATAATTTTTTTTAATTTTCTATTTAACCGTTATAACTTTTGTTTTTATGAAAAAACGTACAAAAAACGCGTTTTTCTCTAAATAACGCGTTTTTTGCCTAAAACGCATTTTTGCCTAAAACGCGACTCTTACACAAACACAAAATTGTCAAAAATCAAAATTTTCTCAGCATTATAACGGTCACGCCCATTTTCAAATATTTTTTCTTATTTTTATTTTGCGTGACCTGATCCGTAACCCGTTTTTCAAACCTTGGTTTCTATATACAATTTCATTATTTTACGAACAACTTTCATTATTTTGGTACTGGCATAAGACGAGTGTGCATGGTGTTAATCTCAGATGATCCAGAACTTTGTTCAAAAAGATAGCGTTGTTTTTTTATGGTCACCCGGACATGAAATGATTCTCATAAACAAACATAAAAATCAAACGCGGCAGCATAAAGACAAGAGACGGAGTGCACGCACATAAACATATAGCCCCATCCACAGTAGAACACTAAAACTAAGATAACAATAGCAAGAAGATATAACCGTTAGATTGTCATTTAACTCAGGGAGTTAGGTTTATCATTATGCAGTATGGGGTCAGATCCCGTCAGAACCACAACAGTCTTTTTCCCTACACCTACAAAAAGTAAACGTTACTAAAAACCAGTGTGTAATGTATCTTCCCGTGTCTTGAGATGGGAGTTTAAAACGACGAATTGACTAAAGAGAGGAGAAAGCGAGACAGGTTGTGGTTTTCTAGAGTACAAAAATAAGTGTGTTTTCCTCTGGCTTGTCATTTACCTCCTTCTCCAACTTTCAAAATTCAACTTTAATTCAAATCTATATATTTCTCTCTCTCTCTTTCATCCCAGTCATTACTATTTGCTTGAAAATCCCTGTCAACATATAAATACACCTCTATCAACTACTCTGACCAAGACAAGGTTAGGTTCCCTCCCAACTTCTTCTTCTCCACTTCCTTCATTACTTCATTCAAAAGAGCTGGATATCAAGTTGATGCTGAGCAGCACACCGCATTGATACTGAGGTAATACTCTAATCTTCCTTTTCATCATTTTCTCATGTTTATTTATGTGTTAAAAATGATCAATACAATTTCTCTCATCTAGTTATCTTCTACCTTTGCTTGTCCAAGCTTATTAGATCTGATTAACTTTAATCTGGGGAGAAAGAGAGTAATACTTCTGCATCAGTTCTGCTTGTCGACCCTCATTTTATAAATTTTTGCGTATAAAATCTCGTTAATATTTGATTGTACTCGCATAAGATCTCATTAATGTGGAAACTAGGTTTTGGATCTTTACCATGAAAAATACTTGAAATCAATCATAAGAATGTTTTTGATAGCATTTCATTTCAATGCAGTGAAAAAGAATTGTCTTTCAAACTCTAACTCTAGGGACCAAAAATCACGAAAATAATCACGAAAATGCCACTGGAGTAGTATTTAGTATACCCTACGCACCATGTGATTGGTAGATGGAGGAGAAGGATGGCTACTCGAATTTCCATTGATCAATCACGTTGTGGGTCTTCCTGACCCACGTTAAAGTGGGTAGATAAATGCTCCAACTGTATTATTTAATGTCTCTCGGGACAGTGTCAGTCCTCTTTAGTGCAAACTCCAAAGAGACAGAGATGAGAAATGACTCCCTTTCTTCTTGCAAATAAACAATAAAGGAATCCAAAGAACAATTTCCTCAAAACACGAGGATAGAATTATTTGAGGAGTAAAAATATAGTCTTTTCACATAAAGGGGAACAGCATCTGAGCCACCATTTAGTCTACTGTTTTTTCCAAAAAATTTACTATTTGCTTTTATAATTTAATAAAATAGTAGGATGCCTAGAACAAGGTGAAATTCGTCTTGTTGTTGCTCAATAAGGGTTTTCTTCCTCTGCATCAGTTTTCACGGCAAAGTATCCAAGGAAACAGATGCCTAGAACAAGGTGAGCATGATATACTCTCGTGTACATTTCCTGTAATTGTTTTTTGGCGTTCAATTTCTTATTTGTTGTTACTTAAGTATTGCAACTTCACTATAGAGTTCTTTAACAATCCTTATATTCTAAAGTCCTGTAACAATGCTTTGAATAACACACATCATTTATGTCGCATACAGAAAGTTACCTGGCATCAATCAAAAATCTTTAAGAAAAGATTTGCCACTGTCTGGTTACAAGTAGATAGGCAAGACATGACTATCTGGATTACTGCACATGTATTTGCTTAGTTTGGATTTCATGACTGTTATAATCGTATTGGTATTTACTATTTAGGTGCCATGTAGAATGTTTTATAGTGTATGTCAGATTCAATTCTGGCTAGAATTAGATGAGTCTCCCAGACAACTGGAAACGCAGAGACGGAAAACAATCTAATATACGCTAGCATATAAAAAGAACAGCTGCTGCAGGCAACAGAAAATTGCATGAGCCTGTCAAGCTCCCAGGTGTGCAGTCCTTGAAAACATGCCTTTCAAAAGCTGAAGTAGAGACATAGACAAAACAATATAGACTACTGCGAATCCATAACTGTCTCACAGATGTGCAGAGTGATTACTTTTCAAAAATCGAAATATCTTCATGTCACAAGAAACTTAATTTTCTTTCGCGATTTATTTCTGACTTAATTCACAACTTATAATATTGTTTTAGTTACATAATAAAATTGTTTTTTGGAATCACCCAGTGTTCAGAATAGTGTTGTTTGCAAATTTCTTGTTCAAATCTCCCATCAGGCAAGTTTGTTAAGCTTTCAATTACCATACGCGGGTTTTACCTCCACCATCCATCCCACGTTTTTTTTGCTTTGAAGATAACATGGAGATCTCATATATTTACTTTGAAATATATTGTAGTTAAGATCATTAAGATTTTTTTCCATTTTTGTCGATATTTCAAAAGATATTTAAGGTGTTACGTTAATTTAGGAGAGATTTAATATTTGGGTTGTTAATAAGATTTTTAAAGGAAGGGCAAAATAGGAGTATCAAATCATATCATAATTTGGTTGGAATCTATACAAAAATGGAACGCAAAATGTCATCTTGTGATTGGTCCCCCATGCCCCCTTCGGATTTTGCCCCCATCAAAAATTTTCTCCTTAATTAAGACTCCCTCACCTTTTATAATGATGTAAGACTAGTTGTTTATCTTTCCAATTAGAGAGTTCCTGCCTAACTCATATAAATGCCAGAGTAAGAAGTACAAGTTGTATTTAATTGGACACTTCTTGTTGATATATGATACCAGGGAAAGAGTTTCTGAAGTGCCTCAAAGGCCATCTCCAAGACCTCCATTTCATCTGAGGACATCTTCGAGTTCAGATTCTGATCCATTGCACCGTAGTCCCAAGCTAAGTGATCGCCGTTCTCCTCGTAGTGCTCAATCAGATCCTTTGAACCAGAAGAAGCTCGGAACTCGGGTTGCTGACTTGGAATCTCAACTAGGCCAAGCACAGCATGAACTCAAGAAACTGAAGGATCAGTTAGCTTCAGCTGAATGTGCAAAAAAGGAAGCTCAAGAGGAATTAGAGAAGAAAAAGAAAAAACCAGTGAACAATCCATCTCCTGAAATTAAAGGGAACCCAATTTCTGCACTGCCTCCTACAGATTATCAGGAGGCAAAGGAAGAGATAAGGGAAATTCCAGACAAACCTTCTGAGGAGATCTCAAAAGAAACTGATGTATATGAAGTTCCAGTAAACACAGAGCTTGTCGAACCCAAGGTGGAACTGACTAAACCTGTTGGTGAATCGCCTGATGTGGTCGAATTCGAGGAGGGTGAAATCAAACATGCAGAGAAATCTTGTGAACCACCAGAGAATGCATTGGCTTTGTTGGAAGATGAGATTAATTTGTTGAAGACCAAATTACAAGAAAAAGAGGAAGAGTGTGAACATTTACGGGTAAATAATGAGAGCCAGAATACGCAAATAATAGAGGCTGCGATGGCTGTGGCGTCAGCTCAAGAGAAGGAAGAAGAAACAGCTTCTAAACTGAAACAAACTGGACTAGAGTTAGAGGAGTCCAAGGCAAATGCTGTTAGACTAGAGCAGCTGTTAGAAGCTACTGAAGGACAAAAGGCAGAATTAGAATCGGAAATGAAAAAACTTAGAGTGCAGACGGAACAATGGAGGAAAGCAGCCGATGCAGCTGCAGCTGTACTCTCTTCAGGAATTGATATGAATGGGAGAATTGATGAGCGGTGCGGATCCATGGATAAGCAGCTTTTCAGTAGTGGGTATACTGGTTTTCATGGATCACCATACAATGATGAATTAGATGATGTGTTTGGAGGAGGAAAAAAGAAGGGTTCTGGCATTCGTATGTTTGGAGATTTGTGGAAGAAGAAGAGTCAGAAATGAGAATCTCTCACCCAAATTCTCCTGCTTTACTTGGCTCAAAATCGTTTCCTAGCTTGCACTATTACTTTTTTTTTTTTTTTTTTTTTTTTTTTTTTTTTTTTTGTGAAACGGTTGCTTACAGTTTCAGGTTGCAGCATATCGTGGACTGTATTGGTTTAGCAAATCTCAGATTGTAATGTAATGATTAGTCATCTTTTTGTTCAGTTCTTAAAAAGCGTACATGTCCCTCAAATTTTTGAAGTTTCTTGTGCATGGTAGTTTCTGTGGTTCACATGATTTGAAACTTCCCAACGATAAACAGGATTGTTTTATTTTCTTAACAAGAAGAAAACATATTGAAAGAGAAGAGAAATGAAACAAGCAAAGAAGAGAAATGAAACAAGCAAACCCCCGACCCTTCTTAAGGAGGGATGGTTTCCACAAATACATCCATGCACAAGATAAGGGCAGCTTCTTTGTATCTGGGAATGCAAATATTCATGAATTTTTGAACTCCTCTTTCCACAAATGCATTCTCCAAGAATCCTATTATTGGGGCTTAAAAAGTCTTGGTCTTTTGGGGGCTTTTTAGGGTCACCAAATAGTAATTGGGACACCCCATCAAATATTTATATAAAGACTAATATGACCCTCACTGATTTTAGATTATAAACTTGATTAACATTATTAATCATGATTAGCAGATCAATTAAGACTAATTCATTTCTTTAAGTTAAGTGTTGAAGATGAAAATCAAAACGAAAAAATCAGAGGGAAGAGATGAAGAAGAAGAAGAAGAAGAAGAAGAAGAGGAAAAAAAAATTGGGGAAAAAAAATGAAAATCAGTGATTCAAGCAAAACTTTTGATGTAGGTGAACCCTCATCTTCAAAACACGATAACATATTAATACCTATCAACAACGATCAGTTCTTTGCTGGTTTTTCAGAAAATCATGAAATTTTTTCTCAAACTCAAAATAACCCTTGTGAACCTTACTATGATTTCGAAGGACCAACCCAAGAAGAAGAAGAAATCGAAGAAACAATTGCTCAAGATTACCAGGTATACCTCTATTCTAACTCCTATTTCAGTTTTTAAGCTCAGAGTTGCAAGAAGTTTCGATTTTTTCCTTCCGAAAACCCTAGGTTTCCAGCCGAAAGGTCCATTCACGGCTAGGAAACCATGAACTCCCAGCCGTTATTCATTATTACGGCTCACTATTGATGAACTCCCAACCGTAATCAAAATGTTACGGATGGGACGATGAATACTCCTGGCCGTAACTAAATTATTACGTCTAGGTTTTTTCTACGTGCATGGGAAGCATTTAATACTGTCGGCGCCGGTTGGGTTACCCAGCCGTAACTTGTTTTACAGTTCGTTTTTTAGGCCGTAAACTGACTCATCTAGTTACAGGGAGATTTACGTCATGGAATTCCATGACGTAACTTTTTTACGGTTTCGGAAAATTATTTTTCGACCCAGCCGTTTATGTTATGACGGCTGGAATATCACTTGTCGACCCAGCCGTATACGCAATGACGTCTTGAATATCACTTGTCGACCCAGCCGATTATGTGTGTTTAACTTTCTTTTGTGAATAATTATGTGACATATGTCATTCTATTATAGATTGTACCGTACGTTCCGGTGGAAGACCAAGAGGTGGTTATGGAAGATCAAGAGGTGGTTATTGAAGAGCAAGAGGAGGTTATGGAAGATCAACCCCAACCTGTGCAAGTTTCCGAGGACACAAGTACTCACTATGCAAACAACTATGAGTGGGAAGACAAGAAAGATGCAAAGAAGTGGGCTCGATCACAAGGGCTGAAAAAGATGTGCATCATAGTCCAGAATAAACAAGTTACATTCAAAAAATTTCAAATGGTTTGCGAATGTAGTGGAAAGTATGAGAGCCACTGGAAAAAGGGTAGTGAGTATCAACGAAAAACCACGAGGAAGAAGGGAGTATATAATACGAAGAAGTGCGGATGCCCGTTTAAGCTTCAATTTAAACTTAACGACGATAAGAAAAAGTGGTATATGGCTAAAGTCGTCTCGGGTTATCATAATCATCCTATTCCGGAGAGTTTGATCAACCATCCTTATGCGGCAAGGCTCAACCCCTTAGAAAAGGAGTTAGTACACGTGTTGAGTAAAAGACGCACAAGACCTATTGATATTCTTAGTGGCGTGAAGGTGTAAAACCCCCAAAACTCATCCTCATTGTTAACTATCTATAACGAAAGAGAAAAATTTAGAAAAGAGTCATGGGAAGAGAGAGTGCTTATGCAACAATTATTGTTTTTGTTTGAGGAGGCAAAGTACTCTACCGCTTACGACACGAATGAAGAAAAAGAAGTGGAATATCTTTTCGTCGCGAATCCGGAATGTGTACAATTGGTAATATTCTTTCATCAAATTCTCTTTATGGGTTGCACGTATAAAACTAACAAGTACAACATGCCGATATTGAACTTTGTTGGGCAAACATCTACCAAGTCGACATTTACCGTTGCGTTTTGTTTCTTGAAAGACGAGACGAAGGAAAGTTATATGTGGGCATTGCAAAAGGTGAAGTTATTGTATCAAGAAGGTTATACTCCACGGGTGTTGATTACGGATAAGGAGAAAGCATTGATGTGGGACATACCACGTATTTTCCCCTACGTGCGTCATCATCTTTGCACGTTTCATATATGGAACAATGTGCAAACTAATTACAAGAGGGTTATATGGCCAGCAAAGAAGACCGAGATGGAGAGGATTAAAAATCTACCGTTGGAGATACAACAAGAAGAGAAAGAAAAGTTTGATATCAATGACAAAATAGCCGAGGTGCTTTGGTCGGATTTTCAAGGTGATTGGGAACAACTAATATGGTCGCTCACAGAACCATTATATTTCCTAAGGGAGCGTTTTGTAATGGAAAAATGGTCAACTTACCCGGATGTTATAACATATTTGAAGAACGAGTTATTGGATCCCCACAAAGAAAAGTTTGTTGGTGCATGGGTAAACCGTTATAGACATTATGACAATCAAGCCACAAGCACGGTGGAGTCGGCTCACTATCGGTTCAAGAGTAAGTTAAATGGTTGTGATGGTGGATTCATTGTTATTTTTGAAGCTATGGTTGAGTATTTCAAGCGTGATCTCGATAGAATTAAAGGGGATTTTGAAAAGAGCCGATCTAGACTCATTACCGACTACCGGGATAGCCCTTGGCTCCAGGGAATAAGTTTATATGTTTCTCAATGGGCAATCCTAAAAATTATATAAGAAGTGGAGGCTTGGGAGGAACACAATTTTCCACCGGGAATGATATGTAATTGTCCAATTAAGTCGGCTTTGGGGCTGCCATGTAGGCATGCGGTAGCAAATTATCCCACAAGGATGATTCCGATTGAAGATATAGATCCATTTTGGCAACAACTAACATTTAAAGATCCATTACCAAACCAAGGTCTTGGGGAAGTGTTTTGCGACACGGAGGTACACAAAGAACTTTTTGAGAAGTATGCTTCTTTACTACCGGCGCAAAGACAACTTTGGTTGTATGAATTGCGAAGATTCAACCGTCCATTCACTAGAGAAGATATTTTTGAACCTAACAAGGGGCAGGGCAAGGGTAGGCCTTCGACCAAAATAACAAAGAAACAAGAAAGGGCAGAAGCTAAGAGAAAGGTTCAAGAAGGTCCACAATTGACTCCTTCAATGCGAAGAGATTATTCGGGTTATGAGAAGTTGAATGAATTGTACAAACTTAAACGAAAGGAAATGGAAAAAGGCGGACCAAGCGGAGCTAGTGAAATGAAGGGAAAATGCCGCAAGAAGAATGTGGTTGTTGCATCCCAAGAAAGTTCAAAAAGAAAAGTTGATAGTGGAGTCAAAATTAAAGACCCGGTTGTTCCATCCCAACAAGGTTCAACAACAAAAGAAGCCAGTAGTGTCCAAAGAAAAGTTGGTGGTGCGGTTGGTATTAAGAAATTAGTGAGAAGCCGAGGTAATGATGTCAAAGGAAAAGCACCGATGGTCGAACCATCGCAAATCACCCCACAAAGAGTTGTTAGTAACCTTGATGGTGAGAAAGAGACGGTCTTCTTGGATGTAGGTCCGATGAAATCACCCCCTATAGATGAGGAGGGTAATTATATCCGACCTACTTACACGATATAAAAAAATTACATGCACTTTTTACCACATTTTATTCATGAGTACGTCAAGTCCACCGACGATGTTGAGGGCGACGGAAATTGTGGTTACCATGTGTTTGTAGATCAACTTGGACCTTTTGAGTAGGCAAAAGAATGGGGTGACGACCAAATTACTTATGTTAGGCAAAATTGTTTGCTTGAACTACGTGGTTTCCCCGATTTCTACAAGCCAATGATGAGATTCGAAAGAAATTGAAAAAGCGGGGGTACAACAACCACACCCAATATTTCGCTTAGCAATCTGTATGGACAAAATCCAATATACTTTCAAGAGAATCAACTAGACTCAATCTTAATAAAGTATATCAAAGAGTTTTATCTCTCTTTCGATTCAATTCTTTCTCAAGAAAATAGAAATCTGCGAGTCTAATTGAATACAAGAGAAATCACTTGAACGGTACCAAAGACCAATGTTCAAGGATCAATCAATTTCAATCAAAAACCAAAGGTCGGTTTTCCAATTGATTGATTCAAACGCACAACCTGTGATATTTCGATTATATAAAAAAATATAATGCGGAATAGAAATAACACAGACACCAGAATTTTGTTAACGAGGAAACCGCAAATGCAAAAAAATCCTGGGACCTAGTCCAGATTGAACACCACACTGTATTAAGCCTCTACAGACACTAGCCTACTTAAAACTAACTTCGGTCTGGACTGTAGTTGAACCCCAATCAATCTCATACTGATTCAAGGTACAGTTGCGCTCCTTACGTCTCTGATCCCAGCAGGATACTACGCACTTGATTCCCTTAGCTGATCTCACCCACAACTAAGAGTTGCTACGACCCAAAGTCGAAGACTTTAATAAACTAATTTGTATCACACATAAAAGTCTACGAATAGATAAATCTGCTCCCACGAAACACCTACAAGTTTTGTTCCGTCAGTAGTTGCAGAAATCCTACAATACACACCTCACAAGAATTCATAATATCTAACACATATTTAAGATCAATAATCAATCTCTTTATTAATTGAGTTAGAAATTTTACAAGAAAGAAGTGAAATCAAGAATATTATTGCTACTCTAGACTTTCTCTCCACTCTCTAAAAGATCTCTCCCTTTCATAAGCCTATTCGGCTCTTTATATAGGATATTACATAGTGGATGACAACTAAGCTGTCCTTTATTCTCGGATCTGACTTGCGACATTCTCGCAAGCGTACAGATATAAAATCTCGCAACACTCCTAAATCTTGCTAGGTCTTCACATCTTTCTCGTGTTCAGGCTGTCGTCATCCGTTGCGTCATTTATATTACTCGTCTGTGATGTCTTCACAATGTGTCGTTCATGGATTTCGCAAGGGCATTGGTGTTGCGATATTCTGATCCTACATCTTGCATCTTCTCATGTCTTCTCTGCGAATGAGAGAATGTCATGAGAACTAACACTTTCAAAATGCCGCAGTTGTTCATTTCTTTCTGCTGACAAGATTCCGTAAATTAAGCATAACCGTTTACACGTGTTAAATTTTCCCCTTTTCAACGGCACTTTAAATGCTAACCGGTCATCATTTTTTGTCTATTTAAGAAGAGATCCATCGTAAAAATGTCTTCTTTCTTTTACTTCGTCTTCTTCATCTGTAAATCTTCTTTTTGTCGTCTGTAATTTTTTCATTGTTCATCTTTTCATAAATCCTCTTCATCTTTCTGCTACTTTTCCCATGGAGCCATCAAGGTTTGTTTATTTTGCTGAAACTGATCTTCTTAAAATTGATTTTCTCTACTGAAATTATTTTATTTGACATTGTTCATCTTTAGATAATTCCCATACTTGTTTACGTTTTCAAAAAAACACTTCCAACACCAAGTTTACAATTCAAAACCCTAATGTTCCCAAGAGTTCGCAGCAAAAACTCGTTGTGAACAAAAGGAAGCATGCGAATAGCAAGGTATTAAGAAACACTTATTCTTTTAATAACAATATTGTTGCCTCTGTTTCTTATATAATTTGTAATTCGCATGGTGATGCAAATGTCGAGAGGCCCCCCAAAAAACCTCACCATCCTAAAAATGTTGAAACAACTGTTTCATTTCCTTTGTTTAAACTTTCAACACCTCCTGCGACATCTTCGCAAGCGGAATCCCCTCTTCTCATTTGCGAAAATGTCGCTGCAGATTCATCCCCTGTAACTAATCTTTCTATAAATGAAATTCCTGACAATAACCCTGTTGTGAATGAACCCTTTTCTTCTTCTACTGTCCATGCCTCTTCTCTTAACATTGCCTCAACCCCAGTCATTAACCTTCATCAAATCTCGTCTTCCGATGACATAGCTATGGCGAAAGATGATTCAACTCTCCCACCTTCTGCCATCATCGCTTCATCATATGAATCTCTCCCTTTTACTAAAGAAAATTTAGAAGGGATGGATATTGCTTTCAAGGTTTTATCCGCCCTTCTCGATGATGTCAAGAAAGCTTCCACCGATCCTATCAAATTTGGTGTTTGCGAGGTTGTAAGTAAATATTTTGGCTCTGATAGAATGGTTTCGCAAACATCTTTGGAGAAGGAAATTGAATCTTTGAAAAGTAACCTCCAAGCTATGACCTTGAAATGTGACACTCTTCATCTTGAGAATCAAAAACTTCAAAACGTTTCGCTAGATCGTGATAATCTTCGCAGGAAGAATGAGGAACTAAAAGGTGATTTATTTATTTATTTATTTATTTTGAAATCTCTACTCCCCTTTTAAGCTCTAAACCAGAAACGAAAAATGGAGATATATCAATTTGAATCCGTCGCCGAGGAAGCCCGGATGGATAGAGATGCTTGGATGGATCAATATAACCAATTAGATAATCTTCATACGTATTTTGTTGATCAAATAGATAACCTTACCAAGGAGAATGCTCAATTAGTCCAAAAGCAAAATTTATTAAGTAATAAATTGTCTCGTCTCTCTTACTTTTTGACTAAAGCTAATCTGGAGTTGGAAACTTTATCAGATGAGAATCAAACCCTATCTCAGGAGAAACGAGTTCTTTTGAATAAGGTGGCGATCTCTTCGCAAGAACTTAGCATTTGCCAAAAAGTATGTAATGATCAAGAACGATCTCTCTGCTCATTGAGAAATAAATTCAAAGAATTAACAGAATCATCTTCTGCGGAGAGAGATAAACTTATTCAAGGTAGAATAGCTTTAAGCATAAAAGAAAGTCAACTCCAGGATCAATATTCCAAGTTAGAAGAATCCTACACCTCTCTTGCGAAGAAAAACACCTTACTTATTTCTAATGAAAAAAATTTACGATCTCGGTTGAAAGGCTTGGTTGGTGATAAGTTTGACAATGCCATGGATCACTTGGAGAACAGTTGCTTGGCTTTAACTCAATATCTTATCTCGCAAAAGGAAGGTAGTCATAAAATTTGACTGCCTCAACCATTTTTTATTTGTGAAGTCTTTTTATTATGTCTTATCTTTTTACTTGCGAATCTTTCGCCTATATGATTTTCTTTATTCTTTGTTTTTGCAGAATCTGAGAAAGATCTTCGCTCCTCTCTTTCTACTTTGGAATCTAACTTCGCCAAGATTCGCAAGGAAAATGCATTACTTGTTACTTCTCTTGCTCGTTCTCGCGATCGGGCAGAAAGAAGACTTGATTATCTCTCTTACTCCAAAGATATCCAAAGTAGGAATCACCAGAAGGCCCTTCTTCGACAAGTTCATCTTAGGGCTGAAGTTATTGTGAATGAAATTTTATTATCCAGATCTCTCTCCCCTGTATCCATCGAGCCTTTGGAAGTAGATGATGATGAAGTCCCCTGGTACTCTGGACATCGATTATCATTATGACAGTTGCGAAGATTTCGCAAATGAAGAAGAGATTCCTCCAAATGATGAAGGTGTTGATAATAATCCTGATGGAGGAGAAATTGAAATAAACCAAAATGAAGGAAGAATCTGCGAAGCCGGGAAAGCTAGCGAGATCGAAAAGCTAGCGAGAGTGATAAAATTAATGAAGGATGTCCATTATCTCCTTCTTGCGGAAAAGTTGATGTTGAGAGTTGAACTTCTTTTGTAATTTTATTTCTTTGAACCTCTTCACGTACATAACTTCTTGCATATGATGTATTTCAGTCCTCTCTGAGGTGCACTTATTTCTTTATTATTATGTTTATCTGCGAGAAAGATAATGCCCATTGTTGAATAATTCCCATACTGCATCTTATTATCTTTCTTGCGATGGATGACCTGCATAAATGATAATTAGTTTTTATAAATCTTTTATTGAATCATGTGGTCTTATTTTGCCTTCCTAGTTAAAGGTCTCATTGCGACAAAATCGCAGGACGTCTTTGCATTTGCATGCAAAAACCCATTGACCTTGCCTTAACCTTTTCTTTGGAATTTTTGTTGCGACAATATGACAGGCCTAAAAATTCTTGCGAAAATAAAGCCCCATGACATTGCCGTCTTGCGACGAAATCGCAGGACGTCTTTACATTTTCATGTACTGACCGATTGATCTCGTCTTATCTTTATCTTTTGTATTGTTTCCTCTTCAGGATTGTCGCACAAATATGACAAGCCTAAATTTCCTAGCGAAAATAAAGCCTCATGACATTTGCGTCTTAAGACACTTATCAGCTCCCTAATGGAGGGTGCCGCCCTTATCATCCCCCTGGTTGCCCCTTCAAGGAGGCGTACTTCTTCCATACAAGGCTAGCTCCCCCCATCCGGTCTTAACAACAACCAGTTATTTTCGCAGCCTCTTATCCCTTTTTCCTATAGGGATTATGGTTACGAGACTGCACCCTAAGTGGAGTTTTCTTCGGGCCGAGTGCAAAGATATGCCGAGACTTGCCAAGAATGGCCGAGACACTTCAAATGCCCTGGCACTCTCTTGGCTCAACCGTGTACCTCGGCGCCTTGGTCAAATGCGACTCCTTAGAAGAGACCCTCGGTCGTCCAACCTAAGTCATAAGCTTAGATTGAAAATCCAAGGTACCTCTCCCGGATGGGCTTTATTGACCCCAATTCTCCATGACTCGGTTCCGTGGGCGGTGTAACCTTTTCCCGAGCCATGTTAACAGGTACCCCTTTTATGACTTACTTTAGGTCTTACATTTGCCTCTTGCGAAATTTTGATTTCGCGAACTAGGGTGTACGCCATAACAGGTTTGCCCCTTTCTGATATGTCATTGATTTTTGATTATCTCTTGTCATTATCTGTGCGAGATTTTCGCATGTTCTTTCTTTATTTTGTGCAATCTCGCACTGATTCTTTCGCAAGATTTTCATATAAATTCATTTTGCTTCACTCATACATTATTTCGCAGTCTAATCTTTTCCCACAATCTTTTACGGGTAATATCCCTTCAAGTATAACCTATTCCATGGTCTATCCAATCTGTGGCCCACATATTTACCCTCAGGATCCATCAATCTATATGCCCCTGTTCCAACTATATCCTTAATGATATAAGGTCCATCCCATTTTTTTCGCAAGTTTGCCACCATTTTCTCGCTGATATATTGGTGTTTCTCTCAGTACTAAATCACCTGGTTGAAATTCGCTAGTCTTAACACGTTTATTATATTCTCTGGCTAATCTTCGTTGGTAATTCTCCATATGCTGTAGAGATCTTTCTATTTTTTCTTCTAATTCATCTAGTTTGATTAAAATATTACCCGCACTAAGATTTTTCTCCCAAGCTTCTCTCTTTGTTGTTGGAATAATAACTTCTGTTGGTAGTACAACCTCAACTCCATATGTTAAATGAAAGGTGACATTCCCGTAGCTTCTCGCTTTGGTTGTATTGTAAGCCCATACTGCATTATGCACTTGTTCACACCATGCTCTATTACGTCCTTCTAATTTCTTCTTCAATATATCTGCGATTGTTTTATTTGTTGCTTCTGCTTGTCCGTTGGCCTGAGGGTATAAAGGAGTTGACTTTCCACATTTTATCTTAAATGCATTAAGTAACAGTTCTATATTCTGTCCCTCTAATTGTTTCCCATTGTCGGACACCAATTGTGCGGGGATTCCAAATCTGCATATGATATTCTCAAATATGAATGTAAAAATATCTTTGTCGCGAATGTGTTGTACTGCCTTTACTTCAGCCCATTTTGTGAAATAGTCTGTAGCGACAATCAGATATTTTCTCTGCCCCGTTCCTAGTAAGAATGGTCATACAATGTCTAAACCCCATTTTCCAAAAGGCCATACACTTGTTGAAGATGTTAATGGTGCTCCTGGTGCATGTATTTTGTTTCCGTGCCTTTGGCAATCTTCGCAACGCCTTGATATTTGCTTCGCATCCTCGTGCATAAATGGCCAATAATAACCTTGCATCTTCGCTTTGTATGCCAAATATCTTCCACCACTGTGATTGCCAGCATCCCCACTATGTAACATTTGTAGTACTTCTTCTCCTTCTTTTCGTGTTAAACATCTGAGTGAAGGTCCATTAAAAGATCTCCAGTACAATATCCCATCCCTTAGTTCATAATTTGTTGCACGACTTTTTAATTTGTGCGCCTCCAATCTATTTCTTGGGTGTTTCTCCTCTTTTCAGGTATGCATGAAGTTCTGCTCTCCAATCTTCAATACTAGGTATTTGTTCTCCATCTTCTATTATCATTACATATACCTCTTCTTCTTCTTCTTTATTGATTGATGGTGATAAAAGTGTTTGTATCTTTATGCATCTCGCAGCTGGGTCCGTCATCATACTTGAGATAAAAGCAAAAGCATTTGCGAGTCTGTTATCTTTTCTTGATATGTGTCTCTATTTAATTTTTGGGATTCTCGCCGATAATTCCTCAACAAGTTTTTTGTATTTCTTCATGGATGATTCATTTGTAGTGTATTCTCCTTTTATTTGACAAATGGCTAGTTGCGAATCGCTGGTGATTCTTACATTTTCCAACTTCATTTCTATTGCAAAATACGTAATTATCGCCGGCTTACTAAAATTTCAGTTTTCACGATGTTAATTGTGATTTTCACATATTGATTTTTCATTAGCTTACTAAACTTTGACTTTTCACAGTTTTGGTGATGTTACATTTTCTGAAAATCGAATCTTTTTCACAGTTTTAGTGATGACTGCAATTTTTAAAATTTGTTATATTTTGTGAATATCAAATCCCGGTTTTCAAATGCAGTGATAGTTGCGATTTTTACTCGTTGGAGTTAGTTGCATTTTGTGAAAATCGCAATTATTGAAAAGAGATCAAGTTGAAGGCAGCAAAATTAAAGAAGATAAACCATGTCCAAATTCCGTTGACACTTGGGATCCTAAAATAACGAAATATTAAATGTGTTACTTTACCATGAGATAATTAACTTAAATTGTAGTGTATCACAGCCTCATATTCTGTCTCATTATTGGTGGATGCAAACTCCAATCTGAAGGAAAAAGCCATTTTGTTGCCCTCTGGCGAAATCAAAACAATTCCAACTCCATTACCTTCCCCATTTGATGATCCATCCACCAATATTTCCCATCTATTTGGCTCATATTAATGAGATCTCTTGGATTCCCATGTTCTTCTTCTATATCCATCATTTCTTCCACTGCTTCATCATCTTCTAAAGGAAATTCTGCTAAGAAGTCTGCAACAACTTGCGATTTTGGTGAAGATAGTATTTCATATTTGATTTTGAAATGTCCTATCTGTGCATTCCATCTCTCGACTCTGCCTGATCTTTTTGAATTTTTCATTACTGACTCGATTGGTATTTTTGTCAGTACCCTTATTTCATGCGCCTGAAAGTATATTCGAAGTTTAAATGTTGCATAAACTAATGCCAAAATTAGTTTTTCAATCTTTGAATAATTTTTCTCTGCAGCATTGAATGTTTTGCTGATGTAATAGATTGGTTTTTCAACTCCTGCATCTACTCGCAATAACACATCACTTAATGCATGCGAAGTTGTCGCAAGATAGATTAATAATTATTCTCCTGGTTCTTCCTTTTGCGAAATAGATATGTTCGTCAGATGTTCTTTTATTCCTTGAAAAGCTTTCTCGCAATCGTCTGTCCATCTAAACTTCGCCCCCTTTTTGAGTATATTGAAGAAATGTTTACACTTATCTGATGATCGCGAAATGAACCTTCCCAGCGAAGCTAAGAGTCCATTTAACTTTTGTACATCTTTTACCGTCGCCGGTATTGGCATGTCGCGAACTGCTTGTACTTTCTCTGGATCAACTTGTATTCCTTATTTTGATACGATATAACCTAAAAATTTTCCCGATGCAACCCCAAAAATACATTTTTATGGATTTACCTTGATGTTAAAATGTCATTTGTTCAAAAATTTCCCTCAGATCTTGGACATGATTTTTTTCTTCTTTACTTTTTATTAACATATCATCTACATATACTTCCAATGTTTTGTGTATCAAAAATTCGCAAACACCTTTTCTACCATCCTTTGGTATGTTGCTCCAGCATTTCGCAAACCAAATGGAATTTTTGTGTAACAATATAACCCTCTGGGAGCGAAAAAAGCATTATGCTCCTGATCTTCTTCAACGAGAGGAATTTGATTGTACCCTTTATATCTGTCTAGAGAAGATATTCTATCATTTCCTGCTGCTGATTCGACCATTTGTGGAATATCTGGTAATGGAAAACTATCCTTCGGACAAGCTTTATTTAAATCAGTAAAATCTATACAAATTCTTATCCCTTTCTTCTTCTTTGGTACTACAACCATATTTGCTATCCACTCTGGGTATTTTGTTTTTCTTATAATCCCTGCATCAAGCATCTTCTGCAACTCTTCTTCTATTTGAGGATGATACGTTGTCGCGATTTTTCTGATTCTTTGTTTGAATGGCCTTACATTTTTGTCAATTTCCAATCTGTGGCATGCCACAGATGGGTATATCCCAGGCACCTCATCCATGTTCCATGCGAAAATATCCTTAAATTCTCGCAACAAACCAATAGTTTTTTCTTCTATATCTGCTTCCATCTTGGTCCCAATTTTTAGTGTTTTTGGTTCTTCTTCGGTCCCAACATTCACTTCCTTCGTTAGTTCTGCCGCAGTGTAGCTGGCCTTAGGTTCTCCCATAGGTGTAGGTTCTTTTATCTCCTTCGCAAGCTCAGTTCCTTCTTCCAAAATTTCGCTGGGTATCCCTTTTCATTCCTCTGCTTTTATCATATAAACTCTAAATTCCTCTTCTTTCTTTGCTTCCTTCGCCAATTTTCTGCGATCTTTTCGCTTCTTTGCACGTCCTTCATATTATTTTACTTCAATTTGATAGCATAATTTCGCTTTATCGGTTTCCCCTCTAATTTCTCCAATCCCACTTGCATAGGAAGTTTGATGCATTGATGTAATGTTGATGCTACAGCTTTAATCGCATGAATCCATGGCCTTCCCAACAGCATGTTGTATGGTGATTCCATATCCACTACGCATAATGTCGTTTGTGTTTCAATCTTTCCTAGCAAAAGTTGCACCTCTATTTCTCCTTTTGGTTTTGTTATAGATTTGCCAAAGCCATGAATATGATAAGTTGAAGGAGACATCTCTTCATCTTTGTATCCCATTCCTATGTATGCATGGTAAAAGATTATATTCGCCGAACTCCCCGTATCAACTAGAGTTCTGTTTACCGCCCATTCTTCCATAATTTTTGCTGATTTTTCTTTTTCTTTTTCTTTCTGTGTGGTTACTGTGATTACCAAAGGAGATGTGTGGTTTAAGTTTTCTCTTGATATCTCTGCTGCTGTGAATGTAATCTTCTGTTTTTCCCATTCTTTCATAGGTGACGCTTTCTCCGTTGTTACGATTTTCGTTCCTTCAAAATCTCGTTTATGTATTCTCCCTCTAATATTTTCATGAAATTCATTAATCATTGTTTTTGTAATCAAACTACATTCCAACTTTCTATTACGTTCCTTCACTTTGATTTTCTCTACTTTAACCAATTTATCAATCATCTTCTTAATTTGAACAATTTTAACAACAATCTCCAATCTTTAATCTGCAGTCCCTGTTTCTAGCGCCATATGTAGTTGCAGGAAATCCTACAATACACATCCACAAGAATTCATAATATCTAACACATATTTAAGATCAATAATCAATCTCTTTATTAATTGAGTTAGAAATTTTACAAGAAAGAAGTGAAATCAAGAATATTATTGCTACTCTAGACTTTCTCTCTCCTCTAAACTTTCTCTCCACTCTCTAAAAAGATCTCTCCCTTTCATAAGCCTATTCGGCTCTTTATATAAGACATTACATAGTGGATGACAAACTAAGTCAGTCCTTTATTTTCGGATCTGACTTGCGACATTCTCGCAAGCGTACAGATATAAAATCTCGCAACACTCCTAAATCTTGCTAGGTCTTCACATCTTTCTCGTGTTCAGGCTGTCGTCATCCGTTGCGTCATTTATATTACTCGTCTGCGATGTCTTCGCAACGTGTCGTTCATGGATTTCGCAAGGGCATTGGTGTTGCGATATTCTGATCCTACACCGTCTTTTGATAAATCAAGGTGAACAGGAACCAATTGATAACCCAGACTTATATTCCCGAAGAACAACCTAGTATTATCAATCACCTCACAATAATCTTAATCGACGCGGCGAAAGAAGATATTGTGGAATCACAAACGATGAGACGAAGATGTTTGTGACTACTTTTCTATATTGCCTATCGGAGATATAAATCTCAAGCCAATCGTTACGATTGTACTCAAAACGATAGAATCAGCAAGATCAGATCACACAACTATGAGAAAGTAGTATCGGTCTGGATTCACAATCCCAATGAAGTCTTTAAGTCGTTAACCTGGTTTTCAAGAAGAAACCTAAGGTTAAAGGAGAATCGACTCTAGCTAATACAATTAGTATCACACGGAAGGTGTGGGGATTAGGTTTCCCAGTTGCTAGAGTTCTCCCTTATATAGTCTTTCAAATCGGGGTTTGCAATCAATGTTAGCTTGGTAACAAAACATTCAATATTCACCGTTAGATGAAAACTTTGATTAGATGCAAGCTAATATCTTTCAACCGTTGGATCGAAAACTTAGCTTGTTACATGATCGAATTTTATATAGTGGTAAATAGAGTTGTCGTTCACTCGGCCTTGTTGAAATCGATTTTAGGATTTAAATAACTAAAATAAAAGAAAAATATATACAAAATATTGCCACAGAATATTAGGAATAACCAAGACACTGATTCCACTATTACACATGAATAAATTATGGTAAATAAGCCAAAACTCTAATTATCGTTTAAGTCCCTTATTTCTTAATTCACATATAATCAGACAAATTCTCAAAAATTAATTGTATCCCCTAAGCATAGATTATCTTAATACAAAGCATAACCTATCTAATTGAATCACAACTAATGAAGGAAATTATGCAAACAATTAAAAACTCTGCAAAAGCAGTGATTGAGTGAATCATAAATTATAAATTAGAGAAAATAAATAATTACCAATTATTCATGCGTAAGTAGCTTCCTCATTGCCTTGGTTGTGGGAGAATTAGCTCATCATCATGTTGGAAACACGCTCAAAAATTATTTTTTATTTCTCAAAGTGTTTACAAATGATGAAAATGGGAGAAAATTATTAAAGCAATGATTTTCTTTTCTCTCCAAAACTCCCCCCTCAAATGTGCTCTCTAGCTCTCTATTTATACACACATATACACATTACTCAAATATATTCTTCCATAACTCCAAAATCTTCTTCTTTTTAATTAAAAATATCTTCCTTTCTCTTTATTCTCTATATTTCTTTACTAAACCCATATCTTCTTTAATTCGCAGAATAAAATCCAAGATAAAATCTTCTAAGGATATCTTTCTTGTTTAATACAAGATAACTTCCTTTTTCTTCAAAACTTCCTGTTTATAAGGCAACAAGATATTCTTATGTTAAAGATAATAAATCCTTTACTGTTGAAATCAAATTTCCTGCCATTTTCTATTTGTACGTGAGGAAGAAAGGTAGCCCCTATCCAGAGTAGGGGTGCGAATAGCCATGGGGGTACGTCCAAATTGTGGGTGCCTTTAGTACTTTTCTCCTGGGGTCCAAACATCACTTTTTGAGAAACTTTTTCCACACAAGTGTATTTCTCCAAAACACCTACACAAACATAAAAAAAACAAAATAAGTACAAAATCAAGCACTAACAATAGAGACATTGAGGACAATTCAGACACAAAAATGTGTCTATCATTACACACAAATGAAATGTACTATTTTGGGTTTATGTAACCGTACCCAAACATGAACATTTGTTGGTTCAACAATAGTTAACCAAATGGTTAGCCATATGAGCACTTTCATATCAACCATGTTCTTCTTCACCATAACTAGTTCAAATGACTCAAATGAACTAGTTAGAGAGTTGTTCAATTGCAAGGAAATATTATGTAACTACACAGGACACAATCAAAGCAAAAACGATTTGATTCACTCGAAACGGTTCATGAACTATATAGCCACGGTTTGCATTTTGCATTCCTTAGTTAATATAAATAAGTTCACGAATAATCGTCTTTAGATATAACCAACTTAAGTTCGCACACTTAGTTCGCGGACTTAAGTTCCCGGAAGGAGTTCTCAAACTCCAGCAGATTTTCTCGGGTCGAGAACTTCCGCCAGTTCACGGCTCTTGTTCCGGTTCTCTTGATCAACAAAGTTTGCAAACTTCGATTCAAGGATAAAGGACTTATACATGTATGTGTTGCCACACAATGCTTATATCCATCATTGGTTATATGATCTAAACTCTCATTTCAATCATTGAAACATTCTTAGAGGACATTTCGTCAAAGTAAGCAATTTTCAAAGTGATTGAAACGTGTCATGACTTTCGTCACTAGGTAAAGATGAACTTGGACAAATCAAAAGCTTACCAACACATATTTCGAGAAATAGATAGGCGAGTTAAACTCGACTCGAAATAGCAAATGTGTATAATCAAAGTCTATATAGCAAAACGACTTTTGTCTCAAAATAGGAGATACAACAGATAGACTTTTGAGTGATAGATAAGTTCAAGTCTCCACATACCTTTTAGTCGATGAAGATCCACCAGTTCCTTTAGTAGTCCTTCGTCTTGTATGATGATTGCCATGGAGTTCTTGAGCTCAACTACACTTTCTATCATAGTCCGAGACTTAGCTATAGTAGACTAGAAATCAAGACTTATAGTTTTGATCACTAACATTGACAAATATGCTTGAGATAGCAACGCATGCGAGTTCGACCGAGCAATGCTCTAACAGAAATGACACGGAGAGGCGATGCTAAACGAGGAGTTCAAAGCATTTGAACGGCGTTTAATGGGCAACACTACATTGACAAGTGAATATTGGATGAAAATGCCAATATGTGGCTATCTACTCACCAACTCATTCCATTGCGTTATTCATTCCATCTCCTATGCAGATAGTGTTACATACGCACCAACAAGACGTGTTTTTACCGAAGAAGAATCTCCAAAAATAGTCATCATGGGTTTCGTGAACAGGATCCATTATATCGGCCTCCAATTGAAAGATGGATGCCCATTACCTCCATTAAGGAAGGTAGACGGATGTGACGGCGAAATACCAATGAGTTGGTGTCATAGGTTCGAGAGAAGATTTCAATTGTGGGATGCATTACAGTTATCGAGGCATGGCCCGTTGTGTGTACTAATGAGTTCCGATGAGGATGAGTATGAGTAAATGTGGTGTGAAGGTACATGATAACAATGTTTTTTGTAGGGTGGTGATTAAAATGATAATATGATAACAATGTGGTGAACCTATGTATTTTGAATCACTCATTATATATGAAGAATCTAGTTTTACTCTTATTATGTGTTTGTAATGATAATATGATAAAGTTATGTGGTTATTTAGAGGTATTTACGGCCAGGTCATACGCTGACACGACCTAGCCGTAATTACCCAAGTGAGTTATTCGCAGAATCACGGTTGGGAAACCTAACCGATTCCTTATCACTATGCCTATATATTTTAGATTCTTCATCAATACTATCCTCATCACAATCATCATTATAATAACATTAAAATGATAGAACCTCATCTAAACAAGTAGTGTTACCAATTCTAACCTCGTCATCCTGATTATAAAAATTGTCCTCATTTTCACGGGTGATATTGGAAAGAATGTATTGGCAATCAAGAGTAATTCGAGCAATTCTTTCTTCCGTCTCTAACTCTAACCTACGTGTTGTCTCAGCAAACTCACATGTTGACTCAGTTAACTTACATGTTAACTCAGCTAATGATAGGTGTAGAATACACCGTATTTACTATCTAGTAGTTACGCTTTCTTTGCTATTTTTCTGGTGAATTATGTACTTTACGTGTGTTTTTGAGTTATTAGGTACTCTGGAGTCACCGAGAACAAAAGAAGAATAAATGAGCCATTTGGAGCAAAAAGGAGCACAAAGGCCAGTTCACGTGCACTGCTATTGAGAGCCGAGCCTAGCCAGCAATAGGAGACAAACACCGCAGCTTAGTCTAGAGAAGCATGGAGCAAAGAACCTTGGTGGCCCTTAACAATGAGTGGGTGCTTATAGTCATTTTTGGTTACCCCTTATCTGCCAGCAATGGGGTGCTAACAATATTTACTCTTACACAAAAGAGGAGGTGGCCCTTATCCATTTCTGGGCGCTTAAAGCTAATGGCCCTTCTTACATCGCCTAAAAATTGAGAAAATTCATTTCTCAATTATTAGTTCTCCACCCGAAACTGTGTATGGCGTCTCGTAGAGGAGAAGTTGCTGAAGAGATCTCGATGGAGGAAAGGCTGTAAATCGATTTAGTTTTTCGCTGGTGTTATGATGATGAAGGCGACATGGAAGAAGTGAAATGATGTTGTTGTTGATAGGGAAACGGGTTGGATCTGGAATCGATTTTGATGGAAATTTGGGGTGAAGAACTGATGGGGTTTGCTGCCAATTTGGGGGTTTCATAGAATTTGAGTCCTCGGATGGTTGAACTTGGAAGAACAGAGAGAAGTTGTTGCTGCTGTGTTTTGATGGAGGAATTCAGGGAAGATGAGATTACTGTGTGAATGAATCAGATGGACTGAGCTCGAAATCGATAATAAGAAGATGGGTTTGGTGATAAATGGTGGATTGAAGGTGATGATGCTATTATGAAGTCGAGATGGGGTTTCTGTGTTGTTGAGGTTCTGAGTTCATGGAAGCTAGGGTTCTCTGAGGAAGCTGTGATATTGATGTTTTGAGCAGAACGGAGAGTTGAGTTCAATCTGAGATGAAACTTTTGATGTTTGTGCTCAAGGAAGTAGGGGATCGAGATTACAATGGAGATACAATGGGTCTAGACCTTGTGGTAAAGCTGGGGGATGCTCAATGCTGTTGCCGCTGCAGTCTGGTGTTGTGGTGGTTTGCCTGTGGAGACACAGTGGTTCAATTGGTGCTGGCTTATTTGATACCGGGATGGAATTGAAGCTGCAGAGTGTTAATCTTGGAGCTGGTGGTTAGGCTGAAGGAGTTTGCTGGCAATGAGATGTCATGGCAGCAGCTGTGATGTTGGTCAAGTTATGAGCAGACATGGATGGAAGTGCAGGTTGGAGCTTATGACTGTTGGTGTTGTGGGTTTCATGTGAAGAAGTTACAGAGAAGTGCAATTGAGATGATGCAGGCAGAAGCTATGGTTGTGAAGCTGGTGGTATATTATGGAGTATACAGCAAATTGGCGGAGATGGGTCTGTGGATTAATGGATGTTGTGGAGTGAGATGTTGGCTGAGGAACTAGATGCTGGTGGTATGAATTTGTGTGGAGTTTGAGCAGAACTTGAGCTGTTGCAGTTGCTGTTTCTTGTGGTGTTGAATCTGCAGAAGCAGTGGTAATGAAGCTGGTGCTCGTTGACAGAGATGATGCTGCCTAAAGCTGTTGCCATGGCTCAATTGTTTGCAGGTGAGCTTGAACTCAGGTGGTAATTGGTGGCATCTTGAGTCAGTGTTGAGCAATGGAGCAGCTGGGATTTGAGTTGCAGGCATGGAGTGAAGAAGCTACAGTTGTGTGCAGTGAAGTGTATGGATTGTGTTGGTGTTGAGCAGATGGATCTGATGAGGATTTGAAGCTTATGGAACTGTGACTGATGGAGTGGCAGGTGATGATCTAATGACAAGAAGGTGGAGCTGTTGATGTGGCAGTGGCAATGAAACTCAAATGGAGTTGTGCTGGGAGCTGGCTGAAGTGCAGGTGGTGGAAATGAGGTTACAGTGCAAGGCTATGAAGAGAATGAGATGAATTACAGGTGACTAGAGCAGATGGGATTGATGGATTCACGGACTGAATGGTTGGTGTTTGTTATGAGTTGGTGCTGCAGTGAACAGGGAATGTTGCAGGTTTGACAATGAATCACAGGCCAAGTAAGGCGACTGAGATGGTGCTGCTGCAAATGGAAGAGAGTGAATGAAATGGTTTAGCTGGTTGGTAAGTGGCAATGCAAGCCATGATGGACAGAAGCACAATGATTGTGCTACAAGTTCTGGCCTGTGCAACATGGCCTAGGCCTAGGCTAGTTAGAACCTGACTCACATGACTAGCTCAGCTGAGTCTGACTTGGTTCTGACTCATGAACCTGACTCGGTTTGACTCGACCCGACTGAGTTGACCCGTTGACCCGACCGTTTTGACCCGGTGACCGGTGACCGGGCGGACTTTGCCGGTCACCTGGGATGTTTTCCGGCGACCTTTCCGGCCACAATACCAGATTTCCGGCGACCACTTTTGGGTCATATTTTCCACATGGGTTTCTCCTTCTTATGGGCTTGGTGGATTTTCATCTAATGGACTTTGAAGGCTAGACCTAATTTTAGAAGTTGGAGAAAAGCTATAAAGGGAAGGTTTTCTACAACTTATGATATATCTTATTCTTGGAATTTGAGAGAGCCGTTTTGTTTACGCTTCTAGGGTTTGCTTTGTTCTCCTTCTTCATTATTTTATTATTGAATATTGATTATGATGAACTCCATAGCTATGAGTAGCTAAACATATTATTGGTTATGGGATAAAAGTTGATTTATCAACATGCTTTTGATTCAATGAATTAGTTTTGTCTCAGTAATTATTATTTGTGATTCACAATTAATAGTGTTATAAGATTTGAAAACTTGTTAGGTTGAGTCCGGAATCAATCCGATTTGTGTTCATCTCTAGAGCTATATTAGGGTTTTCAATACGAAAAAGTTGTTTATCCCTGATTCTAAGTAGCATAATTGTGGGTAGTGCTTGTAGTGATATATCCTACTAGTCACAAGTGAATCATAACTTTTGTTAAAACGTTTAGTGCTTTTACACATTCGTTTACATTGATGAGTCTTATTCCATAAAACTTAATGCTTGTAGGGAGTTAAACTTAATTGTGCTTTTACACTTTAGGTTGCTTTCTAGGAAGAATTCACATACGCATCTTTTAATGTGGTTGTGATGAAAACAGGGAATTAACGGGTTATACTTGCGATCAAGGTATCCTAGGACTTTTAATAAATACGAGATTAAAATACCAATTCTAATCATTGATGATAATACATGTTTTTGAATGATACTCTCCCGTGACCAATATCTTCTCCTTATTGATAATTCCAATTACTTACTTTGCTTTCAATTAATTTTATTTGCTCAAATACAACAAACATTCCCCGTGGTTACTTAGAAACTAAAATTTTATAACAACGAAAGCCTCTCTGTGGATACGAACTCTTTCTTATCGCATACTATATTTATATCTAGTTGATTGAGAAAGTGAAATTATATTTGACGGATTGACAACCGACCAAATTTTGGCGCCACTGCCGGGGAGGCATACGGCTTGTTATTGAGTTTTTAGTTTCTTTTTACAATTTCTGCTTTTATCTTTGCTTTTTGTTTGTCGTCTTGTTTCTCACTTGTTTGCTAGAATTGTTTTCAGGTATCAATCCCTGGCTACTAAAGATTGGAATTATCCAAGGTGCGGGATAGCTACTCGAAAAGGCACAATACTCCAACCAAGGCGAAACACAACGGACGAGCAAGAGTTAGAAGTGGACGAAGAGTTACAACTTGGAGAAGAATTAACAATGGGTGATGCAAATCGTTCACTCAAGGACTTGGCTTCTCATAGGCTTGATACACAACAGGGGTGTATTCAAACGAACTCTACTTTTGAGATAAAGCCGGGGTTGCTTCGAGAATTACCAAAATTCCATGGCATGGTGAATGAAGACCCAAACAAACATCTTTTGGACTTCCACACCATTGTCACGGCTATGCTTCCAGCGAATGTCGATGCGGATGGTGCAATGTTGAAAGTTTTCCGTTTCTCTTTAATGGATAGTGCTAAGGATTGGTTGTACTATTTACCTCCCGGAAGTGTCACAACATGGAATGGATTGAAGAAACTCTTTTTGGAGAGATATTTTCCTGCATCAAAGGCTACTCAAATTCGCAAGGAGATTTGTGGGATGAAGCAAAATGTGGGAGAATCATTATATGAATGTTGGGAACGATACAAGAGATTGGTTGGAAGCTGTCCTCACCACCAATTCAGTGACGCTATGATAATCCAATACTTCTATGAAGGACTCCAATCAAGTGACAGGAATCTCATTGACGCTGCGGGTGGTGGTGCACTAGTTAGCAAGACGGTGGCACAAGCTAGAGAGTTGATTGAAAATATGGCAGCGAACTCACAACAATTCTTAAGTCGTGGTTCGGATGTGATTCTAAGAAGGGTGAGTGAAGTGAGCGAGGTGGAGGAACTTCGTCAACAAATGGGTAACATGACAGCAATGTTGCAACAAGTTGCATCCGCGGTTATACCAAGTTCTCCTCAATCTTATGAAGAAGAGCAAGCTAATGCGATCTTTCCAAATCAACCAAGACGGTATGATCCCTACTCCAACACTTACAATCCGGGATGGAGAGATCACCCCAATTTTAGCTATGCCAACAAGCAAGGTGCAATTCAACAACCTACTTTCAACCGTCCGAGTGGATTTCAACCACAACAACAACAATTTCAGCAACCTCAAGCACAACAATCAATGCAAAATCAAGGTTCCGATATTGATTCAAAGCTTCAAACAATGATGCAAGGCATTTCCACCATGTTCAAAGAAACTCAACAAGAGACTAAGAGTGCTATTAAGGAGTTGCAAACACAAATGGGCTCCATGGCTATTGAGTTGAACCAATTGAAGGCGCAAAATAGTGGGAAACTCCCTTCTCAACCTATTAACCCAAAAGAGGGTGTCAATGCTATTACGTTGAGAAGCGGTACACAACTTGTGCAACCCGAAGTTACCGATTCGGGCAAGGTGGACACACCAAAGGAACCTGTTTTGGAGGAGAAGAATGAGGATTCTCCCCAAACTTCTGAGGTACCTATTCCTAACTCTAAAACTACGGTTTCTACTTATGTTCCTCCTCTAACTTTTCCTCGCAGATTTGCAAGTTCTAAGAAGGCGGAACTAGAAAAGGAGATTTTAGACGTTCTTAAAAAGATCCATGTGAACATACCACTCATTGATGCTATCAAGCAAGTTCCAAAGTATGCAAAGGTGTTGAAGGACTTGTGTACCAACAAACAAAGGCTCAAAGGTAATGAAGTGCTTAGTGTGGGGGAGAATGCTTCTAAGCAATCTTACAACACAAACTCCCACTTAAGTGCAAGGATCCCGTAGTTTTGACATTCCCGTCACAATTGGTAACAAAACATTTAACAAAGCTATGTTGGATTTAGGTGCATCCGTTAATGTTATGCCTGCGTCAATGTATAATTCACTTGATCTTGGTCCTCTTAAAAAGGCTGAAATTGTATTGCAATTAGCCGATCGCTCTAATGTCTACCCAATGGGTATTGTTGAGGATGTTCTTGTGCAGGTTAATCAACTTGTATTTCCAGCTGACTTTTGTGTGCTAGAGATGGATGAAGGATCACCGGACTCGTCTCTTCCATTGCTTCTTGGGCGTCCCTTCATGAAAACGGCGAAAACCATAATTCATGTGGATAAGGGAACGCTAACTATGGAGTTTGATGGAGAAATAATACGTTTCAACATTTTCGAGACGATGAGATATCCTAGCGATGTCCACTCTTGTTTCTCCATTGATGTGATGGATACATTGGCACAACAAATGTTTGAATTAAACGGTGATGATGCTTTGGAAACCGTGTTAACTACATCCATGGATAATGGTGTAGAGTGTGGTAATGAAGTCAAGGAAGCCCTTGGTGATCTTAATTCACTCCAAGGATGCCCTAAACTCATAATATCTCTTTTATTTCTTTACCATGCAAAGTGATGAAAAGCTTGTACCTTCAATTGTTAAATCTCCAAAGTTAGAATTGAAACCTCTTCCCGACCACCTTAAGTACTTGTACTTGGGTGATAATGAAGAGTTACCGGTGATTGTTTCTAACAAGCTTAGTGATTTACAGGAGCAAAAACTTCTAAGGGTGCTAAGGAAGTACAAGACGGCCATAGGATGGACAATTGCCGATATCAAGGGTATTAGCCCTGCCGTTTGTATGCACAAAATTCGTTTGGAGGATGATGCAAAGCCTACTAGGGAAGCGCAACGTCGTTTGAATCCTCCCATGATGGAAGTTGTGAAAAAGGAGATACTCAAGCTTTTGGAAGTGGGTGTTATCTACCCCATATCCGATAGCAAGTGGGTAAGCCCTGGTACAAGTAGTACCAAAGAAATCGGGTGTGACGGTGGTGGAGAATGATAAGAATGAACTTGTCCCAACTCGTGTGCAAACCGGTTGGAGGGTTTGTATTGATTATAGAAAATTGAATGCCACCACTAGAAAAGATCACTTTCCTTTACCTTTTATTGATCAAATGCTTGAACGTTTAGCTGGACACTCTTATTATTGCTTTCTTGATGGCTATTCGAGTTATAATCGATTGTGATAGCACGGAGGACCAATAGAAAACCACTTTCACTTGTCCTTTCGGTACTTTTGCTTATAGAAGGATGCCTTTTGGCTTATGCAATGCTCCAGCTACCTTTCAAAGGTGTATGGTAAGTATCTTTTCGGAATATGTTGAAAACATAATCGAAGTGTTCATGGATGACTTTAGTGTCTTTGGTGATTCATTTGACCTTTGCTTGAACAATTTGTCTCTAATCCTTGAACGATGTGTTGAAACAAATCTTGTGCTTAATTGGGAGAAGTGCCATTTCATGGTAACTCATGGCATAGTTTTAGGCCATATAATATCTTCTAAAGGCTTGGAAGTCGATAAATCTAAGATAGACCTTATTCGGGCTCTAACCCCTCCCACTACGGTGAGGGAGATACGTTCTTTTCTTGGTCATGCAGGTTTTTATCGTAGGTTCATCAAGGACTTTTCCAAGATAGCATCACCACTTTGTAACTTATTGCAAAAAGATGTGGTTTTTAACTTTGATGAGAAATGTATGGCGGCATTCAATCGTTTGAAAGAACTTTTGATTTCAGCCCCTATCATTAAACCACCGGATTGGAGTAAGCCGTTTGAACTCATGTGTGATGCTAGTGATTATGCGGTTGGTGCGGTGCTTGGGCAACGTGTGGGGAAGCTTCCTCATGCTATCTATTATGCTTCTAGAACGTTAAATGAGGCTCAACAAAACTACACAACCACTGAAAAAGAGTTATTAGCCATTGTTTTTGCTTTAGAAAAGTTTCGCTCTTATCTAATTGGTACAAAAGTTGTTGTCTTTTCTCGATCATGCAAAGACTTAGATACTTGCTTACAAAGAAAGAGGCGAAACCGAGGCTCATACGGTGGATTTTACTCTTGCAAGAGTTTGATATTGAAATCAAAGACAAGAAAGGAATTGAGAACACCGTTGCGGATCATTTGAGCCGACTTGCTGTGGACAAGGAGACTATCCCGTTGCGTGAAAGCTTCCCGGACGAGCAACTTTTCTCAATTGCCTTTGGAGAACCATGGTATGCCGATATTGTCAATTACTTAGTTTCTAAACAAATCCCAAAGAACTTGTCTCGTCTTTGAGAGGACAAACTTAAGAGGTTAGGGAACCAATACATATGGGATGATCCATACTTATGGAAACATGGTAGTGACCAAGTAATACGAAGGTGCGTTCCCGAATCAATTTAACTCTATCTTGTCTTTTTGTCACTCTTATGCTTGCGGAGGACATTTTGGGAGTAAGAGAACCGCGCACAAGGTACTTGAAAGTGGTTTTTATTGGCCAACTTTGTTTAAGGATGCACATATATTTTGTACAACTTGTGATAGGTGCCAAAGAACCGGCAATTTAGGTGCCCGAAATCAAATGCCACAAACTTTTATTCAATTTATTGAAGTTTTTGATGTATGGGGTATTGATTTTATGGGGCCTTTTGTCAACTCCCATGGGAATTTTTATATCTTACTTGAGGTTGATTATGTCTTGAAATGGGTGGAAGCTAAGGCCACCCCAACTAATGATTCTAAAGTGGTTTCAGATTTTGTGCAAGCTCATATTTTTGCAAGGTTTGGAATTCCAAGAGCCATAATTAGCGATGGGGGTTCTCACTTCAAAAACAGGATTCTACAAAGCTTGTTGACGAAGTACAATGTGTCGCACAAGATTGCAACACCTTATCATCCCCAAACCAATGGACAAGCCGAGGTGTCTAATCGGGAGGTGAAATCTATTCTAGAAAAGACGGTGAACCCGACAAGGAAGGATTGGAGCATGCGACTTAATGATGCTTTGTGGGCGTATAGAACCGCATATAAAACACCTATTGGAATGTCTCCTTTTAGGCTTGTGTATGGTAAACCTTGTCACTTACCCGTGGAAATTGAGCATAAGGCGTTTTGGGCTATTAAACAATGCAACATGGAAATGGATGGGGCTGGAAAGCAAAGGAAGTTACAACTCCAAGAGCTAGAGGAGCTTCACAATGATGCATTTGAAAGCTCACGGATTTACAAAGAAAAGACGAAAGCATTCCATGATAACATGATTTCTAGAAAACAATTTTGCATTGGGCAGAAAGTGCTTTTGTTTAATTCTCGCTTGCAATTATTTCCGGGTAAATTAAGGTCACGATGGATCGGACCTTTTATTGTTACTAATGTGTTTTCTCATGGTGCAAGTGGAAATTCGTAGCATAGCTACAGGGAAAGAACTTAAAGTTAATGGACATCGGTTGAAACCATATTATGAGAATTTCACTTCCGAAGTGGTGGAAGGAGTTAACTTTGTGGATGTACTCCCTCTGGAGGAGTCATAGAAAGCAAGGAGATAGTCGGGCTGACGACTTTAAACCAAGCGCTAATTGGGAGGCAACCCAAAGGATGAGTATTTCTTGTCTTGTATTTATTTCTTTTCTTGTTTTTAGTTTTTCTTGTTTTGTTTTTTTTTTTTTTTTTTTTTTTTTTTTATGATTTCTTGTTAGGATTTCCCACCTTAACTTACTTTGGACGATTCAATTTACATTGAGGACAATGTAAAGTTTAAGTGTGGGGGAGTGGTTTACGTTGTAAATTTTTGCAATTTTTCAACTTTTTTGTGAACTAGTGAATAAGAAAACTCCAACTTGTAGTTAGTTTAGAGTCACATAGTATACATGTTGCTAATATTACATCGAGAATCTCACACTAGTGACTGAACTTAGAGATGACAGAGAACATGATTGGGTTTCTTAATTGTATGAGAGTTAAAGTTGGATTTAACCATGCCAGTGGCAAATAAGGTGCAGACTGAATTCGGTATTAGAACAGTGATCCCCTATAGTGGAGACTACCCATGTTACATAATGTGAGGCACCAACCTTCAATTCTTTGTACCTGTCTAAATTTGTGCTTTTAGAGTGTGTGTCACCGTACGTAAATTCCGGGCAGAATGGTGAGCTGTCCAACTTCCCACCATAGAAGCACTATTTTGATCTCTTGAGTGCTATTTTTATCAACCATGTTGGTGACATCGAATTGCTAACTTACATACCACTTGTGATCTTGTTCGCAGTTAGCACCATCCACCTTATCTCTCTCTACACCAACAAGTCCATAGAAACACCATCATCATCAACAAGAGGAGCATCACAAATTTGAAGGAAAGTTGAACACGTTCGAGGTTTACAAGCAACAATACAGTAATGGGCAGATTTCAGATTTGAGTAAAGCAACAAAACAAGGGGCAGAATTTTTATAAGTTGAAGACTATAGTACAAGAGCGGAAATTATCAAGGATGAGAGTTCGAGAAGTTTATGATATCAAGACATATAAGTTGTGAAGATTCAAGCGGTAAAGTACTTACACCATGGCATTGTACTTACATTTTTATTTTTTATTTTATTTGTATTTTACTTTCTCTTGTCTCAAAAAAAAATGAAAAAAAAAAATGAAAAAAAAAAATGAAAAAAAAATAGAAAAAAAAAGAGACAAGAGAAAAATGTTATTTTTGTATTTGTTTTAATTCTTATTAAAAAAAAAATAATAATAATAATTTTGGGTTTGTATAGTTTGTTTTTATTTTTGTATTCTTTCAATAAAGCCTATGGAAAGAAGGAATATCTATAATGAAGTTTCAAGCGACAAGGAATTTGAGGGAAAGAATCATATTGTCAAGATTCTACGAAGTTCAAGAGTTATCATCAAGAGTTGAAGACCGAAGACGAAGATGAAGACACCGATAGAAGACCGAAGACGTTTCTATGGATGCTGTGAGAGTGGTGCTAGCTGCATGCCGAACGGATACACGGTAAGTAAGCATATTCCTACCTTCGTTAAGTGGTTGATTTCCTTTCGTAGAGATCGTCAGAAAAATGGGTTTTCAAAAAAATATATAAAAGATGTGGGTTTTGAAAATACTTCGGAGGGTTTTGCATTCCTACCATTCAACGTGTCGCAGGATTCTCTCTTCATTCCTACCTGGACACATGTGTGACCCATAAAAAGCTGTTTATTATTGAGTGCAAATTCATAAAACCCTTTCTTGTGAGGCGTAGTCGAGACTTTTGATCACTCCGAACCCGAATTTTAGTCGAGAAGGGATGGTTATTTCTCTCTCAACTTTTAAGAATGAGATTGTGTTCATTTATGTGTCTAACTTCTTATGACTAGTGTGCGGAATCTCTATGTCTTCTTAGCGCGTTGGATACTATCATTACGGAGAACTAGTAAGTTGGAAATATAGGTTTTGTGGGTATATCTCTAGTAAACCCTCACGAGACTATAACTCGTCCACTAGGGACACCTAGGGGTTTAAAGGCTTGTTATTTATGCTAAAAGTGACCGTAGCCTCGACGACACGGAGTTGTTGTATTTTATTGTTTTGTTTGATTTGCTCGAGGACTAGCAAAGTCTAAGTGTGGGGGAATCGATAGGTGTAGAATACACCGTATTTACTATCTAGTAGTTACGCTTTCTTTGCTATTTTTCTGGTGAATTATGTACTTTACGTGTGTTTTTGAGTTATTAGGTACTCTGGAGTCACCGAGAACAAAAGAAGAAGAAATGAGCCATTTGGAGCAAAAAGGAGCACAAAGGCCAGTTCACGTGCACTGCTATTGAGAGCCGAGCCTAGCCAGCAATAGGAGACAAACACCGCAGCTTAGTCTAGAGAATCATGGAGCAAAGAACCTTGGTGGCCCTTAATAATGAGTGGGTGCTTATAGTCATTTTTGGTTACCCCTTATCTGCCACCAATGGGGTGCTAACAATATTCACTCTTACACAAAAGAGGAGGTGGCCCTTATCCATTTCTGGGCGCTTAAAGCTAATGGCCCTTCTTACACTGCCTAAAAATTGAGAAAATTCATTTCTCAATTATTAGTTCTCCACCCGAAACCAGGTATGGCGTCTCAGAGAGGAGAAGTTGCTGAAGAGATCTCGATGGAGGAAAGGCTGTAAATCGATTTAGTTTTTCGCTGGTGTTATGATGATGAAGGCGACAGGGAAGAAGTGAAATGATGCTGTTGTTGATAGGGAAACGGGTTGGATCTGGAATCGATTTTGATGGAAATTTGGGGTGAAGAACTGATGGGGTTTGCTGCCAATTTGGGGGTTTCATAGAATTTGAGTCCTCGGATGGTTGAACTTGGAAGAACAGAGAGAAGTTGTTGCTGCTGTGTTTTGATGGAGGAAATCAGGGAAGATGAGATAACTGTGTGAATGAATCAGATGGACTGAGCTCGAAATCGATAATAAGAAGATGGGTTTGGTGATAAATGGTGGATTGAAGGTGATGATGCTATTATGAAGTCGAGATGGGGTTTCTGTGTTGTTGAGGTTCTGAGTTCATGGAAGCTAGGGTTCTCTGAGGAAGCTGTGATATTGATGTTTTGAGCAGAACGGAGAGTTGAGTTCAATCTGAGATGAAACTTTTGATGTTTGTGCTCAAGGAAGTAGGGGATCGAGATTACAATGGATATACAATGGGTCTAGACCTTGTGGTAAAGCTGGGGGATGCTCAATGCTGTTGCCGCTGCAGTCTGGTGTTGTGGTGGTTTGCCTGTGGAGACACAGTGGTTCAATTGGTCCTGGCTTATTTGATACAGGGATGGAATTGAAGCTGCAGAGTGTTAATCTTGGAGCTGGTGGTTAGGCTGAAGGAGTTTGCTGGCAATGAGATGTCATGGCAGCTGTGATGTTGCCTGGGTTATGAGCAGACAGGGATGGAAGTGCAGGTTGGAGCTTGTGACTGTTGGTGTTGTGGGTTTCATGTGAAGAAGTTACAGAGAAGTGCAATTGAGATGATGCAGGCAGAAGCTATAGTTGTGAAGCTGGTGGTATATTATGGAGTATACAGCAAATTGGCGGAGATGGGTCTGTGGATTAATGGATGTTGTGGAGTGAGATGTTGGCTGAGGAACTAGATGCTGGTGGTATGAATTTGTGTGGAGTTTGAGCAGAACTTGAGTTGTTGCAGTTGCTGTTTCTTGTGGTGTTGAATCTGCAGAAGCAGTGGTAATGAAGCTGGTGCTCGTTGACAGAGATGATGCTGCCTAAAGCTGTTGCCATGGCTCAATTGTTTGCAGGTGAGCTTGAACTCAGGTGGTAATTGGTGGCATCTTGAGTCAGTGTTGAGCAATGGAGCAGCTGGGATTTGAGTTGCAGGCATGGAGTGAAGAAGCTACAGTTGTGTGCAGTGAAGTGTATGGATTGTGTTGGTGTTGAGCAGATGGATCTGATGAGGATTTGAAGCTTATGGAACTGTGACTGATGGAGTGGCAGGTGATGATCTAATGACAAGAAGGTGGAGCTGTTGATGTGGCAGTGGCAATGAAACTCAAATGGAGTTGTGCTGGGAGCTGGCTGAAGTGCAGGTGGTGGAAATGAGGTTACAGTGCAAGGCTATGAAGAGAATGAGATGAATTACAGGTGACTAGAGCAGATGGGATTGATGGTTTCAGGGACTGAATGGTTGGTTTTTGTTATGAGTTGGTGCTGCAGTGAACAGGGAATGTTGCAGGTTTGACAATGAATCACAGGCCAAGTAAGGCAACTGAGATGGTGCTGCTGCAAATGGAAGAGAGTGAATGAAATGGTTTAGCTGGTTGGTAAGTGGCAATGCAAGCCATGATGGACAGAAGCACAATGATTGTGCTACAAGTTCGGCTCAGGCAACATGGCCTAGGCCTAGGCTAGTTAGAACTCGACTCACATGACTAGCTCAAATTGAGTCCGACTTGGTTCGACTCATGAACCCGACTTCGGTTTTACTCGACCCGACCGAGTTGACCCGCTGACCCGACCGTTTGACCCTATGACCTGTGACCGGCGGACTTTGCCTGGCCACACGGGATGTTTTCCGACGACCTTTCCGGCCACAATACTGATTTCCGGCGACCACTTTTGGGTCATATTTTCCACATGGGTTTCTCCTTCTTATGGGCTTGGTGGATTTTCATCAAATGGACTTTGAAGGCTAGACCTAATTTTAGAAGTTGGAGAAAAGCTATAAAGGGAAGGTTTTCTACAACTTATGATATATCTTATTCTTGGAATTTGAGAGAGCCGTTTTGTTTACGCTTCTAGGGTTTGCTTTGTTCTCCTTCTTCATTATTTTATTATTGAATATTGATTATGATGAACTCCATAGCTATGAGTAGCTAAACATATTATTGGTTATGGGATAAAAGTTGATTTATCAACATGCTTTTGATTCAATGAATTAGTTTTGTGTCAGGAATTATTGTTTGTGATTCACAATTAATAGTGTTATAAGATTTGAAAACTTGTTAGGTTGAGTCCTAATCAATCCGATTTGTGTTCATCTCTAGAGCTATATTAGGGTTTTCAATACGAAAAAGTTGTTTATCCCTGATTCTAAGTAGCATAATTGTGGGTAGTGCTTGTAGTGATATATCCTACTAGTCACAAGTGAATCATAACTTTTGTTAAAACGTTTAGTGCTTTTACACATTCGTTTACATTGATGAGTCTTATTCCATAAAACTTAATGCTTGTAGGGAGTTAAACTTAATTGTGCTTTTACACTTTAGGTTGCTTTCTAGGAAGAATTCACATACGCATCTTTTAATGTGGTTGTGATGAAAACAGGGAATTAACGGGTTATACTTGCGATCAAGGTATCCTAGGACTTTTAATAAATACGAGATTAAAATACCAATTCTAATCATTGATGATAATACATGTTTTTGAATGATACTCTCCCGTGACCAATATCTTCTCCTTATTGATAATTCCAATTACTTACTTTGCTTTCAATTACTTTTATTTGCTCAAATACAACAAACATTCCCCGTGGTTACTTAGAAACTAAAATTTTATAACAACGAAAGCCTCTCTGTGGATACAAACTCTTTCTTATCGCATACTATATTTATATCTAGTTGATTGAGAAAGTGAAATTATATTTGACGGATTGACAACCGACCAGCTAACTTCCTGAGGTTATCTTCTAAAGAAGTTTCACTCACCATTACAGTTCTTTCGTCCATAACTAAGTCATCTGTGTCCGCTAACTTATGTGTCGACTCAAGTAACTTACGTGTTGACTCAAGTATCTTACGTGCTTCATCTAGAGAAGAGGAATTATAGGAATCTTGCTCGTATGACCGGTATTTATGTGAATAGTAATTTGGCTCACCATGGTATGACCCATATCCTTCAAAAGGATGGCGTTCCCAACCACTATTCACACTATGGTCATAATAGGAATAATGTTCATGTTGCTCAGTTGGATATTCGTTGTATTGGCTATTATAATACCAGTTTGACATTCTCAACAAAAATAAAACCCACTAACAGGGGATTCTCGGGTGTTTAGAATTCTTACCTCCCGTTCCAAACGGGGGATGAACCGTTGAAGTCGACTCGGGCCACGACTCAGATGTCGTGTACGAACCCGAGGGGCCGAGACAGTATCCTAATTGTCGTCCTTCCATGCAGCAGTTTTATTTAAATTAACCCTTTCTTAGGGTTTTAAAAATAATGTCCAAAAGAAAGTCACAAAAATAAAGTCCAAAAATAAAAGTCCAAAAATAAAAGATTACAAAAATATAACCCTAATTACGCAAATATTATTATTTGAATAGATTTTAGTTTTTTTAAAAAAATTAAACAAAGCTTTTGGTTGGTAACCTAGCAACAAATCAAGCACCACAAGTCCTCAGCGGTTTAGACATAGTCGTAGGATAAAATACACTTTTAAAACCCTACCAAGTGGGCTCCAACACCTCTTTGAATAGCAACTCCTAATCTATGAAAATAAAATTGCCAAAACCACTACTAGCGTCATTATTAACTAAACAATTTTTCGTACGCTTGAAAAAACACAAATGTCTTCACCAAGTTCCCCAAAGTAGAAAAAGCCAAGACACCCAACCCATGGCCATGTGAAACACACTTTTCCAAATATTTGGTGTGTTTACGAGAAACAACATTAGATATAGCTTTTCCCAGGACAAAAGATCTAACACCGTCACCAGGTGAAGGGTGATACTCATGTGTCATCCATACAAACATCTTTTCCATTCTCCCAATTGAGCACGAGAATGTCAGCAGGCTTCAAACCTTTGTCCTCATCTGTCAAGAAACCAGGAGGAACCTCCTTGCGCGCAGGCACACCCGCCTTGTAACAAATGTCAGCAACAACATCACGAACAAAATCATGTCGAAACTTAGGACCAACATCTTTAGCACAGTGAAGTGTGTGATCCCCAAAAATGTCCATGGATTTTTTGCAGCTTGGGCATAATCCATTCTCAACAAACAGTGGGATACCGAGGCGATAGCAAAGCACAGCTCTGAATTGTTTAGGACCAAGGCACTGATTGAGCCCACTAATGGGTACAACCAATAAATAATCCTGTGCTTGACACGATTTCACTGCCACAAAATAGAATCTCTTGCAGACATAGAAAACCGGTTGGGGATTTGCTTTTTAACTGCATCAAAGTAAATAACTGCTAGGGAATGCATGGAAGGAGGGGCAGTAACATCGACGTAGTAAGTAGAAGATAATCCACATACCTGGATGAAGTTCTGAAGAGAAAAATGATAGGCAGGTCTCTTGTCTGTTGAGAAAGAATCACCAATGATCACCTTTTGCACCGAAGTAGACTGACTCTAAGAGGCGAGATAACAATAGGTGTTGGTATCAGCCATGGTGTAAATGCCAAGTCCATCGTCTTTGATTGGCAAGGTAGCTAAACGCTGCTGTAAAGGACCAAACCCCGCGCCATCACCGGTAATAAGTAGCCTCAAATACTTAAGTAAATGATCATCGAAAAGGACATTGGCTGCTTGCAGGGCTGCAGGATTGGTAGTATGCATTGCAAAATATAGTCTAGATACACCAGTGCAATTGCGCAGTAATAGCATCTCACTTTTGGGGTCCCTGAGTTTTTTGATTGCAGTCATTAGTTGAACAGTCTTATTCACCCTGCTCAACACCATATCGCTAATAAAATTCATATCCAAACTCACTGGTCCACCCAAAAGTTTAACACCATTAGAAGGTCTACCAATATCAACAGGGAAAACACCCTCATCTGAACTTCTGGGATCCATAGAAGGCCAAAAGATTTCCGTCTTCTTTATATTTAGATGTAAACCCCTGCATGGTCCTTCTGTTTCGATTATTTTCAAGGCCTTGGATACCTCAAGTGTGTCGCCAACAATTGTACCATCATCAAGGTACCAAGCGTGCAAGTCGAGTTTGCATTGAGATGCAATAGTCTTCACCAGGGGGGTGAAGTGTCAAAGCAAACAACAGGGGACCAAGAGGGTCGCCCTGTTGAACTCCAAGTGCAGAAGAAAGAATATAGTGGTCGTAATAAAGTTTAGCAGGCCTCAAGTAACAAAATTCTACCCAGCGAGAAATACCTGGACAATGAAGACGAACCTCCTTGATGAGTTGAGATCTGCTCACCATGTTGAAAGCATTGGAGAAGTCAATGAGTAACATTGACATTTTGTCTGAGTGACCTTTCAACTCCAGTAGGCGATTTACAGCATGTAAAATACCTTCTCCACCAGTAGGCACACCAAACCCGAATTGGTAGTCACCTAAATAAGACGACATATCTTTGCCAACAGAGAAAGCCGCCACCTTCGACACCAACCTACGCCAAACCGTACCAACTGTGATAGGCCTAATACCACCACCCGGTTTAAGTAACGGAGTTAGAGGCGCACTAGCAATGAACTCACCCAAATCCACGGGACATTTACCAGCCAACCAAAGGTTGACAAATCCCGTAATCGAAGCGAGTAAATCATCTGCCACGGCTGCTGCTGTACCACTCATCACGTCAACTAGATGCTGCGCACGTAAACCATCTCGACCCCAAGATGTGCCTTTTGGAAAACTCTTGATAGCTCCCAACACTGCCCGAGAGTCCACTGTAATTGGGTCAAACATATATCCGACATCAGGAACCTCTGGAGGAGGCGCCGAAGGGTGCTTGTCCTGCAGATCACGGTATGTAGCTTCACTGCAAGGTGCCACTCCTGAGGAGGAAAGCACACGAAAATATAATAAATAAATATAAATATCTAATAAATATAAATTAACTATATACAAAATTATTCTTCTTTACTTCTTTGGATTTCTCTTTTCTTTCCTTCTTTGGCTTCGCTTTACTTTTCAACACTTTTTATTTTACATAAGCTCCGCACCAAGTCTGAAAGAAAACATAAAAAATACCAAAACGCGTAAAAAATAAAAAACCTAAAAACAATTCTATACACAAGTCCACGTCGGCGGCGCCAAAAATTGATTCGAATTTTAGATAGTGGTAAATAGGTTGTCGTTCACTCGGACTTGATGAAATTGAATTTTAGATTTAAATTATAAAACTAGCAAATATATACAAAATAATAACAATGTTTCGAGAGGTACTAGGACTAGGATTATACCAAATAATCAAATTCATGTGATTCACCTATTTATTCTAAACCATTATAGCTCATTCAATAAGAATTTTGACTCTATTTCTTTGCCTAAGGTAGATTCTTAAAATATTAATTGTAAATCTTAAGCATGGCATATCAAAAGAATTAATCCTAAGCATAAACCATCAAACGAAATGACAATTAATTAAGAAAAATCTTTTTCTAATTTTAATTAATGCAAATAGTCATATGAATAATTAAATGAATTTACCACATGATGAATTTTGATTTCCTCCGTAGTCCCAGAGAAAGGTTTAGCTCTACATAGTGAAAAACACGCTCAAAATATATTTTTATACCTCAAATGGTGTTTACAAAGAAGAAATGGTAACTCAGGGAATTCGCAACGCTGGTACGGCGTTACAGAGCTCACCGTTACAATATTTGTCACAAACTGAAGATAACGTTACAAACTGACCATTACAAACTGTTAAAGATACGACCCTTGAAACGACAGTTCTGTACGGTTTTATGCTTCAGGTTTTTCTTCCTTGCAGCAGCAGATAAATCTGCTCTGCAGCTTCTTTTTCTTCTTTGTAGCCTTTCCAAACTCTTGATAGCCCTCTTAAGACACCCCAGGGCCCTTTTTATACTTCACCAGCATCAAATCTTCTGCATTAATTCCATATAATACCCTCTTCAATTCCATGCAGATTCGAGAATATTTCATTCCCTTTTTCTCTTCCACACGCGCCTGTTTCAGTCAAACCTCTCCTTTTTTATCTCTTGCATGCTCCAAACACGTTTCCAACACAGCGAAGACTGATTAAAACCCAAACCAACTTTAGTTATACTCGGGATAGCATAGAAAATCCCGTGACTGTCCTTACTTTCCCTGTTTTATCCAAACTTGACGTAGCCACCTATTTTTTCGAATCTGGAATGATTACCAACCCTGTTTAGTCGAAACAGGGTATATCCAATCTAAAGAACCCATTGAATCCGGCCAAAGCTCCAGCAAAATCTTGCCTGAAATACCCGTGAAAAGTTCACACCTCTGTTTCCTTCTAACTCGAGTTCTAGCCAAATTCAATCGACAAAATTACTCATACTATCCCTGTTATGCTCTAACAGATGGTTGCCATCAGTTTCAGCCATTGAGTCTCCTCGGAAGAGCTTCAAAACTCGAACCCTAATTCTGTTCTTCCCTTGTCAAGATTTCCCGCCAAAAAAAATAATTTAAACTGAGAAGAAGATGGTCTCCCCTTAACCAGTGATGGGGTGCGGTTAGCAGTTGATGTCCTGGGGTGCAAATAGTAAAGAAGGTGCCCCTTATCCAAAGCAGGGGTCCGTTTAGCAAATGTCCTCCGAGGGTGCCTTTATCAACTTTTCGAGTCGAATTTCCCAAAAATATTTATTGCTCAAAAATACCTACAAACACACAAAACACTAAAATTAGTACAAAATCGAGTGCCAACAATATATAGTATTGAGATCAAATTAGACACAAAAATGTGTCTATCATAATCCTAGCCGTTAACACAACTTACGGCTGGTAATCCTGGCCGTAATTTTCCCTGGAATGTTAGTATCATATTATACTTAAACAAGAATCTGATAAATTAAGAATCAAAACACTAGTATCCATTCATTCAAGGTTAATGAAAAGTAACTCTGAAAAGTAAATCACCCAAATCCATAACCTTAAACATGCTAAAAGTCTGCATAAACATAAGATGGAATGACTTAAACAAGTACATAACCTACGATCATCTACTACGACCAACAATCGAAGGAACATCCTCATAAGATGATGAAGAACTGTCGGGAGTTTGGGAAAGACTAATCCAATCACCCTCGTCATTAGTATAGATATCATCCTTCACTGGATTATGTAACTCCAGAAGCCCGAGAATCAGTGTTCTTTGTTCCTCGCAATCCAAATATAAAACCTCCTCAATGTTATGTCTCAGTCCCCTGGCAATCCACTTAGCTCTCTTGACCTATTTTCACATTATTTAATTAATAGTGGTACCGAATTTGAGAAACGTATACCAAAAAAAATATCATATACTTAGCCTACGTACCATCATCGTAGCAATATCACACATTGGTAGTTCCTGGGGTTCTTTCTCCTTTTTAGGGTTCCTAAAAATGATGAAAAACATATAAGAAGATAGGATTACGAATTGGAAATAACAGATAACCCATCCGTTATAAACATTATCGGTTGGGAAAAGTGAGACCCCATAACCGTAAACATAGTCTCGGCTTGGAAATATGCGGACGACCGAACCGTAAACAAAATATCGGCTGGAAAATACAAATAATGGTTAGGATAATTTATTTACGGTTAGGAAACTCCCAGCCGAAACACTCATCACTCAATTTTACTCTGTAAACACAGGACGACTTACGGCTGGGAAAGTCCAATCCGTGATGTATTTCACGGTTGGGTTCTCAAATTTTCCTAACCGCTTGAGACATTAACGTCTGGGAGTTCTTGATGTCCCAACCATTAGGTATACATTACGGCCATGACGATATGATATCCCGGCCGTAAACGCTTCAGAAAACCATTTTTGGAAACCCTAAAACGATGATCGAACCTATTTTTTCAATCTAATGGTAAAATAACTGCTGGTTTTTTCGATTCTTACCTAGTAGGAGTCATTTGTGGAGGATTCGCAGGTGTTTGAACAGATTGGTTCACCACAGGAGGATTTGAAGGTGTTTGAAGAGATTGGTTCACCACATCTCCATGAAAAGGAACATCAATAACTTGCCCTGATTCAGAATCAAGGTTCAAACGTCCGGATCTTGTCACTCTTGATCTTGCTGCCATCTTGAGAATCAATGGGGAATAGAGGGAGATATTATTAGATTTTTGAGAGTTTTTTTGAGAAGAAGAAGAATATAGAAAATGAATGGATTTTGATGTTTGGTTTTGATTTAGGATTAAGATTGGGACTAGGTTTTGATTTTAAATTATTTATTTATAAAGGGTAAATCTGACTTTTCAATCACTTGAGTCTCCCCCTATCTATAATTTGCCTACCCAAAGCAATTAAGCCCCCAAATGGTCAATGGGTTAAGCCCCAATAATAGGATTCTTCTCCAATGCAAAGAAGCATTCTCTCTCTTATATTTTATAGTTTTTTTACACTTTTCGACGTCAATGATTGGCCCATATCTTGTGCATGGATGCACAAGATAACAAAACCCTTATTAAAATTCCTTGAGAAATCAAAGCTCCATGCATTTCTTTCATAATACCATATTTAATAAATGCATACTTCTTCCTAGTCAACTTAAGGAGCTCATTGAAAGAAATTTGAACAACATTATCTCTAATACATTCATCCCTCAAAAACATAAAACTTATTTACACTATGACTTTGAAATCTGGTACTCGGAACTATATGATCTCTGGCTTTCGGAACGCTAGACAACAAATTATGCGCAACAGGCTTAGAAGAGGAGTTACACAAGAAAGAATAAGGATTACCTCCAAATTTCAGTTGGATTATTTGCCTTCACGGAGTATTGCTTTCAGCACCATATCTCCATAACCACTTGCAGTGAAGATATTTATTAATAATCTTGAATTTCTTGATTCCAATTTCTCATTTATTCTTGCAGACATGCTTCTCCAAGCCATCCAACTTTTCTTTAGAATTAGTAGAAGACCCCAAAACAAAATCTCTAATAAATTTCTCAATCTCCTTCATAACAAAAACTAGCATCTGAAACATAGATAAGTAGTAAATTGGCAAACGAGCCAAAACGCTATTAACCATTACCAATATTTGCCCTTTAGACAAATATCCTCTCTTCTAAATTTCAATTTTTGTTGAAATTTACTCTTAAGCCTGCCACCAGTTCAAAAGCAAATAACGCATTCTTTAATTTTTTAACCGGTTCCACATAATCTTCCAAGAATACAAGTAGAGTTCTATTTGGTGCCACCTTAAAATCAGAAATCAGACCAATTGAAGCAGTTCTTTTGAGCATCAGTGAAAGAATTTCAGAAACCATTTGTGAGTAGATTAGATCACCTTTTCTAATACCTTTTTGAGATTTAAACATGTTAGTAGTCCCACCATTAATAAGAATACAAAACCTGGAAAAAGAATTGCACCATTTGATTCAGCTTCTCCACACATGAGCAAAACCAAATCTCTCCGTAGTTATATCAAGACAACCAATTTATATTGTCAAAAGTTTTTTTTTTTTTTTAAATCAGCTTTGCAAACAAGCCCGAGCTTATCTTTCCATTTTCTTAAATCACTAATTTGTTCTCATTTACAAAAATGAACCTTGGAAGTCAGAAATGATTGACGGCATCTCTATTTTCAATCTTTCAGCTGGCATCTTTGAGATAATTTTATACACCCATCCAAATAATTTAATAAATCTAAGATTATGCAATGAAACTGCTCCCCTACATTTTGGTATATTTTTGGGTTGGTGCGGTTTAGTCTCTAGTCTAACGAATGAGAAACTTCAAACTCTTTTATCACTAACATAAGGTCATTATTGATAACATCCCATGAACATTTTAAAAACTCCATAGTGAACCCATCAGGGCCTAGAGCTTTGTTGTTCCCAAAATGCTAGATGACTTGTTTAACTTCATCTTCAGAGAAAGGCCTTTCCAATGTAAAACTCTCTTCTATGAAATTGAAGACATGACGAGATCATCAAATCTTGGTATAAAATGAAACTTTCCGAGAAAAAAAGAAGTATAAAACTTTGTTGTTTAAAATTTGAACTTTGTTGATTGTTATTTACATATTTAAACTCTTTGAGATGTCTTTCCTAAGCTTTATAAAATTTAGGAAATTTGCTTAAAGATAAGTAAGAGATATCTTCGTAGAACATCCACATAACAATCATATCGACATTTCATTGGAAACGTTGTTACACTTTTTTCATGCCTGCTTAGAGTTTTAAACTTGCATGCAATCGATAATGTTTTTCCGTGGACTACTTAAGTTGTTGTTTGGTTGAAGTTATGATAAATATGTAATTTACAACTGCGCCAGGAATATATAATAAAATTATCCATTTCGATAAGTAAACATAAAGATTTACTTTATATTGAGATCCTCCAATAATACATTCTTCCTGAAATTAGCTCAAGTGAACCTTAAAACCAGGCGTAGACAGTTTTTCTTCAAGAGAAATAAAAGGATTATAAACTAAAGTAGTGTATTCAGACCAATAGGACTTTGCAATATAACATAACAACAAGATAATTAAAAATTTGTTGGTTATTAGGATGAAAACCTTTGTTTGATAATCTTACCCATTCAATCGACTTTTGTGTAGTATAGACAAATCTCTAATAGCATACTAGTTTCTCATGAGATTGTAAATTCTCTCAAAAAGAAAATAGGCTATATGGAAACTTTTCTTAGAAGCCTAATCTAATTCGGTTTATGTAAAGATTGGTATAACATAGAGCAATGTGTATCACCAACATTAATAATAATCTTTTTTTAATGGATTTTTTGGTGAGTATCTTAATCCCTCTAGAGGGCCTAGACAAAGCAATTTTGTCCCTTTACTTATTCATAATATGTATGGAAATATTCTTTGGGCTGTTGCTAACCCAAGAGAATGAAAAACTGATCAACATAGTGAAAAGTTGTAGGAGAAGTATGTAGGTGTCCCATCTATTTTGCAGGATACTGTTTTTTGTTTGCAAGATCGACACTGCAGATATACATAAAACCTCATAAATATTATTAATATAATGAATAAAGCTTCTCGCCAATTGATTAATTTGGACATGTCAAGCCTTGTTTTTAGACTAAGGTGCACCATAGGCATCAGAAAAAAAATAATCAAATTACTAAAAAAAATATTTAAAAAATGACTTAAAAGACTCTTATTTAGGAGCTCACTTGTTTGTAGTTTAGTCTAGAAAAAAATATTTGACACAATCACAAATAAAATGGAATGAGTTGTTGAAGGTGCTTAAGATAGGTCTTGGTTATAACAGGCCAAGGATGACCATTAGGTTGGAAAAGTAAAATCTTGTCACGGGAAGATAAAATGGTCATGAAAAAGGTTGTTTTGTCTAGCCTACCAACTTTTCAATGAAGATGTTTCATCGTTCCTAAGAAAAATAAACTACATCCAAAAAAACTTCTTTTAGAGTGCGTTTGGCACCGGTTGATTTGAGGGTGGGGTGGAGTTGGGGGAGGTAGTTGGAGGAGGTAGTTGGAATTACCCATGTTTGGCATAATCTTTTAGGGTGGAGTTGATTTTCCTGTCAACTTATTTTCTTTCCATCGGCGGAAAATAAGTCGACACCCACCCCCATGAGATTTCCAATTCCTTCTTTTCCTCCCATTTATAAACCAAAGTTTCCATCTTCTTTCTTTCCTTCCCATTTTTTGAAAATTTCCGCCATGAGACAAACTCCTAATATGGGTAAATCTCACTATTTTCCCATGATTTCATGATTGATTATTGTTAATCTCTGTTGTTGTTCCTCTCATATGCTTGTATTAATTACCTTTTGATGGATATATCAAACCCTAGATTTTTTATGGGAAAGCAGGGAAGATGGATTTGGTAATATTGAAGACCAATTGGATAAATTAAGGTTTCGAGGAATTGAATGGAAGATGGGTTTGTAGCATAGGATTCTGGTGGTTATGTTCAAAGATTACAGAAATGGGTTTAGATAAATTAGGGTTTTGAGGAATTGAATGAAAGATGGGTTTTTAGTCTAGGATTCTGCTGGTTATGTTCAAAGATTTCATAAATGGGTTTAGCTGTGATTTGAAATTGCTACAGAGAAAAGAGAAGTGGATATTAGATTTGTGACAGACATGGATATTGTAGTGATTTGATGGTGCTACTGAATCTGGATGATGAGTTATTCTTGAATCTGGTATGTAAGAATTGGCTTTCCAAGATGGGTTGTTGTGTTAAAATCTGGTGTTGTAGTTGTTAGTTGGTGAAGTTGGTGATGTTATGGAGAAAAAAAATTAAGGCACAGATGAAAATTAAACTTTGATTCCAAACATCTTTTGAACTGATGTAGTTTCATTTCTAGGTTGTTTGAACTACCTAGAAATTGAACTTCACTGGTGCCAAACGAACCCTTAGAGAAAGGAAACATATTTTTATATCTTGGGTTTTCTTTAACCTATTGTTCATGAGGACTAAGTTCAGGGAAGCCTCAAGATCTGATCTTGTAATGCTTACAAAGATAGCATGGAGACCGGTGGTCCAACCTTATACATTATGGGCTACCTTACTAAAATCAAATACTTTTCAAACTCCTGAATATTGGATGCAAAGCAATCAAAGATATTGGGTTTGAAAGTGCATATAGAAAGACTTGGGCCTGGTAAAGCAATATAGTATTTGGGAGCAGGCAAAAAGTGGCATGTGCATTAACATCTGACATGACAACTGGATTTCAAATCTCACCTTTAATCTATTCCAGAATATATAATATCTAGAACCAATATCTAATACTTATAGCTGAGCTTATTGATTCAGACTACTATTAGTAAAACATGGCAATTATTTCTTTTAATATAAAAAGAAACCTCAAAAAATACAAAATGATTTATTAAAGTGGGGATCTCTTTGCTCTTTTATAAGAAATTCATATTTGTTTCAAGATGTTAAGCTCTCCTGACTGCAGAACAAGGTTCACTACATATATGAAGTATAGCCCTACCTCGCCTAGATTCCTTGGATTTGTGAAGTATTTATGACTTAGACATCCCTAACCTTGTAAGCTGGTTTTCGAGGTAGTTAGGTCCATGGACTTTAACAACATCTTGTGAAACAATTTAATTCAGAAATTAGTAATAAATTCTATTAAAATAAGAAGTTATATTCATTTTTTTTCTTTTTCTGAAAGAACAAGAAAAAAAACCAAACAAGCGTCTGCACTAAGCAAGGCGGACATAACCTTGATCACTATTTCTAGCTACTATTAATGCTACTCCAGGGATGAAAGACTCTTCTAGTACTAGGATAGGACACAACCCTTGACTCTAACTCATGAAAATTGTCTATTCCATACTTATCCATAAGAATGATTGGACTGATGACAACATGAGGATATACTTTCCGCCCTTATTACAAATATTGACTCTTGCAGGCTTAGCTAGCGCATCGGCGACCCGATTGCTACTTATAGGATTAAAACTAGTTTCTATATAGATTAGACCTTCTAACATTTTCTTGCATTCCTTGATTAAGTTGTTGTCTTCCCATCCGCCTTGTATCTTGGTTTGAGGCCTGAGTACTTCCGTAACTTCTTTATTGTCTCCTTCTATTATAACTTGCTTGATATTGGCAGCTTTGACCCAGTTGAATAGATTTAAGAAGACTCGGCGCCTCTGCATGATTCACATATCTAGTTTTTATTGTGTTGACCATGGCCTCTACAAAGGTTCTTAAAGAGTCACGAATCACCGTAGATATACCAGAAATGTTAGTTTTAGGAACAATAACAACATGGGAACATTATCTATATACCCCTAATATGGTACCTATTGAAAAATACCCTTTTCAACTTAATATATACCCCCAAACCGGTACAAGCCCAAAACCCAAATCATTAGATTACCAAAGTACCCTTTTATAAAATCCCATATCCCTTACCCAGAAACATTCATCCCAGTTTACTTTCATTTCTCGTTGTCTCCGCCATCACTCTCTCTCCAAAACCCATCGAAAATCAGCCAGAGAATTGAAAAACTGGAAAGAAAATCTTAAAACTCGATTGAAAGACTGTTGTTAACATATCAGAGAGATTTACAAAATCAATTGACACATAGAAGATCAGAGAAAACCTAAAAGAAAATCGAAGATACAAAATCGAAGGTAAACACGATTTTCTCTCTCAATTAGTTTCCATTTTGATTTGTTAGGGTTAAGAGTTAATTACAAAACAATTTACGGTTGAATTTATGGAACAACATCGTAAAAATTTTCTTATTCTTCATCATCTTCTTGTTCTCTGAGAAAAGAATTTCGTAACTCCGGATTGCAGAGATTTAGTTCCAGTAATTCTAATTTAGTTTTGATTTGAAGATTCATAAAGATATTTAACTTGTGCATGTTTTATTCGATGAAGATAAATACTAATTCTAGTTTGTTTGTTCATCATTTGGTTTGCAGAGAATTTTGGAGTTTGAGTTTAGTGTTTACTTTATGTTAATTAACAATCAATTGATCTCGAGATTAATCATTCATCTCTGGAACAGGTATGCTGTCATTTGTTATAGATCCTGATTTTTATTTGATTTTTTTGTAAATTATGTATTGAAATTGATGATAATTTTTGTTGAATTTTCATTATGCTAACCACTTTTGTTGTTGGTGAAAACTTGTATTGAATTTGTAGATGCATAATATTTGTTCAAAATGAAAAATCTGTAGATGCATATTTATTTTTTCTAGATGCATAATATTTGTTCATTTTTTACATGTTTCAAACTACTTGAAGGTAAAAATAATGAGTCTTCAAAATGGAAACCAGTGTCACAACAGCAAAAACACTAAACTATTATTGTGTTTGTGTTTGTGTTTACCGTAACATTACTTTATGCTAGGTTCATAGTGTACCTATGTTGTCAGTATGAAAATTCAACTTGAAGCTTTAATGCATTTCTCTATATGTTGCGGATATACTAGAATTGATCAACATATCTTCACATTATGGGCCGATACCTCCGGTAGTAACAAGGCGTTAGCTGTAATGTTTTGGTATTACATACACCAACACAAAAGAGTACATTATGAACGATTTTTTTTTTTCGTTTCCTTGTTAGTTTGTTGTTCTTAATCAAACAAAATACATAGTGCAGTTACAATTTTTCTTCACATGATGTATTTATCTCATTGTTGATGTTGTTGTAGGTTACAACTCTAAATTTTGAAATTTTGAACATTTTGATATCTTGTTTAATTAGTTATTAAGGGTTGTAGCTCCCAGATTTGGAAGCAACTTGGAACTTTGCTATATGATATTTTGGTATGTGCAAATTTTGAAGGTCATCCACTATGTATTACCCATATAAAGGAAGTAAAAGCAATGTCTTTAGTTTGTTTGTGTTTTTTTTTAAACCTTTTTAATAAAGTACTTTATGGTTGTCGTTTTAATATTCATTTGGTTGATGTAAAGTTCATATGATTGTACTTCTTTCATACTTTATAACATAAAAGAAGTACAAATCAGAGTGGTTGTAATTGCGGTTTCTTTGAATTAGGTTGCCTTGTCGATTTGGAAGAAATTGGAAAGAATTTGGATTAACGTTGTTATGATAATTTTCATGAACAAAACATAATTAAAATAGATTTGGAGACAACATGCATGTGCAAGTTTAGAAAGATTGAGACAAACTATACCCGACTGAGGAGGCAGAGGAACAGCAAACTTTAGAATCATGCAAAATAGACTTGTGAGATCTTCAAGATCGATTAGTTGTGTCCAATCTGGAAGATCGTTATGTTCCTCAGCTGAAGCAACTTGCTCAAGTTTTCTCCGATGTTGGAAGCAACTTGTTCAAGTTTGCTTTAGATTTTACAGCAAGAAGATGATAAACTAACTTAAACCCAAGAGAACTGGCTGACTTTGTTAAGGTATCCTTCACGTTAAGTGAAACAAACATCTTCGATGGAACAACCTGTGCATCATGATCTTTAAATATTTCGTTTGTAAAATGGTTTGAGGGTCTACCAAAGAGGAACACAATCACGTCATTTAATCATTTACAAGCCATATTCCTGGGAGCATACATAAGTAACAACTCTTAGACCAGGTATTGAAGATGTATTCGGGTTGAAACAAAGGGTTGGCGAGCTTAATATTGACAATAAGATGGAGAACCATGTGTTGAAATGGCGGGGGACGGGTTGAGGAAAGATATCTATTTGTGAATGCTCTCTTCGCGACTAACTTGTTTATACATTCAAATTTTTAAGTCATACAATCACGATTATTACGGGAAGAATATCGCCTTAGAAGAAAGAGCCAGAATGAAATGAATTCTTATCAGGTCGCGAACACAAACTCGAATAACGCAATGCCTCAATTCATAAATACAGTGGCGAATTAGGGACAGCAAGCAGGGAAGGGCTGATGAGGGACAGCGAAGATAGTAGCCATGGGAAGCCCATGACCGGGGAAACGCTGATTATAGATCATGCAAGAAACTTTAGGTGGACGGCAATATAACCATGGAGGGCAGAGAAATCGCAAAAGTATAGGAACCAATTAAATGCCTCCACTGAATGCTAGTGTGGAAAAGATATGGAGGCTATACTTGTGATGGAAGATGTACATGGGCGTGGGGATGGAACCACCACCCCGGTGACAGTCATGAGTTTTGTTCTTGCCATCGCTTCCATGGACATCAAACAAACGACTGCAGAAACGTAAAAGAATTATTCTCAGGATGATTGATCGAGGATTTGGAAGAAAAAGGCAACATTACCACCACCACCCGAAATGCACGGAACGTGTCGATTGAAAGGAAAAGGAAACATTTGTGATAGAGGTCGGAACAAAAAAGCTAAAAATTTGATTGCAACTCTATCGTCCACTCCTATCACCACAATCGAAGATTTCAACAACGTGCTCAGTTCTTTGCGAAGATGCTAATGATAAAGAAATAATGAAGCCTCTTTGGCGGTCCATTTCTTTTCTCTGCAGATGAAGTGCAAAAGGAAGAGAAACACATGATAGCCCGTTGGTTGTGAAACTGAGATTAACCGAAACCAGTTGATGGAGAAGATGAGGCTTTGCTGTCATAGAATCTTAATCGACAGGAAGTTTCTCTTCTACCACACTTACAAGACGTGGGAGGAAGTTTGATCCCCTCTACATATAAGATATATGGCTTTAATTGCAAACAAACCAAAGGGAGAGGTTCGCATGAGAATACCTCACAAAAGTTATCAGTATATTTTTATTACATGTGGGTTGACGTGGAATCTCCATACAGTGTATTGGGAGGCCATGGCTTCATGAGATCGAGGTTACAACTCTAAATTTTGAACATTTTGATATCTTGTTTAATTAGTTACTAAGGGTTGTAGCTTCTGGAACTTTGCTATATGATATTTTGGTATGTGCAAATTTTGAAGGTCAGAAGTAAAAGCAATGTCTTTAGTTTGTTTGTGTTTTTTTTTTCTTTATGGTTGTCGTTTTAATATTCATTTGGTTGATGTAAAGTTCATATGATTGTACTTCTTTCATACTTTATAACATAAAAGAAGTACAATGCAGTGAATTAGGTTGCCTTGTCTGATTTGGAACGTTGTTATGATAATTTTCATGAACAAAACATAATTAAAATAGATTTGGAGACAACATGCATGTGCAAGTTGCTCCCAGATTTGGAAGCAACTTGCTCAAGTTGTGTCCAATGCTGGAAGCAACTTGCTCAAGTTTTCTCCGATGTTGGAAGCAACTTGTTCAAGTTTGCTTTAGATTTTCAAGTTTGCTTTAGATTTTGCAGTAAACTAACTTAAACCTGACTTTGTTAAGGTATGTTTCGATTTCTTTTTGACAATATTGATGTAATGATGCAGATGTTCATGAAATTTTCCATTGCCAAAGAAGTGAATCTGCAGTAGCGGGAAGCATGGTTGCATTACTTGTAAGAGAGAATTATCAAGTGGATGGCAAGTACAAACATTTACTTGGAGTGCACATAACATTTAAGAGGGAAACATAATAGATGTAGCGTGTACTGGAAGCGAGCAAAGAAGAAGTGACTGCTAAAGTAAACAAGAAAAGGGTCAAGATGGCGTTTCCTATGTTAAATGCAACTGATGAACAAAAGCTTTAGAAAGAAACTGATGCCAGATTGTATAACACTCTTGATATAGTGATGTAATGATGTAAATCCATAGAAAAGATAAACATTAATTTAGATGTGAACATATAAATCTGCACTCTTGATTCAGTTTTATTTATATTATTTTTCAATGAATATTAAGATGTAAACATTATACAATATGGTTGTATGATTGCAGGTATATATAGATAAAATGAGATCCATAAAAATACAAGTTGACCCTCGTGATTTTTTTCCCTAGAGGCAATTTGTTCAAGTTGGCTCCAAAACTGAAAGCAACTTGGCTCAAGTTGGCTCCAAAGATGGAGGCAAATAGCACAAGTTGACTCGAAATCTGGGAGCAACTAGAACAGTTTGTCTCCACGTCTGGAAGCAACTTGGTGAAGTTGTTCCCAAAATTTGGAACACATGAACCTGTGATATCTCATTCTCGAAGCAACTGGCAGAAGTTGTATCCGGTAGTGAAAGAAACTAGGCAAAAGTTTTTCCCAAATTTGGAAACCAGGAACCTGTAATATCTCATTTGGGAAGCAACTTTTACAAGTTGGCTCCAAATTTGGAATCAACTAGCATAAGTTGTTTCAGGAAATCCTTTTCCTTTGAAAAAGCACTCAACAATATAGTGTTTCCAATCACTCTTCAAAGGTGCTTGTGCTAACGTAATATCTGCAACAACCATTTTAACCTGGAAAAAAACCCAATAATTACAAACGAAAACAGAAACTCACAGTCAACGAACAAAGTAGGAAAAGCAAAAGCTACAAAATTGGAGGAAGCTGGCCAGCTACACAACTCGAGATCAAAAATAGAATGAATCTGAATCAAAAATACTATTAAGAAAGCTGGCTCTAGTTAAATTTTGGCAGTGACACAATTGATTTGAAGCATAATCGAAGCATAACCGAAGCAACTAGCCAAAGTTGTCTCCAAATCTGGAGGCAACTAGCATAAGTTGTCTCCAAATATGAAAGCAACTAGCACAGGTTGTCTCCAAAAAAAGAATAAAAACATACACAAATGAGTGAACCTGGCGTGAGTCGAACACACATCTTCTGACACCATGTCAGTCGTGCTACCATTGCACCACAGATTCGTCGCAAGTCGTAACTACTCTTAGGATAATTTGACATGTATAAATAACCAAAAAATATAACCAAAGGTCAGGGTCACAATTTCTTTATAAATTAATGCGGCAAGTTAAAAGTTCAACTTCATATATACAAAAATAAAGTTCACTATCTTTCTAAAGTAAAACCACCCCAAAAAAAGTGGAGCAACTAGCACAGGTTGGCTCCAAAAGTGGAAGCAACTAGCACAAGTTGGCTCCAAGAAAATATATACAGGAACAAGATCCTCAAACAAATGGAGCCAACTAGCTCAAGTTTCCTCCAAATTTGGGACCAGCTAGAAGAAGTTGTCTAAAAAATGGAATCAACTTAACATTTAAATAAAAAAACAAGTCTTGACCATGTTTTGGAATGTAAAAACATCAATACGATATATATAAGTTATTAATCCCTTAAAAACACTGAACATCGCAGCAACTAAAGCTATGGAAAAAACAGAACCAAAAAAGATACAATATACTAAGTTCAAGATGGAATCATTTCTGTCCTAGCTAACTAATACAATAGTGGTTCTTAAACTCAATAAATGACTACCCCGGCAAGCTGCAGATGACAAATGAAAGAATAAGCAACCAGTTTGGAAAAAAAAATAATCTCTGCAACAACCATTTATACCAGACAAAACAAACTCAAACAATCAAAAAACAAAACCGAAACTCAACAGATACAAGTTGTCTCCAGAAAAAGGAATCAACTAGCACAAGCTGTCTCCAACAGTGGAAGCAACTTGGTCAAGTTGTTTCCAAAGATGGAAGTAACTTGATGAGGCTGATTTCAAAAATTCAAAGCCAAAAAAATATAACCTATGGCAACATCATCATCATGAGTCAACTTGAGCAATATGGAGGCAACTAGCCCAAGTAGTCTTTAAATGTGTTATAGACTACTAAGACTACCACCAGAGAGATATACAATACCTTGCCCGCACTGGTAGATGTTTGTTATGTACTAACATGATAACGAAATGAAACATACAGAATAAAAATTAACTAAGAAGAGAAAGAATTTACCTAAGTCCATGAACTGTGATTTGTTCAAGATTACAGCGGGTACACGTATTTCAAGACTAGGATCAAGCTTTTTCCTGGTAAATCCCAAAAAACAAGATTACACCAGCACTAACCAGAAGTCGGCTAGAATTATTAAATTATCCACACTAATTTTTCAAACATAACAAAAAAAAATAATTATGCAGAACATAAGGTTTCATTTCGAGCAGTAGATCGGTAATACTTAGCACAATGTTTGCTAAAACCAAATTAGTGGAGGTCTCTACAGGGTGATACTCCATATATGTTAGATATTATGGTGTCTACCGGTAAGAGAAGCAAAGTGGCACATTATGTTTACAACCTACTTGGGTCTACTTTCCCTCCCGAGGGTAAGAAAGATGATATCAACTACATCCCTATTTAAACATTGCTAGGAAGAAGCTCCTTATTACACTGTCACAATGAATACTTAAAAGATAAGATGGCAGTTTGTACTTTCCAACAGTTTTTGCACTTGGAACGGTGATCAATGAGCAAGTGACTTCTTCAATGCTAGCTGAAGTGCGGTCATGGTGTCCATGGGCTCGGCTAGAGTTGGGGCTACTGCCTCAACTGGGACTGGTGTAGCAACAACTTCTTCTCTGTGAACGAAGTAAAAAAGGCAGGTGAATTAGACAAAAACTACGTCCAAAATATATTGTTAGCTAAAAGTAAAAGGCATGGGAAGAAAAAGAAACCACAGGTACATTCTAGTCTATGAAGCTACGTCAAACAACATATTTTTGAATTGTCATCTCAAAAGTGCACAGGAAACAACCCAAATAAACAAAATCAAACCCATCAACATAAGCATCAATTCCAGTCGCATAACTAACTATAGAAAAATCCATAATTCATCATGTTAATGGAGTTCTAATTTACTTCCTAGTTCCTATCATGCCACTTGAGATATGTATCCCACATAACACATCAATTAGCAATGAAAATTACCCCACCCCCTTAAGACAAAATTAGCAAATAAACAAAATTACTCACCTCCACTACAATCAACATCCACCACCACCATCAGAACAAGCACCAACATTTGTGTTGCAACAACCACCACCACTGCCATTGCTGCAACTACATCTGCTACCACCACCACCATAACAACAACATCTATCACATCATTACAACACCAGAAAACACAAAATCAACTGAATCATTACCATCAAACACTTAAACACAATCATATATAAATTAATTATCAAAGATTAAAAGTTGATTTTGCTGAAATTTATTGAATCAAAATCATAAAAAATGTAATAAAACCCTCAAATTATTCTTCTATGAATCAATACAGATGAAAAATAACAAAAGCATCAAGTAATTCAAGATTTGGAACTTCATGTGCAATTCAGTCGAATAAATCTAACGTTTTTGGTGTCCGTGATTAACCATATGAATAAAAAAACTTGAAAAATCATGGTCGAACAACTACCAACTTTAGGTTTTGGTTGAAGAGCAATTATTCTGAACAATCGTTTTCTGATTCAGCTTATAAATCTGATGAAGAAGAAGCAACATAATCAGAAAAAAAAAATGATTTCAGTGAAAGAAGAACAAATAATCTTCAACAAATTTGAAATTGCATGTTCAAATTGAGATTCAAATCTGCTCTGCTCGTTTCTGCTTTACAATTTCTCTCTCAAAAATTCAATCGAAAAAAAAGAAGAAACTAGACCTATAACGCTCGGAGATATTAAATGTTATGGAGGTTAAAACGAACTTTAACTTGTTAATGAATATTCAGCTCATCGCATTACTGCCCCTGAAGGGTATTCGTGCAAAGCGCATGGATACTAGGGGCATATATAACATTCCCACTAACAACATTTATATTTATTTTTAACTAATCTATTGGAGGGAGTTTCCAGAGAGCTATGGACTTCATGCTTATTTCTTTGATTTCTAGTATGCAAGCTTCTATCCTGATTGATGAGATAGTGTTGTTGTCTTGACAGAACTTATGAACATGATGTATGACTATGTTAGAATTCTGAATACATTCATCATTTTTCAATGTTTTCATGCAAGTAACAAGAAAATCCTCCAACAAACTGGCCGAAAGTTTTGGTCATTTTTTTGAATAATCCATGTCACCACAATATATACCTTGTTGAACTATCTACGTAACAAAGAATGTTCTAAATTGATATAGGCACCAGGTTGAGGTATGTGGGAGGGCAGCGCCCACCCAGCCCAGCATTCTCCCAAGACTTATATTTTGAAAATTTGGGCTCCCAAGTCCATTGATGCATAATTGTCCACCATGATAAAATTCAGCTCCCCATAACAAGATTTCTTCTTCCGCTCCTGGGTAGAATGCTCTGAGATATAAATTGCAATACACACGCATCCAACGAGTAAGCAAGTTTTGTACATGACAAATGTAGCATTGTAACTGAATTTAAAACTTCGCCGTCCCACAAAAGTAAACCAGTCACGTTTCTAGAAAGGCTTTACATGTTCCCGCATCTCATTCGGCTCTCAGTTAAAAAAGAGAGACTAATTCAATACCCAGAATACAAATAAAAAGGAAAACAACAAGAAGAACCATATGAGGATGAAGAAAACATTCACAACACCTCTGTTATTCCAATCAAAACTAGTTTGTTTCTCTCTTGTTTATCTCTTCACAACTCTATTTCTTGCTCTGTATTCATCGCTTTCCTCTACTAAATGTATGTTCAGATCTTCACCCTTTGATCCAATCCAAACTCCACTATTCTCTTACCCTACCACTTATGGTGAACACAAATATGCAATCCCAACCGTCCGTTCTTCATGCAATTCCCCTGTTTTCTTCTCAGGTTTCAATTCCTCTTCATTTCTCTGTTGATTTTTAATCTGAATTCTGTCTTCTCATTAATGGGTTTTTGTTTCTTATGTTTAGATTATTGGGTCGTATTGAAAGAAATCGAAGATCTCATGCAGAATTCTTTCTCTTCATCATCACTTCCGAAATACATGTCACGAAAGGGAAATAGTTTTGGTGGAAATTTTAGTATCCAAGAAAGAATGTCTTATTATAATCGTGTGGACGATAAAGTCGAAGTTCCATGTGGATTCATGAAGGAATTTCCAGTTAGTAATCATGGTTAGTACATTACAAGTTTTCAATGTTGATTATGTTTCATTAGCATTTTGGTTGTTTTGTTGAATTTGGTTTCAATTTTGATGATACCAGACAGAATTGCCATGGAAAGTTGCAAGGGAGTAGTGGTAGTGTCAGCTGTGTTCGGCGACCACGACAAAATCCGGCAACCTAAGGGTCTTGGATCAAAAACCCTAGAAACTGTATGTTTCTTTATGTTTGTAGATGAGCATACTTACAAAGGTCTTAACTCGCATAACCTCCTTACAAACACAGCTGAGCAAGAACAAAATTTAGGTGCATGGACAATAGTTAGAGTTTTCGGAGAACTTCCCTATACAAATCCTGCAATGAATGGAGTTATACCTAAGCATTTGGTACATAGACTGTTTCCCAACTCAAAATTTAGTATTTGGTTAGATGCTAAATTACAGTTAATGGTAGACCCTTTGTTGTTGATACATTCTCTCGTCATAACGGAGAACGTCGATATGGCTATCTCTAAGCATCCCTTTTTTAGTCACACATTAGAAGAAGCTATGGCTACTGCAAGATGGAAAAAATGGTGGGATATTGATTCATTGAAGAATCAAATGGAAACTTATTGTGAAAATGGAATGAAGCCATGGTCACACAAGAAGCAACCTTATCCTTCAGGTATACATCCATTTGTGTCAATGAATTCTTAAGACATTGCTTTCTTCTTAATCCAAGTATCTGACTTTAGTTTGGTGTAGTGGTAGTTATGTTCTTGTAGATTCAGTCTTGCATAACTTTTAGCTTTTAATTATGAAGTTGGTGAAGTATCTGCTAAGTTTTCTAGAGTACTGTATAGACTTTTTTAAGTGGTGTGTCTATTGAGTAAGAGTTTGCACACCAAGCTTTAAAGCCGAGGGACCTAAATCTTCTTTGAAACCGGCTTATAAAGGAAAAGTTAGCATACTCTAATCCCAGGTTGCACAGGCAATGCATGACTATATTTAATTGTCCTCTCAGCGTTAGAGCACGGGCAATGACGGGAACAAATGGGGTGGATTGGACATACTTAAATATCTATATGATTTTAGTTTTTCAAATTTCTTCAATTTTTTCAAGTGTTCTTAATTTACTTTTTTGTGTTTGCAGATGTACCAGATACAGCATTAATACTACGAAAACATGGAGTTGGAAATAATCTCTATTCATGTCTGTTGTTCAATGAATTGGAAGCATTTAACCCAAGAGATCAACTGGCTTTTGCATTTGTTAGAGATCAAATGAGCCCAAAGTTGAAGATGAATATGTTTGAGGTTGAAGTGTTTGAACAGATTGCCATTGAATACAGACACAACATTAAACGTGTTGGTGGTGGAAGTGGACAATCAAAGAATGTGGGATTAAAAACAAAAATGGCCACCTCTTCATTAAATTTACTACCGCAGAATGAGACTAACAGTAAAAATGAAAGGAAATGTGAGAAGTATCTTTTGGAAATGTGGGGAGAGTTTTCCCATGAATTGAATTGATTATTTTTTATTTCTTTCTACTGCCTACACTATACAAATTGACAAAGGGGCAATCCTATGAAAAACATAACGCAATGCTCTAGTTTTGATCAACATATTCTTTTTTGAAGTTTGAACTCCACAAAAAGAACATATATAAACTTGGTGCCAATTTTCTAGGATATCCAGGGCAACTTATACGTCAACGCATATTGCTTCCAAATGTGTTACTCCCTCGGTTCCATTTTAGATGATGTTTTAGGGTTATTTTTTTGTTCCATAATACTTGAAGGTTTTTATATTTTTCCACAAAACTACCAATAACACCTTTACATTTTATCTTGTAACAATAAGTTTATTTTTAAATGTACTAATAACAATTAATGTTTGAAGAATTTTCTCAAGGGTATAGATGGAAAATTTTCATATCTCTCTCAATTTCTTAATCTACGTGAAAACTCCAAAAATATCATCTAAAGTGGAACGGAGGGAGTATGTATTTGAAAGTTTGGTGCAGGGTTGACCCGTGATACCTTTCAATTTTGAATGCCAACGTAGTTAGTTGATATCACGTTATACAAAGCTGAAAACTAAGCGGGTTTCACGTCCAGGCTCAATAAAGACATGTTTTTACTTCTTAGTCATGTTAATAGGAGGGAAAGCTGAAAACTAAGCGGATTAACGGCCAACAGGGTAATAGCATTGTGGGACACAAATTTCTATCATTCTCATTGATTAGGATCTTCAATAGTAAGATCATGAGCTTTATACTTTGTTTTTTGGTTCTTTTTCTTCCTTGGGTGACCGAATCCCCTTTCGGTTTCCTTCTTTTTTTCGGTTGTATTTATTGGGTTGAGGTACCTCCCTTAAGTACCTTTTTTTAATGAATTTTCCTATTGACCGATCAAAAAAAAAAAAATAGGAGGGAAAGAATGGATTTGAGGAGGGAAGGATTATGAGGAGGGAATTAAATTTTGAGAGGAGGGATTGACCCATCAAAAAAAAAAAACTGTTAAAAAGTCAATAATATCCTTAGGCTGTAATTTTTTTCAATGTTACAGTAGGTTAGCGATCTTCCTTCCTATATTTTGATATCTCCTAAGTATAGAACTATACCGTTTGCAACAACACAATCTCCTGTGTTAAATTGTGAGTTCGCAACTTTTTTTTTACGAAAAAAATGATGTTTATATCAATGACATGGATGTAGTTAAAGTACTTTAGATTGCAGACGAAACACCAAGTACTTTAGATTTCTGTGTGCGTACGCGAAGGCCAATCTCTGAAGTAGCTAACGAAATCATCTGATTTGCTCATAAATAAACTAAACTATCTGAAGAAGAAGTGGCCCGTGTTTTACAGTAACCTGGATACTCATCTTTGTATAGACATGGGAGAAGCATGATTTGGAGATGATGTAGCAGAATTCCTAAAAACATATAGCTACCACTTTATGGAGATTCATAACTTATTTGTGATTCATATCTTCACAATCTGGACAAAGAAATTCTCCAATTGGGTGGAACATTCACCAGGTGCTTGACCAAGTTATCGTCAACCGAAGTTTTGTTTTATCTTTATCAAAGTGTACAGTCATAGTCCCTGCTAGTCATATTCCATGATCCCTAATAATTATCACACTTTAAACTAGTTTTCGATCTTTAAACAATCGCTTTTTTTGGGAAAACTAGGGTTTTGTGGAGGAAGAAGTAAACGGCGATGGAGTCTAGGGAGTAATTAGGATCGACTTTAATTTCGGTGAGGTTGGTATTCCGTAAATATTTAGAACACCTAACATTGACCATATATTGACCTGAATGTCGCTGATTTTTTTCCCTCCTCAAATCCATTCTTTCCCTCCTAATAACAGGATTCTAAGAAAATTTACGAAAATGCTACATGCCCCATTACGAAAATTTACGATTGATATTGGATCATGATGGTTCATCCAGGACTCACTGCGAGTTTCAACAGATTTATCATCCCAGATAAAATGTTTAGATTGGAGCCACGTCATGGAAAAGAAAGTAGGGATGATTATGAGGGCATCTAGCAGCTTCCGGAAATTCTATATGGCTTCAGGAAAACACCATGGATGATATTAACCTTCCAACTCTAACATGAAGTCCGAAAGAGACTTCTCTGTTAGATCAATTATTTTAAACCGATGGATGATGGTAATATTCCAACTCTAACATGAAATCTGAAAGAGACGCTTCTGTTGAAGGAGTATTTGAGAATTTCCGTTGATACCTTGGTGTTACCTGCATCTTGTGGCAGAGGCAGAAATTTTGTTATGGGGAGGCAAATATGTTTTAGGGTAGGCAATGAGGCAAGAAAGGTCTACGAGTTTTTAGTTTCCATAAAATTTGGGTAAAATTAGGCTTATGGGCCAGCCAAGAAGGGTAGGCAACTGCCCACCCTTGCTGTGGGATGGCTCCGCCACTGCCTGCATCTCAGGAATAATTGAGGAAATTATGAATAATATTGGTATAATGGTAAACTCAAAAAACAAGCGGCAAAACCAAGACATTGATTCTAAACATTTGCTCGCTCATGGGAACTTGTTTCTCTGGAACACTGGATATCATTTATCCTCAACTAAACAATATAAATATAAAGTACCTTTTTTTTTTTGAAGCATGAGAAAAAAAAAAACAGACTAAAGAGCTATTACACGTGGGTATTTTGTACCCACTGAGTCATTAAATAAAGTTTTGGCTAATAGAATGTGGGATAGCCTGGTCCCAGACTGAAGTTGATAAATTTCCTGTCTGACTTCCATCGGCCGCATAGTTTGCCAGTCCATCTGCTGCTTGATTTCCCTCTCTCTAGTTGTGTTGTATTGTGCATTGAGGAATTTGTCGCATTCTTTGTTTTATTTCTGTAATCATTTCTGTAGCATACCACGGAGCTTCAAGTTCTTTTTTAACGAAACGCATTAAATTTTCTGAATCTGTCTCGAATATAACTTTTGTCCATTGCCTTTCCATTTCCGTCCTTGAAGCTAGCAGAATCGCCCACATTTCAGTTATTAGCGTCGTAGTTATACCCAGTGGTTACGCTAGAGCCACCACAGTTTGAGCCGTCAAATCCCTGAAAATTAAACCAGCTCCCGCTAGTCCCGGATGTCCTCTAGCAGCCCCATCCGTGTTGATCTTTCTCCAATCCGGTTCTGGTCTAATCCATCTTGCTAATATTGTTGTTGTTGCTCAGATATTTGTTGGGGGGGGGGGGGGGTGAGGGAGGCTCTGGGGGGGGAGGAGGCTCGGGTTGGTGCATCTCCTGGTAAATCTAGGGGTAAAATCTTTTTTGCCCATTCGAACTCTTTTGTTGTTGCAGGATAAGTGTGAAGATGTTATCTGGGGTTGTTTGATGTTGTTTGAAAACTAAATCATTTCTGGACATCCAAATGTTCCAGAAGAGAAAACAACAAGCTGATATGTAGGGGGAATGGCTTGCGTCTTGTAGAATTTGGGTAATGGTTGTTTGGTTATTTATAGTGATATGGGAGTTGATGTTGGTTTGGTTTGTTGATAGACGAGATATTAGGATGTTCCAGGATGCTGCTGGTATTGGGCAGTGAATAAGCATGTGTTCCGTTGTTTCTGGATCGGCATTGCATCTGGGGCATTGGTTGGAGTTTGTGATTTTGATGCGGTGTAGAATAGAGAAAGTCGGGAGACCTTCGTTTATAGCTTTCCACAAGAAAAGATGAATTTTTGGTGGACACGGCAAGTTCCACAAGAATTTTGTAGGAAGTAGGGGGTTTATGTGGTGTTGGGTGTCTTGTTGTTCTATTAAACAAGTGTATCCGGTGGCAGTAATGTATTTTCCATATTTTGAGTGTGGCCATATAATTATATCATGTGGCATGTTTAAGGGAAGGTGAATGTTTATTATGTTTTTTATAGCAGTAGGTGGGAGGTGATTCAGTTGTTCAGGATTCCAGTTATGGGTGTAGGGGTGAATGAGATCAGAAACTGATTTGATTGGGTAGTATTGGTCGGGGTTTAGGTTTTGGTGGTGAGGTAACCAATTTCTTGTAACTTCCTCTAATTAAGGAATTACCACATCTCACGGAAGGAAGAAATCTTCTAGCGATGTTGTTAAACCTATACACTCCAATCACTCTGGTGATCAGAAAGTGTGTCTCTTTTGTGATACAAAGGGACATGTTCGATGGAAGTGCAAATTAAGGTTGGATGACAACTATATTGGTCAACTCCAACACACCTTAGATTTAATACTCAAAGGTGTAACTGACATTCGTATGTCTGAACCAATCGGTTTTAGAACTCACCATGTGAAACCTTCTAGGAAAATCAGTTCAATTTGCTCTTCTAATGTTCGAACCTGTAATAGTAGCTTTAACGCGAATCGGTCAAGGAGGTTTGAAAAAGATCCTTCTCAAACTAGGGTTGAGGATGTTTTTCAAGGTATGAAAAAGATACCAGAAGGTGTAAACCACAATGGAGCTATGAAGGATAACCTAAATCTGATAATTGAAGGGTAGAAAGATCTTATTAACAGGCTGTCAAATTCCTCCAGAAAAACTTCTTCAGGTAAGGATTCAAACTTAGTTTCATATTTTGATGATAGTAAGTTTTATGACGATTTTTCACATCAAAAAGGGTTTCCTCCAAAAATTAGAAGAAAAAAGTGGTTTAACCATGAACATTATTCATTTGATGAGCATAAAGCTCATACTTGTTTTAATTAATCACAAGGTTTGAAATCTTACTCATGAAAAATCATGTTGAGTAAGATGTACTAATGATCAGGTATACTTGATGGCAAAAATGTTCTCTGTTTAGTTGAGCTATTTTCTTCTCGGCTCATAGCTAGACTATTGTCTACAGACAACATTGCATAAGTATTTTCTTTGTTGAGGATCACTTCAAGGTGTCTATTTTTTGAGTTATGTTTTGAAAAATTAAGATGTTACAAAAAAAAATTATGTGCTACTTTTGTGCTCTAAATTTTCCTCCTGTGAGAATACAAATTTATTGAGCAAAGATTTGTGAAAGAAAATTTTCACTTAGCAAAAATTGTTGTGTAACCACTACGCTTTGTGGATGGGTCATTACAGCGTCTCTAAGTTTTCTTTTGTGGGTTAAGTTTGATGTTCGTACGGGTACCCGTTGTTACATGTCACGAACCGACTCTAAAACCCTAAAAAATATTCCATGTGAATCCGTTTATAAAGATATCCTATTGAGTTGAGTTATCTCACATTAGGTTATTTTTTTTAGATCAAGAATGTCTTCTCCTTCTCGCACTTGCGATTTTTCTAAAGGATTTCTTGATAAGGGTATTGGTTACGGATCCAAAGGGAAGAAGAAAAGAACATTAGTAGAAGATGACATTGTCAAATCTCAAAACTCTGAAGACCATCGTGATGTCTCATGCTATTATGCATATACTCAACAAGATGTAGAGCATGATGAGATGGTTTCTGCTGAAGTTGTTCATGATTTTATTAAATACTTTGAGGAAGCAAAATTGCAGCTCGTTGATACTATGAAAGGTCTCGATGTGTTACGAACTGAGTTGAAAAAGGTTACTTCTGACCTTGTTTTCATGAAGACACATGTTAAAGATCTTCTCAATGAGGATATCTTCTCCGAAGAAGCAGAAGATGTTGTGAATCACAAGCTCAAAGGTCTTACGTGAGGGTTCCAGAAGTGTACTTTGATTTTAGTGTGTTTTTTATTTTGTCTAGGAAACTTCTTTTGAGAATTTATTCTTATATTTAAGAAGGATAACTAGGGTTTGGTATAGCAATTATTATGATTACACATAGCTATTTCCAACGATTTTCATCTTGCAATGTTTTTAGATTTATTTATTTAAATTCTAAGTTATTTGGAAGATGATATTGCAGTATTTAATCTTATTGGTTTTATATATTGCACATGTTTTATGAGATATATATGCGTTTACGTTCGTGAACTGTGCTTATCTCATATATGCTCAAAAGTTAAGTCTATTACGTCTTTATGCAAATATTGATAAAAGATAGAAAGAACTTTTTGAGAAAATTCCGCAGTATGGATCTTTACCTGATCCACTATTATGTGAAAGTAATGTATTGACTCCGTAAGTTTTCTTATGTTGAGTGATTTCCGACAAAATTAATCAATAAGATCTTCTTGTGGTTAATTTATTCGGGTTTACTGGATACAAATCCATGTGGTTTGTTAACGTCCAAAGAAATCCTCCTTTTCTCGTAAAAGTAAGGTCACTCATGTTGTTATCTTGGGAATGACATCTTATAGGGGAAATCTTAAATGAACTTGTGCTTAATTGCCATATCTTTGTGGGGAGAGCAGTTGTGGAATTTTGTAGGAGTTAACTTGTATCTTTATAAACTCCTTGGTGAATACACTAAGTTTCGACTAAGTTTGAATCTTAAATCAGGAGTTCATCTAACGGTGAATATCAATTGCTTTGTTACTAAGCTATCTTAGCTTTGATTGTAAGCAACCCTGATTTGAAAGACTATATAAGGGAGAACTCTAGCATCTGGGAAACCTAATCCCGACACTTTCGTGTGTCCTAGTTGCAAACTAGAGTCGATTCTCCCTTAACCTAGGGTTTTCCAAAACCATTATTAGGTTAACGACTTGAAGACTTCATTTGGGATTCGTGAAGCCAGATCCAACTATTTTCTCCGTAGTTGCGTATTCTGATCTTACTTGTTATATTTTATTGAGTTTTATCTTCTCTAAGATTCACTCGAGATTTATCTCCGGTAGGTAAGATATAAAAAGTAATCACAACAGTTATTCGCCTCAGACTCTTGTGATTCCGCGATAACTTCTTCTGTTAATCAGTTAGGTTATTGTGAGGTGATTAATATTTCTAGGCTGCTCTTCGGGAGTATAAGACCGGATTATTAGTTGGTTCATGTTCACCTTGATTTTATCAAAAGACGGAACAAAAAGAATAAAAGAATAGACATATCCGTGGGAGACAGATTTGTTTATAAGTCTTCGACTTTGGGTCGTAGCAACTCTTAGTTGTGGGTGAGATCAACTAAGGGAATCAAGTGCGAATAATCCGGCGTGGTTCTAGAGGCGTAAGGAACACGACCGTACCGGTGTGAGACTTGGTTAGGGCTCAACTACATTCCAGTCTGAAGTTAACTTGTAGTAGACTTGTGTCTGTAGTGGCTTAATACAGTGTGGTGTTCAAATCGGGACAAGGTTCCGGGATTTTTCTACATTTGCGGTTTCCTCGTTAACAAAATTTCTGGTGTCCGTGTTATTTCTTTTCCGCATTATATTTATTTATATAATTGAAATATCACAGATTGTGCGCAGTTCAATCAGTTGATAAATCCGACCTTGATTGTTAGATATAACTTGATTGACACTTGGGCATTGGTCTTTGGTACCGTCCAAGTTATTTCTCATATCAATCAGGCTCATAGATTTCTATATGTTTGATTTACTAATTGTATTGGGAAATAGAGATAAATCTCTTTGATATCTTTCTTGATTGGGCTCGCTTTTAAGTTGGCGCTCACAAAATTATGTTGGAGTTTAGTCCATACAGATTGCTGAACGAATTATTGGGTGTGGTTGTTGTACCCCCGCTTTTTCACACAGTATTCTTCTGCATTCAAGAAATCGGTTCTTCAAAATTGGAAAGTCTCGACTAAAAGATTTGTACGCTAAGATTTAACTTAAATATTTATCAGGGGGGGCGCCATCTCAAATTAAGGTGCATTCACTGGACTTTATCGCGTTGTACTCTTTTTCCTTCGTCAAGGTTTTGTCCCACTGGGTTTTCCTTGTCAAGTTTTTAACGAGGCAACATTTGCGTGTCCAACACTGTTTCGAGTCTTTACATGCTTTTGCAATATCGGGTTTTTTTTCTTTTGAGTTTTCCCGGTACGTCTGTAATTAGCTTAGCCACGGTGTCAACAGGGGGAGTGTTATAAACCATTATTTATTTACTAAAATACCCTTCTGTCTAAGTCTAGGGTTTACATATCTTGGACCCAAGTCTTCTATCTATATAAATAAAGGCTTAAACATTGTATTCTATACACGGATTAATAGAAATCTCTCTATTCTTCTTCCCTATACTTGCGTCTCCTTATCTATTTTCTAGTTTCACAATATTTTTAATTATTTTTGCAATTTATTTTATGATTATTTTCCTTGAATAAAATTGTTTTAAGGATTATAATTGAGCAGTAGTGATTTAGAGCATGCTTAGCTTAGAATTTTTTATGTTCTATGCTTCGAATTTACAATTGGTACTTTGAAAATCTATTTTTGCAAAATATTAGAATCACTTTAAACGAAAAGAATTGCATGAATATTAATTAGATTGAATCACTTTAATCAGTTAATGATGGAATCGTGAGTCTCAGTGCTTTTTATAATCTTGATAACAACTTCATCCCGAGTTTTCTATTTTAATTTAAGTCTAAAATTGAATCTTCAAAGTCTGAGTGAACGATATATTTATTACCACTTTCTACAACAACATAAAATTACATCAGTATGTGAAGACCGGACTATTCTATTTACTCACTATCTTACCATTCTATCTTATGAGACTATGTCGTATGACTTCTAGTAGATTTACAAACAAGAAATTTCGAGTCAAGCTTGTCTTGTTAAATATCTCGAAATATGATTCAAGCATAGATGTTCAAAGGTCCTTAACAATATTAGTTCGAAACAATTTATTGTTCAAGAATTAATTTGTGGATCAATTGAATGGCAATAACAATTTCTCCTATTCCATGGTCGAATCCACGGCCTGATCCCATGGAATGGCAATAACAATTGCTCCGATTCTATGATCGAATCCACGGCTTGATCTCATAGAATGGCAATAAATCAACTGTTCTATCTCATTACTCTGATTCCATGATCGAATCCACTGATCTCATGATATGGTAATGGATAATCTTAATTACTCTGATTATGTGGTCGAATCCGCGATCCCATATTATGGTAATGCTTGTTTTATTATTCTGAATTCGTAGTCGAATCCACGGCTGATCCTATGAATTAATAATGAACAACTATTCATTTTATTACTCAGTTTCATGAATTATTCTCCACTGAATTTCATAAATTAGTAATAAATACCCGGGCATCTGGACCATCACTGAGTAAGCCCCACAAAAATGGTGAAAGTGTACTCGACAATGATGCACAACTGAGCACCCAGATGCACGAACGAGTATCCAAAAACGTGAAACAATGAGTAATCCTTCACAAAATAGGAGAAAGCATTAAGTAATAATAAAATAATGAGAGGCGCTCAGGGTGGGCCCACCGGCCGGTCGGCCGACCGTGCCCTAGCCATGGTCGGTCCGTGCCTTTCCCATTATTTTTCTTATTTTTGTTATTTCGTGAACTCATGAAAACTCCTTGGTTTGAGCAACTTTCCTTGTTTTTGCAAAACACGTGAATTCTCCATAACTTTGAGGATTCACCAAATAATATTATAAAATAAGGAAAGGCGTGTGGGACCGGGCAACCCAGCCGGCCGGCCATGCCCAAGCCGTGGGTCCTACACCTCACAATCCTTAGATTTTTATAATTATTATTCCTAATTTCACGAAACTCCTTTGGTTTCAACAAAAACTCATGGATCCTCCATAACTTCATGGATTCATGAAATAATATTATAAAGAAAGGTGTGCGGGACCGGGCAACCTAGCCGGCCGGCCATGCCCGGGCCGTGGTCGATCCCACACCTCACAATCCTTAGCTTTTTATAATTATTATTCCCTAATCTCACGAAAACTCCTTTGTTTTCAACAAAACTCATGGATTCTCCATAAGTTCAAGGATTCTCCATAACTTCAAGGATTCATAAAAAATAATATAAAATAGGAAAGGTGTGCGGGACCGGGAAACCTAGCCGGACGGCCATGCCCTAGCCGTGGCCGGTCCCACACCTTACAATCCCTAGTTTTTTATAATTATTTCCCTCAATTCATGAATCTCCTGGGTTTGAGCAAAATTCATGATTTCTTCATATTTTCCCAAATATTGCTCAAATCACGAAAAACCAAAAGCCAACATAGTTACACGACTGGCTAGCCTCTCATGGAAATTTTAAATATTAAAACACTTTTATTTTAATATTTTCGAAATATTGATGAATTCAGCATACATGCTAATTCCAACAAAAATCAAGAATTTCACTTAAGATGAAACTCTTCTGAAAATTCACAATGTCGCTCGAACGCACATCGGAAAATACTGAAACTCTCAGTATGGAGACACGGACATCATGGCAACACGTGCATGCCTTAATGATTGACCAGGGTCATTACTAGGGCTTGCACGAAGCCGGTCCCACACATTTTTGCAATTCTGACCTAATTTGCTCAATTGCTCATACTGGGCCCGAACTCTCTCCAACCAACTGGAGAACTCTCCAAACGACCAAAAATTGGTCACGTGATCACCAAGAGCCGGTCCCATGCTCTCTTGGTCGGTCCCCCATCTATCATACTTAGGTTTTATCACCTAATGTCGAATCCAACAATATTTCAGAAAATGATGAAACCGGCATTTAATCATCATTCTTTCACCAACTCTCAAACTGAGAACCCTGGTGCGTGCTCACTCAAGCAATGGGCACCACATGGACGCTCATTATCCCATATGGTCGGTCCCTCTTCACTCATGACCAATTTTCAGCAATTCGCCAATTGATGGAGGATTGATCAAAAATTAGGGTTTCGAATAAACGCTCTACGAAATCATCATTCTGAGCAGGTTCAATCACTAATAAATTTATGATTGATTCAACAACTAATATATGAATTAATTATATAATATATTCGATAATTTACCAATATTTTAATTAATATTTTATTGGGTCACGTTACCAATAAATATTTCGTCGAATTGAGCAACACTTGCTCAGTTGCTCGATTTTTGATCCAGCTAATTTATTAGTAATTTGCTGAATTGAGCAATACTTGCTCAATTGTACATCAAATCATCAACATTCATTATTTTGTCGAATTGAGCAATACTTGCTCAGTTGCATGTCAGATTATCAAAAATCATTTATTTGGTGAATTGAGCAATACTTGCTCAGTTGCTCATCAAATTCTCAATATTCAGTAATTCGTCGAATTGAGCAACACTTGATCAATCGCTCAACTAGTCAATAATTCATCACTGAATTAACAATATTGACATCATTTCAGAGAACTACATGTTCGACCCATGAATCGCTGAGCATTTGTCAAACATGCTCGATTCAACAAAACCTAGACTCATTGTCTGATCAGTCAACAACTGACAAACTAAATACACGTCTATCATGCAGACTCCACGATTCTTGAGACATCAATCACGTCAAATTGGGGGATAACAACTAGGGTTTTGGTCTGGCGGCCTACAGCACTTGGATTTCATCCACGACGAGAAATGTGCGTAAGTTGTGTAAACGGTTGAAGGAGTTAGCAAAGTAGTGGGTGCACGATCCATCAAGTCTCCACACGACATGGAACTAACTTTACCACGATCTTCCACTTACAGGGATCAAGGTGTTCACAACTCTGACAATATAAATAAGTCTTTGAATCCATGATTGAGGACAATGAATGATCACTAGCTATCAGCAATCGTCCACACAGAATTTCTCGAGTAACTACTCTCAAGAATTCATCAATCTATCAGAACTTATTCGAACTCAACAGTTCACTAATTATTGCAGAAACCTTCAACACATCCACAATCCTTTATCATCACTGATCCCACACAATTCTCAGCTTCCCTCCTACAGATCAACCCATCTCCCTCTTTGCGGCCGAATTGACTCTGGAACGGCCATTGTCTTGGTTTAGGCCGGAGTCCTATAGATTGATCTATCGAATCTAAGCACTCCCTTTGCAGTGCATCTGTGTGAGGTTAAGCAGTTTGCTCAGTCGAGGAGTCTCGACGACACGCTCGACTCTTCACTTTCCTAAAAAACCAACGAACCGTTTTTCCCCATCTACAAGCTCTTTAATATCTTTATTGATTGAGCTCACTTTTAAGTTGGTGCTCTCGGAACTATATTAGAGTTTAGTCCATACACATTGCCGAACGAAATATTGGGTGTGGTTGTTATACTCCCGCGTTTTCACAAACTCTAAGTATATTGGAGATATGAGTCCATACCATTGGTATGTTGATGATGCAAGAAGATGGCTTCATCTTTTAGGTGATGTAATGTAGCGACATCAAGGTGTTGATGATGCAAGCCAATGACATCAATCAACTATACCAGTGAATTATGCTAGGTAATGGCACATACGGTTAAAAATACCAAAATATTGATTATTTATGACATATGGCATCAATTTGAGATGTCGGTGGCTTACTACATTCATCAAGAGGCATATTGTGAACGCATTGATGCACAGGGTGTGGAGCAATTGTATGATTAGCGAGTGCGTGAAGGATATAAAATAGGTAGGAGCATGTGAAGAGTTTGAGCTAGCGCAATACAAGCATGGCGTGGTAGTGCATGCATGAGTTGGAAAGTGGCATGATCATCGACGATAAGGCGCATGCATAGGCTGGATGGGGAAAGGCTCGACTGGCACGAGCGCAAGGTCGTGTTAGACGCGAAGCATGAAAGCTGACGTGGTCATTGGAGATAGGTTGCTTGCACGGTCGTTCAATGTTGAAGATATTTGTATGTCATAACATAAATATTTAAATTTGGTAATGTATGGAAAACTTGATCAATTGATGTGTATCCAATATCATATGTTGTGGCTACTAATGGTCGATCTTCTAACCTTTTCAGAAATGGTAAAGGTGTGGTACAAGGTGATCCACTTTCATCCTTTCTTTTGGGTTAATATATGGATTGAAACTTTCTTTTTTGGGAGTTTCCATTAATCATCTTCAGTTTGCAGATGACCTTATCATTTTTAGTGATGATAGGTAGTGCAAATTGCAAATATAAAGAATATTATATATATATTGTCTTTTGAGTTAGTTTCTAGTTTAAATAGTTATCTCCAATATATATATATATATATATAGTAGTTGGTGTTGGTGTTGGCGTTGGTTTTTTTTAAAGTGCGACTGCTTGTGCTGAAATATTTGGTTGCTCTAAACTGAATTTTCCCATTAACTATCTGGGTATTCCTTTAGGTAGCAAATCTAAAGCAGTTAGTATTCGGAAAGTAATGATCATTTAGAAATTCCAGAAAAAATTGAGTAATTGGCAAATAAAGTATCTTTCCAAAAGATTTGTGCTCATCAAACATGTTCTTTCAAGCTTACCAACTTATTATCTTTCTCTAATTCAGTTGCCAAGATCTGTTGAAATAGAAATTGAGAAAATTATGAGGCATTTCTCGTGTGAATCTCTAAAAAGAAAGGTTGGGTTGGTGGAATAAGCTTTACTTACCTAAAGAAAGAGATGAAGTTGGTTTAAGGAAGTTTAGACTTGCAAATAGGGCCTTGCATGCTAAGTGGATTTGGAGGTATAACAATGAAGATAAGTATTTGTGGAGAGTTGTTATCCAGCAGAAGTTTGGTGGCAACAAAAGAGCTTTCTATCCAAATCATTCCTTTTCAACTATATGTAAGAGTTTATGGACTGGCATTCTTAATTTTAAAAGATAATTGGTGCTTAGTTCTTAAATATAAATTCGTTATGATGATAGATGCATCTTTTGGAAAGACACTTGGTTTAATGGCTTAGGGGTTGTTTGGTAACCATTATTTTAATTATCATCCCATAATCCATTATTCAGATTATAATGGATTTTATATGTGTTTGGTAACCATTATAATAATTGATTATTTTATCATAATTGAAAAAATCCATTATTTCCATAAACAGAAAAAAAAATGTTTTGAAAATTTATTGTAATCAATTATATTTTCTAACAAACTCAAATTGAATTTTTTTTTCTTCTTATTTTCTCTAAACTATCAAGAGAGAGACAAAAAAACAACATATTACTAAAAAAAAATCCTAGATCATTGTTCTTTCCTCTCGTTTTTGAGATCATCATTCTAATATAATCAATTATTTGAAGAAAAAAAAAGTGTTTGGGAAATTTATTTTAGAAATGATTATATCAAATCATTTATCAATTTAATAGATAATCATAAATTTTGCCAAACAAGGCCTTAGTGTCAGTTTCCATGTCTTTTTAAACTCATAAGAAATAAGCACGCTACTTTTAGGAAAATGGTAAAAAAAAAAAAAAATTAATGCGAAAGATGAGAATTTCATTGATTGGTAGAGAGTTACAAAGAAACATCCCTTTGGATACATTGTAATATCCAAGCAGGGAGTTGATTGTTTCATTCTTCTTTCGCCAGTAAGCCTATTCCATGTTTTGCAATCTTATGTGCAACATGGTTAAAATCTCTAAGCACATGAGTGCATTTCCAACTATCAAAAGAGTTTAAAACACATCTACAATCATTATTAAGTTCCTAGATGTCCATTTTATTGCTTTTATTCTACCATTCAAAACATTAATTACATTTAAACAGTCGACTTCCAGATGCACATATCCGTAACCTTTGTTCCTTGCCCATATTGCAGTTTCCAATACAGCTTTAGCTTCCGCCTGTTTTGGATCTAATGCTTTTTTCATGCAGCATCTAGCTCCATCTGGGATACCTGCATATTGTCTACTTATTAGTCCAATGCCTACAGATTTAGTAACATCATCAAATGAAGCATCACAGTTTATCTTTATAAAAGGATTAGTGGGTTTCTGCCACTCTTTAATAGGTTGCATGATATCAGGCCTAGCAGTTATACTATTTGAGACAGACACTCTGTTCCATTCAGTATAATCTGTTTTAATCAGGTGAAATACTTGACCAAGATTTTCATGTTGTCCTTCAAAGACTTTCCTGCATCTGCATTTCCAAATCTGCCACATGATAAATGCATACCATTTCTGTACAGAGTTATGAATAACAGATTGATGATTTACTTGGAAAAAACTGCAAAGCTAATCATAGAAGTTTACATTAGTAATAGCAGGCATGAGAGCTGGATCAATAACATTCCAAACATTTTTAGAAAAATTACAATCCATGAAGATGTGTTGCATACTTTCTAAGTGCATATTGCAGAAGGGACAACTATGATCCATACTGTTACAGTGTCTAACAAGGTTCTCTCCCAGAGGGAGACATTTTTGAAGACATCTCCATAGAAAGTGGAGAATATTATTTGGAAGTTTAGTTTTCCAAAAATATTTCCAAGAGATAAGGATTGTATTACTAATTCCATTCTCCTGCTTCCTGGTATTGAGAATAGCTCTGTAAGCGGTTTTGATAGAAAATTCTCCATTAGAGCTTGGATGCTACCTAAGACAATCTTCCCTAGTAAAAGGAATCCTAATTGTAAGAATAGCATTCACAGTATCAATATCAAAAAGAGCATTCAACAACTGAAGGTTCCAAGATTTAGTGTCAGCATTAATCAACTGAGAAACAGTTCTCATAGAGCTAGAGTAAAATTGGCTATTCACAGTATTTGGGATAGATGGAATCCATTTATCTTTCCAGATACATATGGAATGACCATTACCAGCTTCCCAAGCAGCATATTTCCTGATAATATCCAGGCCTCTACATATACCATTCCAAATCCATGAGCCAAAATTAGTAAGAGGATCACTAAAAGGATCATACAGGGGGAAGTACTTATCTTTCATGATTTTATACCACAAAGCATCTTGAGAATGGAGCATTCTCCGGGCTAGTTTAACAAGTAAAGCTAGATTCATTATTTCAATTTGCTTTACATTTAAGCCACCTAATTCTCTGGGTTGAGCAACTTTTTTCCACTTTATGAAGTAACAACCTTTTTTGCCTTATTGTTTTTTCCACCAGAATCTCATCTGAACTGAGTCCATTTTATTTGTAACAGTTTTAGGGATAGGAAACATAGACATATGATGAGATGGAAGACTACTAAGGATAGACTAGATTAGAACAGTTCTACCTGGATAATTGAGAAATTTAGTTTGCCAACTGTTTGTGGGTGAAAACTGTTTCTGCTGATTTTGGTAATTTTGGGTGTGTGGATGAGAAACGAATCTAAACCCTAAACAATGCACTGCACGGGAGTAATTTTGATTCGAGAGATCAATCTGCATAATCTGGCCTAAACCAAGAAATGGTCGTTCCGTGGCTTGCTTCGGTCACAAAGTGAAGGAGAAGGGTTGGTCTTAGGGAGGGAAGCGAAGAGAGTGTTGAGACCCGAATGGTTAATTACAAGATGTGGCTTGTTTTATGACTTGTATCAGAAAGTGGAACTGGCTTGCAGAGTGAAAAGCTATCAGTTCTTGGTGATTTCTGGATACTATGTTGTTGCCGACCAAAAACTTGTTGTTTGATGGTGTTTATGGGTGAAAACCGTTTCTGCTGATTTTGGTAATTTTGGGTGTGTGGGTGAAAAACAAATATAAACCCTAAACAATATACTGCACGGGAGTACTTTTGATTCGAGAGATCAATCTGTACAATCCTGGCCTAAACCAAGAAATAGCCGTTCCAGGCTTACTTCGGTCACAAAATGAAGGAGAAGGGTTGGTCTTAGGGAGGGAAGCGAAGAAAGTGTTGAGACCAGAATAGTTGATTCTGGAAGTGTGGGCGTTTTATGACTTGTATCGAAAAAGTAGAACCGGGTAGCGGGATGGAAAGCTACCAGGTGATTTCTAGATATTGTGTGTTGCACGACCAAAACTTCTTTTTGGTGGAAATAGGTGAAACCTATTTATACAAGTCATAGTGAAACGTACCCCGGTCTCGTAGGAAGTGGAAACGATTGAGTGGTGGAAGAAAAGAGTAACGTGTAACTGCCAGACGTTATGCTTCCATGATGAAGGAAGTGAATTCGTGTACAAATCGGTCATTACTCTTCCATGATGAAGGAAATGAATTGTTTACATCATTACTTCTCACCACCACTAATTATCCTACTTCATGACACTTTCTTATAACGGGCGCATTGCACGCCGCACGCTGTAAACCGCCAGACCAATACCTTGATGAGCATCCCCCAGTTTGCGGCATATTTTGATGTCTCGAGTGTTTCCGTTGAAACATGTAGCACTTTTCTACGTGTGGCAAGTTAAAATTGAGAGGCTTGTCGCAGGTAAATAGCATGTAATGCTAGGCTCGTCTTGGCTAGTCGCCTGAAACTTGTCGTGACCTTATCGGTTCGTTGGCGAATTTGGATGGCTAAGATTGCATCTCATGAAGAATGATGGCCATTGATTATGGCCACATCTTGTTGTATAGTGAAGTGGCGTCAGCCACATGCTAATGGTATGCCGGTGGCGTAGCCATGGCATGGCGGCATGAGAGTAGCCGCGGCATAGTGGTATGCCAGAGACGTTGCGGCATGGCCAAAGCTAAAAATTGGCTCCGCAGCCAAAGTTAGGGTTTGGCGCCGTTGGAAAGATTTGGCGTGGTTGGAAAGGTTTTGCGTGGCCAAATCTTGGCATCTTGGAAGGATTTGGTGTGGCCAAGTTTTGGCGCGTTGGAAGAATTAGGTCTTGGCGTGGCCAAGGCGCCGTGGAAGAATTCTCCCTGGAAGAATTAGGGCTTGGCACAAGGCGTCGTGGAAGAATTCTCCTTGGAATAATTCCCCTTGGAAGAATTCCCCTTGGAAGAATTGGGGGTCGGTAAGCAAAATGGGTCCGGCTTTGTTCGGAATGCGTGTGGCGCATTTAGGGGGACCTGATTAGTCGGTGGGAAGTGGGGTCGGCGAGCTAGGGCGTGGCCACACTTCCGGTGCACTGCGGCGGATTTAAAGCGACCTGATTGGTCGAAGGAAATAGGGCCGGTTTAGGATGGGGCGTGGCCAATGGCAAGTGGCGCCAGCTGGCCTAAGGCATGGCCACGCCTCCCTTTGCTGCTGCGGCTCCCTGTTTTTTCTGATTCTGGGCGAGGTTTTGCACCTGCTAATCCATGGAGGATTAATTACCTAGTTTGCCTAGGCTTAATTTTGACAAGCAAGGTCTAGTATGTTGCGCGAGGCGCGAAACCCTGACTTATGCAAGTTAGTAAGGTCTGGTATACTGCGCGAGGCGCGAAACCCTAACTTCTACAAGTAGTAAGGTTGATTGAATTCTATGTGTCGACACAGAACTCTTTTAAGTTCATTGCCTGAGAGCATCATGCTTTTCTGATTGAATACCTTATGCAAATATCTTATTCTTGATACTTGGAGATTCGTGCTACTCTGCTGCGAGTGAACACGAATCGTCATGCCATATCAACATTAAGAGTTCAGCCGGAGAATATAGAATAAAAGGCATTCAGAGGAAATTATATTAAGTGAATATGTGCGAGGCGCTGAAATTTACAAAACATCTGGGATTCGCCGGTCTGGATAAATTTCATGTAAGTATATTGAGCGGCTAAATAAATTTGCCAGTGGAGAGGTTAGCACACGTGGCTCTGTTTCCTTGCATAGTGACGTCACATCGGATGCAAGGTTTTACAATTTTAACCCTAAGCTAAAAACCACCATCAACAGGTGGAAATAGGTGAAGCCTATTTATACAAGTCATATTAAAACGTACCCTGGTCTCGTAGGAAGTGGAAACGATTGAGTGGTGGAAGAATGGAGTAACGTATAACCGCCAGAAACCCATGCTTCCATGATGAAGGAAGTGGATCCGTTTACACCCGTTACTTCTTGTCGCCATTAATTGTCCTACTTCATGACACTTTCCTATAACGGGCGTATTGAACGCCGCACGCTGTAAACCTCCAGACCAATACCCTGATGAGTATCCCCCAGTTTGTAACATATTTGATGTCTCGAGTGTTTTCGTGGAAAACATGTAGCATTTTGCTACGTGTGGCAAGTTAAAATCAAGAGGCTTGCGGGAGGAAAATAGCATGTGATGCTATTAGGCTCGTCTTGGCCGGTCGCCTAAAACTTGCCACAAGTCTGTTAGTTCGGTGGCGAACTTCGATGGCTGAGATCGCATCTCATGAGGAAGGGTAGCCGTTGATTATGGATACCTTGTGTTGGCGCCTGATAATGGCGCAGTGGCATTTTGGTGTACGCCAGTGGCAATGTGGCATGGCTGGCATGGCTCGTGCATGCCAGTGGCACGGTGGTGTAAGTGGCGCCTGGCGTAGCCATGGCCACTAGATTTAGGCAGTTGGTCGCCTGAAGCTTGCCACAAGTCTGTTAGTTCAGTGGCGAACTTGGATGGCTGAGATTGCATCTCATGAGGAAGGGTAGTCGTTGATTATGGCTACCTTCTGTTGGCGTCTGGTAATGGCATAGTGGCGTTTTTGGTGTATGCCAGTGGCGCTGCGGCATGACTGCCATAGCTCGTGCATGCCAGTGGCACGGTGGTGTAAGTGGCGCCTGGCGTAGCCATGGACACTAGATTTAAGCGGTTGGTCTCCTAAAACTTTCCACAAGTCTGTCAGCTCGGTGGCGAACTTGGATGGCTGAGATTGCATCTCATGAGGAAGGGTAGCCGTTGATTATGGCCACATTCTGTTGGCACTTGTTAATGGCATAACGGCATAGCCGCGGCGTAGTGGCATGCGCCTACGGCATGGTGGCATGGCCGCGTCTGTGGCATTGTGGCATGGTCACGCCTGTGGCTTGGCGGCGTGGCCAAGGCTAGGATTTGGTACCGTGGCCAAAGTTAGGGCTTGGCGACATGGCCAAGGCTAGGATTTGGCGTCGTGGCCAAAGTTAGGGCTTGGCGACGTGGCCAAGGCCAGGATTTGGCGTCGTGGCCAAAGTTAGGGCTTGGCGGTGTGGCCAAGGCTAGGATTTGGCGTCGTGGCCAAAGTTAGGGCTTAGCGGCGTGGCCAAGTCTAGGATTTGGCGACGTGGCCAAAGTTAGGGCTTGGCGGCATGGCCAAGGCTAGGATTTGGCGCCGTGGCCAAAGTTAGGGCTTGGCGGCGTGGCCAAGGCTAGAATTTGGCGCCGTGGCCAAAGTTAGGGCTTGGCGGCATGGCCAAGGCTAGGATTTGGCGCCGTGGCCAAAGTTAGGGCTTGGCGGCATGTCCAAGGCTAGGATTTGGCGTCGTGGCCAAAGTTAGGGCTTGGCGGCATGGCCAAGGCTAAAGTGGCTCGTGGCATGTTGTGGACTATGACCAAAAATTAGGGTTTCGGCTAAAAAGTCTTTGTTTCGATCACGAAATCCTAATTGGAGCCCGTTATGGCATTGACCACGAATACAAAGTGGATTAGTACGTAGTGGTGTCATTTGTGGCATATTGGCATGTTATTGCGGCAGAGTGGCATGTTGGCATGTTACTGCGGCAGAGTGGCATGTTGGTATGCCGATTAATATGTTGTTGCGGCAGGGCGCGTTTGGCTTGCCAGTTAGTATGGTGGCGCGGCACGGTGCGTTTGGCCTTTAATATATGGTGGCGAGTTTAGAGCGACTTGATTGGTCAAGAAAAGGGGTCGGCCAAACATAAGGCGCGGCCACACCTCTAGTGCTCGTGGCGCATTTTAAAGTGACCTGATTGGTCGGTAGGAAGGAGAGAAGCATGGCGGCTACACACTTATGTGTAAGTGTGGTGGCTTTACACTTTGGTCGATGCCGTGGCCAAGTGGCGCGGTTAGCCTATGGCATGGTCGATGGAAACGATCCTACGAGGCTAGGTTGTCAAATTGCGGTATGGGCAAATAAACAAAAGTAAAACAAATAAGATAGAAGAGATATTAAGGATTTCGTTTTCATTCACTAACATGCTTTTCACCCAACAACTCATGGGAGTGTGGCAACCTAACGGGTTTTTAATTCCCTAGGTGTTTTTAAGTTCACCAAGGGCACACACACGCATTGCCCCATTTCATCTCCACCCACGTGAATAAGACATAACCATCTACTCGGCCCCGTAATGCTCCATCTAGAGCTTATACACTCTCAATTACTTAATTCACCATAGCTATATCACATCAAAGATCACTCCGGCTCACTCTGTAACTACTAGTGAACACACCAAGACTCCGTTCATCCCTTCCACCAACATCTGACCAAATCTCGCAGCTCAACAACCTCAATCATGGCTATTTAGATCGTATCTGACTGTTTAAAATTCATAATCATCTCTTCCATTTCCCCATCACAAGCTCATAAAACATTCACCAGAGAAACCCTAGATTGGATAAAACACAGGTTAATCAAGAACCCATCCCGAGATTCACAATACTTTTCGTCTCCCTCGAGGGTCAGCTCCTCCTTCTTCCGACTGCTGTTCGGTGGAACATGCACTTCTCTTTGAAACCCGCGTCTTTCCAAGTTCTTGTTTTGCTCCTAATGCTTTTCGTCTTCGTCCTCTACACAATGAAGAAAGTAGAAATCTTGTATTTGAGCGAGTTCCAATTGTCTTTTTGCTCCAAATGACTCCATTGCACCTAATAAACCAACACACATAAGATACATAATTTACAAGAAAACTTCAAGAAAGCATAAATACTAGATATTAAATACCTACACCTATCAATTCCACACCCTTAGGTACCTTCAAACAAAACAATTAAAATACAACAACTCCGTGTCGTCTTAGGTAATTTTATAAATAACAAGCCAAACCCTAGTGTCCCTAAGTGGACGAGTTATAGTCGTGAAGGTTTACAAGAGGTCTACCTACAAAACCTATATTTCAAACTCCGTCTATTTTGTGACAAATCACGAATCCAAAATGACTACGGGAGGAGGTACCTTGCCAATTATTAGTAAATAAACAATTAGATAAATAACAAGCCACAATACTCGTAACAAACCACAATCTGAAAAGATAAAGAAGATGGATAAAGATGTAGATGTTGGCGAATATTCACAAGTGTTCAATATCCATAAGGCTACATCAAATCAATTGGCATATACAAGGAACCAAGAGTGACTTTATTCAACACAATAATAATTTTTTTTTTTTATATGATTGGATCAAAGATCCAATTTCTTTTTTTTCTTTTTAGACGGCATGATTAGATCAGCGCATGCTTCTTGGGTCGTAGTTATTACGAGCCTTGGATCACGCATTCCACGCTTTGTTTGGCGACTTTTCTTATTCCCAAGTGTCAAGCATGGGCACTTATTCTTGTCCACACTTGGAAGTGTATAAAGAATATAGAAGTCACACGGTTTCTTGGTCCAAAACACGCATAGTATGAGAATCAGAAGTTTCTCTAATGTCATCATTCAACAATATTCTCCATACATACATTCAAAACCAATAAGAGGTAAAGGAGAAGAAATAATAGGCAAAGGGTTAGATAAACCTTTCACAATCTCTTGTATCACAATCCTCTTCATCCTTGAAAAACAAGAATTGTTCACCTCTTGGATATCATGGTCCTCTATCAAACCTTGCAACCATTCTTCCAATAACCAAAAGTATCGACATAAACATCATCATTACAATCATATGCAAGCTCAATTGGGTCTTCCACAATATTGGTTATAACGGTATTCTCAACATATTCCTCCTTGTCAGTAGGCACATACTCTTTTGCGGATCCAAATTTTATTATAAGAAACTTTTTTAGAACACTAAAATGCATCATCCTCAAGCTCCACAATAGGCTCTTGATCATTATTAAGATCAATGCTTGAGTAATCTCACAAGTGTCTTCATATTCTCTTCATCTTCATCTTGATGACTCACAGATGTCACCACGAAGTTGTTTCAAGTAATGTAGCATAATCACATTCACTATCATAGTCAACATAAGATTGTTTCCTCGCTGAATTTAGTGTTGTTAATCTCTAACTCATCCTTTTGCGATCATTATTACGTTTGAGTTAACTACACAATTATCCACTTGGTCCCCAAAGATTCGCCTTTTCAACATTAGCATCAATCAAATATTCATCACAAACCATATGCACATTAGAATTATCCATATCCTCCTTGTATTGATCAATGTCTCTTAGCAAGATAGTCATACCTTCACGAAGTTCTTGGAGTTGCTCGTTTGTAGTCTCTTTAGGTAAAGTTGGAAACTTTATCTATAAAATTAGAGACTTTTTGTTCAAGAGCATAAGAATCCTCCCATCCTTGTTGTTGTTCACACATACTCACCATAAGGTCAGTTGAGAAAACCACAAGGTTCCATGGAATATCGGTCATAACCAATGAATTGGTTTTGATTATACCCATGGAATCGTAGTTATCATATTGTTGAGGGTTGTTGGCGTGGCTACACTTATGGTGTAAGTGTGGTGGCTTTAGAGCGACTGATTGGTCGATGGAAAGCCGGGGTTCTAGCATCACCATTTCAGCCTGCACCTGCTGTAAGGGCTGGGGTATGGGCCCACCACAACTCATGGGAGTGTGGCGGGTTTAAAGCGACCTGATTGGTCGACGAAGGAGTAAGGGCCGGTTAGGTAGCATGGGGCGTGTCCAAGTGGCGCCGGTTAGCCTATGGCATGGCCACGCTCCCCTCATTGTTGCTCCTACTCCGCGGCTCTATTTATTCTTTGCTTTCTGACTGAGTATTGTGTGCAAGGGACTTAACCTTGGTACTTGGAGGTACGTGCTACTCTGCTGCGAGTGAACACAAATCCGTCATGCCATACCAATATTAAGGGTTCTGCCAGGGAACATAAGCACAAAAAAGTACTCAGCAGGCTCCGGCATTTGTGAGTAATGCATCTAGGAGCTTATACACTCATTAGGCCTCTATACTAGTGAACAGTTCATCCAGGAGCTTGAGTTTTGATATAATACGAAGAGAGACATAGGTACTCGTCAAATTTTGATATATTCTCCAAATTCCTACGAATATAGACATATCAATGTCTATTACATCCGATGCTTAGGTCGGGTAGATAGACTTTTACAAATTTAGCCCTGAGCTAAAAACCACCATCAACATTAAGTCCCCTGCTTAGCTCGTAACAGTGGCATTGTTGCGGGGTAAGCATGATATGGTGACAGACAAGGATAAAAATCAAAAGTGCAAGTCATGAAGAGATTGCTAGGGAGAATTTGGCTAACCTTTGGAAGGAGGCATGAGGAATTTGTGATCCTTGTATTGGCGACTTTACGTAACTCCGGCTTGGCCATAGGGTGCTGGGCAGAGATGGCGCGCAACTTGGTCCGCGGATCGGTGGATGGCGCTAGGCGCTGGGTCACGGAACGTATGGAGATGGCGCTTGGCTTCGATCCATGGAATGGTGGAAATCAAGCTTCGGTCCGTGGAATGGTGGAAATCGGCTTCGGTCCGGTGGGATGGTGGAAACCGGCTTCAGTCCATGGGATGGTGGAAACTGGCTTCAGTCCATGAGATGGTGGAAACTGGCTTCAGTCCGTGGAATGGTGAAAATATGGCGCTGGAACTTCGGCTACCAAACGGTGATGAAGGCGCTGGAACTTCGGATACCAAATGGTGATGGTGGCGCTGGAACTTTGGATACCAAATGGTGATGGTGGCGCTGATGGCTTCAGTTCGTGGAACGGTGGAAATGGCACTTGGGAGGCTTGCTGGTCGGATCACGGAATGCTGGAGCGTTGGCGCTAACTTAACCATAGAGTGTTGGAGCCATGGAGAGTTGGCTTGACCACGGAGTGCTGGAGCCATGGAGCATTGTAGGTTGAGCGACTGGTGTTCCTCGTGCTGGCGCGCTGCTGGCTTGGTCATGGAGCGGAGATATTGGCACACTACTTGTTCGGCTATGGAGCATGAGTGTGGTGCGGCTAGTCATCTATTCCCGTTCATGGAGTAATAAGGAATCCTTATTCTATTCAAACTCTAGAAACTGCGTTCGTATGAAAAGGGGTATCGACCCTCTTCTGTTTTTGTTGTTCATCCGGCTCCTCTTCGTCATTCGTTAGAGGTGGTAGAGCGATCATTAATGGCAATCAAAGCAATCTCCAATAGTTATAATCAACAGCAAGGAAAGCCAGGATAACTCAAGGTAGGTGCTCTCGCATGTATCCACCCAACAGTACCATCAATCTTCTCCAGAATGTGTAATAAGGTTATGACTCCAGAAGAACGAGTATCTAACCTCTCCGGTGAATTTCAAAATTTACCAAACTCAATTGCGCTCTTGGGATGGATGGATGAAATAATGTCAGGGATAATCTTGGAGATTGTGGTTGCGTTGTTGGTTCATCCTTGATTTTAGGTTATTTGGTACCTAGATTTTCCGATTGCGATGATGATATGTTGTGGATGCTTGTATGGTCGAAATCTTCCGGAGCCATTGGTGAAATAAATGAGTTGAGAGACGTTCCGTTGCCGATGTGTTGCTATCAAGTCTTTAAGGACTTCGTTCCAAGCGACATCCTTTGAACCATCTTCTGAATCTTGGACTATTGCATGGAACGGGATGCGGTGAGCAGTCCTCAGTTATACTTCTGTTAAATCCGATGGCGTGGCCGGATATGTGAATGTATCTCTGTGGCTTGCTTTTGGAGTCTTTGATGGTTGTCAGGATGGACTGCAATGAGCATTCCCCGGTCGCACTTCTCTTTAGTTTCTGAAGTTGTTTTCTCCGAGCAGGCTTGGGATCCGCTACGGCATCGTAAAGTGCTGCAGGCGCCTTCTAGACAGAGAGGTGATGATATTCTTACGCTACACCCTTGAAGAGTAGATGACCTTGTCGTGGTTATGACCTTTTGGTTGATCGTGTCTTTTGAGATTTGTCAGTGAAGGGATTCCGTGTAGAGCCTCAGTCCCCAAGTGTGGTTTACATGTTTCTATCTGGTATGGTCGGTGGGTTGACCATGATAAAGATATCGCCGTCTTGCATCCGTACTGGTGACTTTGTAGTAATTTTTGCTATGGTGAAGCTCTGGCTGGTATCAACAAACGAGCGAGTAAACTATCCACGACCACAAGCTTTTGGCGGTATAGTTCCAATCTCTAAGGTCGTTTTAGTATGAAGCAAAGTCTTAGTAAACCTGAAGGCAGCAGAACCTTGCATATTGGCATTCCAGTTATGAGCAATAATCTCTTTACAGTTAGGATCTCTGAACTACATTTTGTTAACTCTAAAAGGTTTTTGGGTTTTAGAATCCATTCTAGCTGTAGATAACAGAATGGGAGCATGATCACTAGCTAATGGGACTAAATGATAAGTTACTGCATTTGGAAAAAAAAATAAGCCAATCTAAGTCAGCTACAACTCTATCCAGTCTTTCTAAAATAATCTCATGATTCCGTCTTCTATTCGACCAAGTAAAAGGGTTACCTATAAAGTTTATAGAATGTAAAACATTACTATCCATTAAATCATTAAAAGAATCTAGATGGGATTGAGCTACTGGATTACCACCTTGTTTTTCAGCATGAGTTAATATGAAATTAAGATCACCTACAACAATCCAAGGCAGGTTCAGCTGAATAGAAATGTTTTGCATATAATCCCATTGAATTTTCCTAACATTATCATCTAGAGCTCCATAGACAAAACTTATAAAAGAATAATCAGTTCTAGAGTCCATTCTAAGTTTACATTGAAAAGTGTTGAATTTAGTTTCTATAATGGAGAGATCAACACCATTTTTCCATAAAAGACATAAGCCACCTGACATACCAATTGGATCAATGAAACAGACATTAGGGAAACATAGAGGATTGATATATTGTAGCATCTTTTTAGATATATTTCTGGTTTCAATTAGGAAAACAATGTCAGGATCATGGGACCTAATTAAATCTTTTAGGTGAAGTCTGGTATCTTTGTTTCCATAACCACAAACATTCCATGAAAGTATTTTCATGTTTAAGAATTTTGACCAAAGTTTTTTGTAAAAACAATGATTAAAAAAGAAAATTTTGTGAAGATCAATAATTACCTCATTCCCCCTGCAGTGTCTCTAGGAAGCTTGTCTTTTTGTGCGATTCTAGTTGTTGTGGGTTCCACTTCAACTGCAGTATTGTTATTAGGATCTTCTTTTCCATTCAAGATCTTTGTCTTTTACCTAGTCTAAAAGAACCATCTTCCTCTTCAATAGAAGTTTGAAACTTCACTAATTTGCCATCAACATGTGGGACAAAAGGTGGAGGTTTGACATTCCTTATGGTTAAAGATTTAGGTGTTACCATAGCAGTTGAACGCATGTTAGTGTTCTTCTTAAGTCTTCTTATGCTTCCAAAAGGTAAAGGCTTTTCATGAGCCACCTTTAAGAATTCAGCTGTAGCCTTGCAAACTCCTTTAGAATGGTTAATGATAAAACATTCTCTACATATCTTTTTGGGTTGCTTTTCATAATGGAATTTGACCCATTTTGTAGTACCAGCTGAAGTAATGGCCAGCACACCTCTTCTTAATGGAGTTGTAAGCTCAATTCTAACACACATCTTCACTGGGATACCATCAATTGGAATAGCGTTAGCCGGTTCAATTGCAAGTACTTCACTTAAAAGTTTTCCCATATCCTCAACTGATTTTGCATTCATATGTTCTGGTTATAGACCCTTAATTTGAATCCAATACACCTGCTTACTCCAATCTAGATTTTGGTGAACCAATTCCTTGAAATAATCAAACAGAATACACAACTTTCCATCAATGTTCCAAGGACCTTCCTCAATAACTTTATCTACCAACTCTTGGTTCATAAGCTTGAAAATCATAACATTGGTGTCCACTTCAATGATCTTGACCTCTTCTTGGGGGATGAAGGGCCATGTGAACTGAATGTTTTTTTCCACTGTCTCATAACCCATTTTCCCTTCTATTATTATTTTCCAATCAACAGAATTTCCATTCATCATCCCCTTCTTCTTCATTAGCAGGAAACTCCTCTTGATTCAAAATAATTATTTCCGATTGCAGTTCTAGAGTAGCTTTCTTGAATTTCATAGGCAGATCCGAGACTTCAGTATTTGAATTTGTGGTATTGTCAGAATTCTCAAGGTTGTCTTCCATATCGAGACCTTTTCCAAAGGAGAAATTGTGTTGATTTTTTCCTTGCAGGTAAGGGTTCTGATAAATACATAGGAATTTAGGGTTACCCAAAAAAGAATTGACATGATATATTTTCCATTTACTCATAGAGAGATTGTTGGGATTAGTTGAAACAGAAAAGGTAAGTTCATGAGTTGTAGTTGACCAGAGAAGATAGAGGGATAGTATCAATTCAAATTTGAACCTAGCTTTACACCTTATGCACGTGTAAACTCCGTGTGTGGATTTGTTCTTCGTTGAATCGGGCAAGAAACAAACTTTGCCATTGAAGAATCTAATAACAATGAGAGTTGCAGATGGAACCTTGGCTTTAACAAGCTCTATGACAACAGCAGCAAACGCAATAATCAACACTGGAAACCCGACAAACGCCATTTTTAGACAAGCAATTTGTAAACACCAAAAGGAGAAAAAAAGAAATCAGTGAGGCATAAGCAAAATTTGAAAACTAAATTTTTTAACAACAGATTTGGTTAGATCCATTGAAAATTAAAAGAGATTAAGAATCACAACATGTAGAAATTTTAAGAAAGAATAGTATTGGATGTTTTTCACTGTTAAAATTGATTGGGAGGGAATAGAAAATTTTGAAAACTGAGTTAACTCAGCATGTCGCGCTTTACGCTTATACTCAAAGGCATCAAAAATCAAAATGGTAATTAATACTAATGTTATTTTGAGTTGGAGTCGGAAATTTGCAAGGAATCTAAGGAATGATGACTAATATGGTTAATATGTTAAAATATGAAGGCTCGGATGATACGTGACAATTGTTTTGATGTACCTAGACCTAGTTGTTACAACTAGTTGGTTGGATGATGGTTTCCGGAGATTTCCACGTAAAATTATTTGGAATTATAAAGTATGTCTGTGAAAGTAATTTTTTTCACATTAGCTTTCACAACTGAGAAACTCAATTACGGTAAAGGGTTGTCTTCTGGATAGAAAATCTGCAGAATCTAATGACTATCTTTCTTCATTGTGAGTGTGAGACTGCCGGGAAAACAAAAATAAAATCCCTCCGGTATGAACCAAAATTTTGGGGGCACTTAGTTCGTCTGAAGCCTGCCCCTAACTAAAGTTAGTCTGCATTAAGGATGATGTGCGACAAGCAGAGACAGAGTTCACTTGGATGGCTTTCTAGTCACGTGGAGCTTTATAAACCGGAGCTTTATAAACCGCAGTAAGAAAATACTCTTTCTGGAGTTTTTATAACAATGCCCCTCAAGATCAAAAGAACTACGAAAAAGAAATTCTTCGTGTGTTGTGCAAATTCACTTACGTGTGCAAAGGAATAGAACTGTAATTTTGGATCAAAGGAATGTCATTTTAGTCTCAATTTTATATCTCTATGTAAAATACACACATGTACGAGTGAGTGAATATAAAAGTTCTTCTTATCTACTTTCTCCTCCAATAAAATCATCACTTCAAGCTAATAAATTCTTCTCTTGTACTGCTTCTTCAATCTAGCATCACCATGGCTGCTAATCTATTCAAACTTTCTGCTCTCTTAAGTCTCTTTTCAATATTCAGTAGTCCATGGGCACCTGAAAATAATGAAAGAGTAGGCATTTTTCCTCCAACGTGTAATCGAATCGAATGCCCAAGCTTTGATGTTATTCATGTGGGCAATGGTTTTGAAATTCGGAGATATAATTCATCAATGTGGATGTCTACTTCTCCTATCGATGGCATCTCTTACGTCGAATCAACTAGAACCGGTTTCCTACAGTAAGCTTAATTTCGCCGATTATAGTTTGATTAAACATTATCTTTTTAAAAGTAGCATCTAGGATTGTCAATTCTAAGAAACTAATGGACGCGCAATTGTCTAAATTGCATATCATGTTGCCGTTGTAGTTGGTGCATAACTTGTGCATCCTGCTAGTATTACTAATTGAGTGTGTGGCTACGTGCAGGCTTTTCGACTACATTCAAGGGAAGAATGAATACAAGAAGAAAATTGAAATGACTGCTCCAGTTATCACTCAAATCTCCCCAAGCGATGGGCCATTCTGTGCATCATCATTTGTTGTTAGCTTTTATGTCCCTAAAGAGAACCAAGCTGATGTACCTCCAGCAAAAGGCTTGCACGTTCAAAAATGGAACACGAAATACGCAGCAGTAAGGCAATTCGGTGGATTCATATCGGGTGACACTGAACTTGGAGAAGAAGCAGCTGCATTGCATGCTAGTCTTGCCGGTTCTAAATGGTCATCTGCTGTCGACAAAAGCAGACTATCTTCAGAATCTGCTTATACTGTGGCAGGCTATAATTCTCCGTTTGAATTTGAGAACAGAGTGAATGAGATATGGATGATGTTCGAGATGGAAGAGTAAGTCATGATCAACAACAATGATATACTCCTCATCGAGTTTACAGTTAATAATCGGATGCATAAGAATAGAGGTTAAGTCCATGCATAGTTACTTTCTCCATGAATAAAAATGCTAAGGTCTGTACTTTGGTTTTTGATAATTGATCCAACTACTTTATCTATGAATTTATGTATGTTTTTATTCAATCATGAAACCTGAGAGGATTTATAATCCCAATTTCCGAAACCAAAAACTTAAAATAAAAACAATCTGAATTCTGACTCGATTGTGCGTGCTGGTACTCTTCAATTATTATTAGACATATACATAAGATAGAGAATCTCGTAGTAGATAACCTACAACATGTTCTTGCAGTCATGATCACCATTTAAGAAGTCTACATGACACTCATTTGAAAGGTCCAACAGAGCAGTATTTTTAATATTTTGGAGATATGAAACAGCTTCATTGAAACATTTGCACCTTGAGGGACGATTATCTTCTTGCTCGTAAACCATTTTCGAGAGCCAGCCTGCTTCATTGCAACATGAAGCGGATGGATGAAGAGAGTCAGGATTACCTCTCAAGTAAGGGTTGCAATTGTGGATAACAGCTGCAACACGGTTGCACTCAAAGACATCCGGACCATTCATAACTACCCTAGCTTCAGCTTGGGTTCCCCCATGGCCCGAGCTGCACCCGGACACTACCAGCACTAGTAGAAGAGAGGCAAACCATGTCCTCATCTTTATGTAAATGAAATCTCGCTCTATATTTCTACTTGTGTTGCAGCAATATATATGCTCTATATATGATTCTGAGAGTGGATGGTTTGTTGGTTTGGTTGGTTTACAAGTCACATGTTAACAATATATGAAACTGAAAGTGGATAGCAGTGATGAAATTGAGCATGGCATTCTGTTGTCCTTTGGTCTGTCTATGTCATATATCATTTTTTTCAAGAAATAGTTTACCCCAAACAGAAAATTCTACGAGTCTAAATTTGTATAACAATTTATTTCAATTCAATACTTACACAAAATCAAAACAGAGGGTTGCAAAAAATTAACGAAACTAGATCCAGGCTAGGCGAATTTATGTGCTTAAGATGATTAGCGCCTTCACAGAGATACCGTATGGTTATGTGGGGTGTTTGTTTCTCAGGACTACAATGATCTTACTTTTCTTAATGATGCATGCAGCACTTCAAAGAGAAAGAAGCAGCAAACTAAAACCTTTAGAAGATGCCCTGCTCTAGTTAATGTGCACTTGGTTTGGTTTGCAGGGGGTGCCTGCTTCGGAACCAAGTGCTTCATAATGCATTTTAACTGAAAGTTAGAGAATAACAAATTGAATAGGAACATCAATTCTTACATCACATAAAAATTGAAATGAAAGAAACATTGACCAACTATTAGCAAGAATTACATGGCTAGTTAGCCAGCTGATCCACATAGTCTGACTGATGAGTCAGCGTTCAGTCAACTAGCTGAATTGCATAGTCAGACCGATGATCAAAATTATGAATCCAGAATTGAAACAAACAAAAGAATACCAGCATCATCAACAATTTGATGCCCTAGATATTACATCGCCATCATCTACTTTAACAGAACAAACAAAATTGACGATAACGCGGTGATTCATGAAAATATTGGGATATCTTGATACAATCTTAATATGTACTGGTACTAATTTTATACGCAACGTAAAACCCAGAATTAACATTCATCATCGTCATAAACCTTTGATCCTGATTAGTTCAGACAGTAGAAGAGGGCAACAGAATTAGGGTTAGAATTTTGACACACAGAAGAAGCAGATGGAGGTATATTAAAACCCTTTGGTAGCATTGCTGAGTATAATGATGTACGTGTTCGTCGCTCTTTAACTGTTGATGATGATGATGATAAATTATTCTTGATCATCTTCTTTTTCTGTGACTTTCTTCTTCTTGTTATTATCCTCCTCTTCAAACTACTGTGCTTCTTGCCAATTACTACTACTCGGGAATCTTGTTCAGTGTTCTTGATATGGAACTGATGAACTTCTTGTTGTTGTTGTGAATAATGATTATGTTGTAAGTTTTGCAGAGGATGTTGATGGTAATGATGAGGTTGTGGTATTAGTTGTCTTGATGAATAAGAATGACAAGGAAAGAAAGAGATTAGAACAAGTAAGATTACTGTCAGGAAGTAAATTGGAAAACGATGAACCATGTTGCCTTTGATGATGAAACCCGTTATGAGTGTTATGGGTTATGTTATGAGAATCGCTGCTACAAGTTACGGATGAGAAGAGAAGAAAAAGAATGAGTAAACCAAGATATAACAAGCTTTTATACGCTTCTGCGCGCGTGCCCACCAACGTAAGGAAGCAGCGGAGGTGGTGAACATTGCAATTTCAGTGCGGCCGTGCCCCACCAAGAAGCATGCTTTACACATACCCACCACACAAGCAAAACCGTTCATAATGACAAAGTTTTAAGTTTCATAATGACAAATTTCAGATACAGCAGAGCTCATGTACAGTTAACAAATGACACTCAAGGAAAAATTGTTAAGCCGCAGCAAATTAAAGAACAAGATTGATCATTAGATAAATGATTGATTCTAAAGAAAAACAAAAGGAGAAATTTTTACACTTTTCTGACCGGATTCATAGAGGTAGAAAAAGCTGATAAATTTACTATTCTACAACATGAGAAGAGAATGAAAAGAACTATACCTACAGATGTTCATAAAAAACGAACTACTACTGCTACTCCTAAATGAAATGGGATTTCCCTAAGCTACAAGAAGATTTATCTAAACATCTAAGAGTTCACAATTTTGAACAAGACTACCCTTTTGGTTACTCCCATATCTTACAAACATCCCGCAGTTACTAAAAGGATGGTAATTCGGTGTTAGAAGAGGCACTTATCTGTTTAGGAATCTCTACGCTCTGTAAACTTACGAGCGGTTGGGTTGTCAGGTATGAATCTAAAACAAATCCTTTGCCTTCAGAAAGGAATCTCGACTGCTGCTGCTTGTGGGAGAACCTTCTGTAGGAGATGTTACTTTGCGAATAATATTCTGGTGGGTGGGTGTTGAATATCGACGAAAAGGGATCAGCATTTACAGAGTCAGAATAATCTGCCGTACTGAATGAATCACGGGTACTCTCAGTAGTAAATGACGAATCATCTGAGCTTGTGAATAGAGACCAGTCGGTTGATGTCGCATCAGAAAAATCGAAGCTTCTGGAGTCTGAAAAATTTTCTCTCATTGGTGGGACCTGTCTGGTTGATGTCTGACTTACATGACCCATATAAACGTCAGGTCTAGTTTGCCCTGTACTTGAAAATTTATGAGTTTTCGATACATCCTGCCTTACGGAGGCTGGAACATGGGGTAGCGTAGGTTTTTCAGTAGAGCCTCGTGGAGGACGTGGGTAAGACCTGAGCATTGAGCTAGTGAGAACATGACAAAATAATCAAAGAACTAATTTCATTAATACAACTCCGAAACGTATTTACCTTGTGTAGAATAACATGTATGCACCTTCTGACATCACCTGGCTAATTGATACTGGCTGGACCTGACAGGATAGATCGATAATGTCTTTTTTAGTCAAAAGGCATATATATATCAAGAAACAAAACAGTGATTAGCCTGAAATAAATTGGGCCCCAGGAATTCGCTGGGCCCTCTAAGTGTGGCCTGGAAATCCCAGTTTTATGATGATAAAAATCAATAATCAGCCAGAAGATCTACATATTGATCAATTTCCGGGAAATGAGGATTTGACATGCAAAACCAGCAGAAGCAACAACTAAGATAAAGTGGGCAACCCTGAGAGTGCCTAAGATAAAGTGGGTGATGCTGAGAGAGCCTACTTTTGTATTAGCAAGAATAGTTACTGCTCACACTTAATGAGAAACTTCGTACGAATGAGATCCAAGTTACCTTATTACGGATATGATACCTAAAGAAAATACTTCACTTATACTTTTTCTCTGAAATAGACTTTGCTTATACTCTAAAAGATAAAGAAATTAGATGTCGAACAGTTTGTGATTTTATCTTATAATAGAAACAATCAACCAAACTGCAATATCCCAGAGCCTGTGTAGGTTTGACGGTAATGCAACCAATTCAGAAGAAACAAAAAAAGTGAAAGTGTTGCTGTAAGAAGAAAAATAAGCAGCATGTGTGCATTACTTCTAAACACAATCTATTAATCCTAAGATGCCATTGAAACAACATATATGGGGAAAAAGATGACTTCTTTTACCTCGGTGTCATTTATCCTGAACCATGTGCCTTGCAGATCCTTGACATACGATACATAATGCCCAGAAAATGACGCATTAAATGTGTCCAAATGCACAATGACCGCATATAGCATGTACAAGGGAGGACTATCGCCTGTTCCAGTCATGAATGGTATCATGTCCAACAAGTCTGGGAAAGTAATGCATTTGTTTATTTTCCCGTATTTTCCCTCCTGAAGAGGCAAACAAAAAGATTAACAATTAAAACTCGAATTCTTGCATCAAAGAAAGGTTTAGAATAAGCAAGAAGTCTAAAAGCAATACTAGTCGTCAGGGAATAGCCTTCCGGTGAAAAAACAGTAGAAGCTAATATACATGAATGATGAGTCATCCTACACCATATTTTGCAAAATCTGTCTGTAGTCTAATTTTTAAACTCCTTGTTAAACTGTTGTGTAGAAGAGGCGACCAGATCAGGTTCTTCTCTCTCAAATCAACTTTTCTGTCTTTTGAAGGTATGGCTTACGATCTTCTCGACAACGACAAAAACTCAAGTTCTTCAAGAGGAGCTGTCTCATCAGAAAGAGTGTGACTCTGAATTTCTCAACTAAATTGGCATGTAATAGGCAGTTGATCTGAATTAATCAGCAGAAAAGGTTGCCTTATCATGACACGTAGAAATCCACGTCTTTGGGTCTGGATTCATAATGGAAAAGATTATTTGCTGGAAATCTATCTGGCTTTGAATTCGTGTAGGAGCTTTGAATTTGACTATTCATTAATGACCAAAAATCTTAAATGTAAGTAAATAGTAAAAATCTTTAATTATACTATTTTCATTCTTGACAAACTATTCGCCTAACACTGCTCAGTTTTTTTCCTTTTGATTAATAATTACTAATTGCTACTCACAAGTAACAGTATTTTCAAAAACAATACCTGAAACCTTTTCAAAACGATCGTAAGGATGTTCGGCGCCTCATGTATACTCAACTGCTTTCGGGCTCTCACATACATGGCACACCTATACAAGAAACACGCAGAACAGGCAAATGAGTCATCGTCAAAATCAAGTCTCAATGATTAATTTGCAAACTAATAAGGTAACAAACCTTCCACATCTGTACATGTTTTCTCCGTCCAAATCCTCACATGCTGTGAACTGAGTGAGTGCATCTTGCAGTGACTCAACCCAACCAAGTATCTCAAGTGTAAGATCCATTATGTTTTCATATCGCTCCGACTCATGCTGACACCTCAGACACTTGACCTGTTTGCAGAGAGACATGAACTCCATCACAATTATATAATAAGCAGAATCAACAGGAGGCATCAAAAAAATAATTGTTTTCACCACATCATAAGTAAATGAACTCGCAAAAAATAGAATCACCTTTGACCGAAGACGACCACCAAATATGTGTTGTATGAATGTTGTTTCTTGCAATCTCGGATCAACTTCCTTCTCAACACCCAGTCCCTCAAGGCATATTGATTGCATAGATGTTACAAGAAGCCTGAATCAGAGGCCATCAACAAAATATAGAATATTCAAAAAACTGAATCGATTAACCGGGATAACTTTAATTTTTCCATCAAATCCATAGAGAAACTGGATAAATTCTCTTTTGTCAAGCAAAGAGAATATACAGGCAGACCGTACTTCCAACAACATGCTATGTGTACACCTTAACACACCTTAAGAATTCATGAGCATCCTCCTGACTTCCACTACCCATCTGACAGCCAATACTTTGCATGTGCGAGAGAATTCTATTAGGAGACAAAGGGCCTCCACCTTCTCTCAACATCATCACGTGCTGCTCGAGCTCACACATAAGACACCAGTTTTTCTTCCGGCCTAAACATGTAAATGGTTAATGTTACAAATACACTCAAGCACAGTACCATTAAGAATCTACACATTTACAGCTTTGGGAAGCACAAGTATGAGGAACTGGAATGCATTACAGTGTCTTGAATGTAGTCTGCGGAGCAGATAGATGGTGAGAGGCTTTGTGCATGTCAGACATTGCAACACAGCATTTGCATAGCAGCTGGAAGGTGTAATAAGCATGATCAGTACTCAGTAATCCAAAAAAAAATAGAAAGCAAAGAGACCTTCAAACTTTGCACTATACGCTCACAATGAGGAATATTTAATTAGAACTAGACTATGCAAACAACCCAATAGTCCCCCAACGACAACAAGTCTTTTACGAGGCAAAGCCTTGGCAGTTGGACGGTTTGGCCATGATCCTATTTTACAATATGCAAATCTTAGAACACGGATAAGTTGGGTTGTTCCTGACTTTCTAGCTCAGCTAAAATTTCAGCACCTACATTATAATATACAACACAAGTAAATATGGCCTAACAAGTGACATCTTTGCTCATAAAAGAGCTTGAGCAAAATCTTCTCCAACCAACAAATCAAGCATACCTACATAAACCATCAGGAATCATATCCCTTTGATCAGTTTATATCAACTACATACATTTTTTATTTTACTCATACTTCAGCAGAACTAATCCATCTCTCAGTCTAAGAATAACAAATCATGGCCACTTAAGGGGTGACAAAGATAGAAAAGTACCTGTTCCCACAGTTTAAAAGACCTCTAGGAGAAAGGTCCATTACTTCACAGCAGAAGCACTTTATGAATTCCTCATAAGGGAACAAAACCTGGATCGTTAAAGTAAAATGAGATCTTTTAATCATATGCCTAGACCAGGATATAATGATCAGACGTGAGACGAACGTGTTCAAATAAATGAAAATAGACCTTAGTTTTTTTATGACCATCCATGGTAACCCCAGCAGGGTCCTGCCTATGCACTTTCGATAATTTTCTTAGACCAGGTATCTTCATACCTCCCATTTCCCATATGATATTGCTTCCTTGGGCAGGGATCGCCGTTGAAACACTTACTTGGGAGATTTCTGAAAAATAATAATTACAAGGAAATTACTGGCCGCAAACCTGAAAAATTCATGTATGCAGATGGATTTCGATCAAAAATCACCCACTCAATTCATTTGTTAGGCATCCCCTTCTAACCGCCCTTGTATTTTGCCCTTCTCTTGGTCCTTCAGGAACTGGTTTTGAGGATGCAGAAGTTTGGGGCTCTGTAGAATGTGATTTACTTTTAGATTTGTTTCCTTTGCTTGAGATCTTTTTAGCCAAGGATTCCACTCTTTCATTATTACAGGACGGTCCCTCGTCGGGAAAACTACATCTACTAGGAATATTGTCCATCTTAATATTAGATGCATTTCTCCCACTTGGATCTAAATAAACTGCAGTGGGGGTGCTACCATCAGTACTTGGTTCAAGTACATTTCGAGTTTGGCCACTTATCTTATGACTTTCGCGCATAGCACCACTTCTTGGACCAGTACGTTCACGGCCAGAGGCAGGACGACTGTTGGTGCTATGCCTTCTAGGAATCTCTTCTGCCGATGCAACAGAGTCGTCATTCACTATCTGAAGAATGAAGAGATTTAAGAGTGTTAGAACTTGGAAAATGTATTGAGATAAAGAGACGTATGCACAAAATAAGTCTAGAACCTCGTGTCTCGAAGTAGCACTCTTTGCTGGATTTGGAAACAGCAAAGATGAGTTGGTGGCTCGATCTTTTAGGGATTCTGCCACAAATCCAAATAAGGTTTCTTCGACGTTTGGGAGTTCTTGGTTGCTTCTAGACATAGAAGTGGTAGTAAGAGGAGCAGCAGCAGCAGGAGGAGGAGGATGTGATCTATAAAAGGGAGCATTGTTGTGCATAGCATGCTTGTCATCACTTGCATAGGCCCGGGAGTTGAAATTTTCATTTGGTGAAATATTTTCATCAAATGATCCTTCATATGAAGTAGGCTTGGAAGACAAATTTGAGGAAGCCATTTCCAACATCTGGCATTCTTGCTTGTGACCATGCCTCCAGTGAACTATTTGACACTTCCCAGAACTAAAAAGATGTAATAACATTGATATCAATAAAATAATATTGAGCAGGTTCAGTTACAGGATTAGATGTATCAATGATTTAACAGGTATAAGAGTATAAGACAGTTTGTAAACGTTATAAACGTACAAGAGATTCCATGTCCTGATTGAAAAGGATCATTAGAGTATTTACACTGGTATATTGGTGATCGCCACTCGTATGGCGTGTCAGACACGGAAAGCAGGAAAATAAAACGAACACTGACATAGCAGTGCATGCGCATATATTCCTTAATTATGTGTTTCTTTGTGGATGATAGTTCATATGTTTGGATCTAAAGTTGTTAGATAAGCACACAAGATATTAAACTAGACGAATGTATAACAATAATTTAATATTATGTAGAAATAAGCACAAAATCTATGCAAAACACCAGATGTTTTCTTTGTGGAAAGGATCGATGTTATTATTGATCATCCAAAGCATGGGTCGGTTGAACTGTGTACCACAAGTACAGTAGATGATGAACATGGAAAGGAATTAAAAATAGAAAACCTACATCATAGTTGAAACTAGAAGGTCAACGAGTATAACCAAATAATGATCCTTTTATGCGAATGTGTACTGTTAGTGTTCTGTGGGTTTCCAGTGTGTGGACTATATTATGCTTATGCTTGACTCCTCCATAGGTACATAGGCAGCACTGATGCGGTTTCAGCACAACTTCTTTTGTTTAATCAGTGAAATGCTCTGGGATTTATCATTTTAGTTCTTATGGTTCCAATCCACATATAACTTTTTGTTTAGTGCCAGAACACAGCAGAACATTTAAAATATTGGAAAAGAACCAAATGATAGTGGATGTGATAATGTAATTGTAAGACACTCAGCGAGTTGTTTCAGTTTGGTCACACTGAATAAATGCAGATAATAACAGAAAAATTAAACAGAAAGAAAGTAAGCTAATAATTACCAGTATCTAACAGACTTGCATTTGGAGCAACGGGTGGTAGCAGGACCAAAGCATCTGGCACAAGGATGAAAATTGGGTTTCGGAGAAATGTCAACAGGAAAAATAACAGTTGCAGTAGCCATTGCTTCAGCTGCACGAAGAGCTTCTTCGGCTGCTAATTGAGCAAGAAGATCTATCCTCTCCTTCTTTTTGGCAGCCTCGTTCCATTTACCGAGCAAGATGTAAGTAACCAGAGGGAACACAACAAAGACCAGAAAAAGCGCAGGTATATCAGCTTCCCTTGGCTCAAGCATGTCCCCTCCAACATACTCATGACCAGCTTCCTCTCTTTAAGTCTCAACCAATTTCTTCTCACAGTCAATGCAAGTGGTCTAGGTCTATTATTCTCTCTACAAACTACTGTCACAAATAACAAAAAACACAAAACTATGATTTAGGCATTTACAAATTTTAACCAAAAGTGTGATTTTAGTTCAGATAGATTAGTTTACCTACTATTACATTCCCAAATGATGAAATCAACTAAACATTTTCAGATAATAACTCGAATAACAAAATGAAATCATTTGAATAGATTTATTGGGATTTTTCTGATCTTACCTCAAAGAAAAATCAAAAAATCAAGTGAACCCTGAAATGATTGTTTCCTTTATTTCTCTAGATTGTTTCTCTCCTTCACTCACTCAGATATTAACGAATTTTTCCAATTTATTTCTTTCTCCTTCTTCTAACCCAAACAGTATTCTTTTTTTCTCTCTCTTCACACTTATTATTACTCCCTTTTAATCTTACTTTATCACTCAGCTACACAATGATTTATCCGGCTCCGGACTTAAAAACACGCCACGTTTGATATCGAGATGAAAGATGGTGTATGGATGGTTTGATTATAGCGTAGATCTCCAGGAGAAGTACACTTAAAAGATGAGAGACAAGTACAGTATATGCCAAAACAATAATGCTTCTCAACTTAAAATAACAACAGTTATCGCTGTACGGGTAAAAAGATGGATTACTCACATCACAATTGCATTACAGATCTCTGATTAATTTAAAATTTAAGCATGACCAGCAGATTTCGTTTTTATTCATCGGGCAAGAAATTTGTTTATTGGGAGTTAGTAAAATATTTGCAGTAGTCGTGCAAAATTGTTGACTGTGGAGGAACGACACTTGCAGAGGAGAGAATCTGTTCGTTGAACAACGAGAAAAAAAAAAAAAAAGAGAGATCTATTTCTAGCTTCTTGTTGCTCGTTTCGGGTGATTTTGCGCATAAGATGTATGATTGTTTAATAGTAATAGTAATACGAAATTCATCTGGTGATGGTATGGAAACGGGTTTTTCGTCTGTTACTACTACTAGAACCAATAAGCTACTGTGCACATTACATGTTACTGGCTAGTAGTGAGCCGCCAAGCAAAAATGTATCCGCTCTTTGGTTTTGCTTGTAGATGTCTTGTTTAAAGTTTAAAGATCCTTCTAACAGAGGAATTAATCAAAATGTTCCGGATAAGAGTTCGATTTGAATTTTGAAAAATCATCTCTACTTGTAAACTCTCTGTTGCAGTGTTCTATTCATAAAGAACAAATAGAATATTGTTGTTTATTTTATGATCTTGACAGAAAGGTAAATAACCTTTAAAGATGAATGTTGCTCGATCAATTTATACGATTGAGAATTTGTGTAAACAAAAACTTGATTTTATTGCACCCAAGTCCATCCCACGAATAACAAACACCGTACGGCAATTCAAGGCTAGGTTGTTATAATAATGGACCATAGTTAGCATTCTCTCCCGGAGCTCCGCTCCGCTCCGTCATTGTGACGTAAGAAAGTCTTGTTTCATATGCAATTCAGTGTTCATCCTAGCAAGCTTCGTTCTATCAACTTCTTCTACATTTTCTCAACAATCATTGGGTTCCTAATTTCTTTCATCAAGAACATTACCAGTTTATGCACTTACTATACTATATTCATCACTACTGGAATCAAAAGAAGGGAAAAAAACCAACTATTACATTCAAATTCATCAAACCAACACCTGCCATAATTCCAACACTACTGAAGTTCAAAACAACTGGAAGAACACACCTGGTTTAATTACATTCCAAGAAAGCAAAAGCAAACAGAATACCACTTCTACTAATCCGACCGATAACCAGTTCTATTACAACTTTCTTTTTTACACAATCCGAAACCAAAGTTGCAATACTACAATACTCTCTGACACAAAAGATCCAGCCAACATAACTTCTGCTGCTATTCAAACCATACACTTGATGCAATCTAAACCCAAAAATTACCTAAATCCTCTTAATTCGTCCACAATCACCGTTCTTTCAACAAAAATTAACAAAAGAAACTACCACCAATTGTCTGAAACTGAAACTCCTTTTTCCTTACATTTCTTCAGCAACACTAAGTATCATCAATACCCCCACAAGTTTTCACGAAGATGCTCAAGAGATGCAGTAATTAATAAATCACAATACTCTATTTCCAGGAGGTTTGATCATACTTACAAAGCAATCACCAAGAATCGCCATCCTTGTCGTTGTTGCTACCAAATTCATCCTCCTCATAGTAGCATGCTTGACCATCATCATCACTGTCTGAGGAAAATAATGGCCCGTGAAGAACTCCATCTTGTGAATCCTCTTCTTCCTCATCATTGCAGATCTTCATCGCACCAGCAATCATAGGCTCTCCATCAATGTCCAATCCAGGGATCTCATCACCGTTGGATTCTACATTCAAGGGCTCTGACATGGTTCGAGCAAACTTTCGAGGGTTATTGGTCTTCTCAGCAATATATCATTTGTACATCACATCTTCAAAGTGTTGCTGCCTCTTTTTCTTTCTTTCTGCAGCTTTCACTTTCTCTACTATCATCATTGTATCATCATTGATTTCTTCATCTTCTTCAAAATTATTTCCTTCATCTTCACTTTCAGTTGCACCCCGAGTCTTTCCCCATGAACACTTCCATTCACCTCTCCTCTGAAGCCTTTCTCTGGTTCGTCGTGCATCAACAACATCTCCCTTTCTCATCCATAATCGAAACTCATCATCATTCTCAATCCTTAACCTTTCGAATTCTTCTTTCTCTTCTTGTTATTTCTTCTTGGTTATCTCCAAATTCGACAAATGAATTAATTTATCCATCTCAGTACTTGATAAAGCTTCAATCGCACTCTTCGCATGTCGCATTGCATGTGAATCGGGTGGTAACTCGGGGTGATTCCCATTTGTTGAACTGATCCCATTTTCGGCCATTCTTCTCTTACTTAATCTCTATTTCTCTTATTTATTCTTTTGGTTTGATTTGGTATTATAAACTGCTTATTTCCATTTCCTTCTTAAATAATGATGGTAGATTAGCCATAAATGGCCTTTTATAGCGCTTGGTCAAGTGTCATATAGCTTGGTTATTCACGCCATTTCAATGACATGCACACCCTCTCCAAAGCCATCATTACTCTACTAAACCCTATTTTCACAGTCTAATTTTAGACACTTCATTTGCCTTTACTCATGTTGGAACTGATTAAGAGGTGCATCGTTAGGCCACCTACATTTGAAGAGTTTATTTGGGTTTTAATTAAAACTTTTGGTTTTATGCAGATTCAGAGAAAGCAGCACCTGTCGAGAGGCGCCATTGCTGATTGGGGCACGTCAAGTAGTTGGATTATTTCTGGCACCAATTTGGCCAACACCATTTCTCACCATGCCAAAAAGACCCCTTCTCTCAATACCTATGAATCAAAAAATTACCCCAACCAACATCATTCTTATAACTACCATCCATTTTTTTAACCTTATCAATTTGTTTTGATGACATTTGGCAGGTTGTGCAATAACATTCTTGCAAACCAACTTAGTCAAGACAAATCTCTTAAATACTCACCGACCTCTATTTTTATCATGCTTACATATAGGCTATATGTGAAGAGAAAAATCTTAAGCTGGTTGCTTAGACAAATTGTTAGCTTGTATTTTTGCTACAAGTCCCACGTGAGCTTGAAGCCACAATCCCTTTCATCTTTTCTGAAAAGTGGTATCGAGACAGATAGAACTTCTGATAAGGGAACTTTGTTTAAATACAAAAAATGGGAATCTTACATAAGTTTACACAATTCCTCATCTACTTACTTTTCAGATTATTTTCAACTCTCTCATACTTCCCATTTTAAGGTTCAGTATACCTCAAATGACAATTTTTTGTTTGCATCTTTACATATGTTTGATAGGTCTATATCACCATTCTAGTACCAAAACCAGAATCTTCTGCGTCCAAATTCATATTTTAATCTCTAAACTAGATTCCCTCTCTGACAAAAATCCTCTTATCACCATCACTTTTATAAGCTACATGGAACCCTCTTTCTCTCAAGATAATACTAAACCTGAAAGTCTTGACATTTAAACTACCCAAATGGCTGAGAAACTAACTCTACCATCATCATTTACTGAACCAGTTTTCATCGATAAAACAGTTATTGTTAGAGCACTGCTCGGTCGAACTCGCAAGCGTTTCTATCTCAAGCTTGTTTGTCAAGTTTAGTTGTCAAAACTATAAGTCTTGATTTCTAGTCTACTTATAGTTATGTCTCGGATTAGGATAGAATGTGTAGTTCAGCTTTAGACTTCACGACGTTCATCGATTGAAGACGAAGAACTATTAAGGGAAGCTTGTAGAACTTCATCAACAAAAGGTATGGGGAGACTTGAACTCATATATCACTCAGAAGTCTATTTTTATTCTATCTCCTATTGAGACAAAAGTCGTATAGCTATAAAGACTTTACTTTATACACGTTTGATTTGATATTTTGAGCTGAGTTTAACCCGCATACATATGTGTTGGTAAGATTTCACTTTAACCAAGTTCATCTCTATTCTTGACGAAAGTCAAAAGATGATCATGTGAAAATCGCCTGGTAACATCTTACATGATCTGTGTGAGACAGTCATTTGATATAGACTCGGAATGTTTCGTATTGATCATTCAATCACTTGAAAATTGCTTTGAAGCTAATAGTTTGTGTGAGACAGCTATTCCCATCTTCTAAGAATTTTTTCAATGATTGAAATGGGAGTTTAGAACAATTAACCATTGATTGGATATAGCACAGTATGCGTACTTGTATGCTAACTGTTGCAAGTTACTCCAAGTCCGGGAACCATATAGTATGCATACCCGTATGCGTACTGGTTTGATAGTTGAAGTCCGGGAACTTAGTATGCATACCTGTATGCGTACCGGCATAACAGTTCAAGTCCAGGAATTCAACTAAGTTTGGTTGTGTACGATAGTATGCGTACACGTTCGCATACTGGCGAACCCAGACCAAGTCCAGCTACTTAGGTATGCGTACACGTTTGCATACTTGAATGGGTTAAGTTCTAAAATCGGTTTGTTCATAACAAATATATTTATAAATTAAAGAATGCAATCTTTTGCAAACCGTGACTATAATGTTCATGAATTGATTCGAGTGAATCAAAATCGATTTTGCTTCAATTGTGTCTTGTATACTTCTATGAGAATATAAACAATTGAATAACTCTAAAACTAGTTTCATTTGAGTCATTTGTGATTAAGATGAATTGATATGAAAGTGTTTATATGGATAACTTCGGTTAACTATTGTTGAGCCAACAAGGTGTACACGTTTAGGTACGGTTATCCATATCTAAATGAAGTCACTTTTCATTTGTGTGTAACAAGCTAAGTTCGATCTAACGGTTGAAAGAAATTAGCTTGAATCTAATCAGGTTTTCATCTAACAGTGAATATTGAATGCTTTGTTACAAAGGTAACATTGATTGCAAACCATGATTTGAAGACTATATATGGGAGAACTCTAACAACTGGGAAACATAATCCCCACACCTCATGTGTGATACTAATTGCGATTAGAGTCGATTCTCCTTTAACCTAGGTTTTTCTAAAACCATTATAGGTTAACGACTTAAAGACTTCATTGGGATTTTGAAGCCAGGCCCAACTATTTTCTCTGTAGTTGCGTGTTCTGATCTTACTTTGCCTAATCGTATTGAGTAACTATCTTCTCTAAGATTTGCTCGAGATTCAATCTCCGATAGGTAAGATAAAAATTAGTCACAAACATCTTCGTCTCATCGTTTGTGATTCCACAATATCTTGTTCCGCTTCCATACGGTTAAGATCTTTGTGAGGTGATTGATATTACTAGGCTGTTCTTCGGGAATATAAGTCTGGTGTATCAATTGGTTCCTGTTCACCTTTATTTATCAAAAGACATAACAAAAGCTCGTCGGTATTTTTATGGGAGACAGATTTATCTATTTAATAGACTTTTCTGTGTGAGACGGATTTGTTTATCAAGTCTTCGACTTTGGCTCATAGCAACTCTTAGTTGTGGGTGAGATCAGCTAAGGGAATCAAGTGCGTAGAATCCTGCTGGGATTCAGAGGCATAAGGAATGTTATTGTACCTTAATCAGTGTGGGATTTATTAGGGCTCAACTACATTCCAGTCCGAAGTTAACTTGTAGTAGGCTAGAGTCTGTAGCGGCTTAATACAGTGTGGTGTTCAAAAAGACGAGGGTACCCAAATACACCACAATCTTTAAATAATCCACCTATAAGTCCTCTTACCGAAAGTGATTGTCTATGGAAAAATTCGAGACAATACGACAAATCGGTATTCACACTTTGTGTGATCGTCTGTGGATACGAGATCGAGATAATACAACAATTGATTACTTGACAATAGGTTCGGACTTAAACAAACTCTATAGGATCACTATCAAGTAAATCGGAGTTAACGTTTGTGTATTTTACTTTTAATTATAATAAACAATTATAATTACGGAAATAGAAAAGTAAAAGACACAACAAGATTTTGTTAACGAGGAAACCGCAAATGCAGAAAAACCTCGGGACCAAGTACAGAATTGAATACTCTCAGAATTAAGCTGCTATACAAAATCTAAACCAACTTCGTATAGTTGAGACCAAGCAACTAAACCTAGTTCAATTAGTTTATTCAGTATCCATGCTCTTCCGACATTCAATAAGTGCACGCACTGGAACAATTCCTTTGGATCGTATTCCAAACAGTAAAGGAACAACAAATCTGTTTGGTAACAACTATATTGATTCTTTCCAGATAAAGATATCTCAAGTCATATGCAAAGGCTCTTTCGTTTAAATTAATAAACTCCTTTGCCTGGTTAGATCAATCCAATCTTTATTACCTAAGTAATAAGATTCGGATTTGTAACAATCAAAATAGATCTCAAGAGAACTATTAGGTGTTACGGATCTCACGCAACTAATCAATTGAATAAATCTGGTTATAGTTGGATCCCACCCGATCAAGGTTTGTGCTACATAAATATACGAGAAACCAATAAGAAATCTTATTCGTCTTCAAATCTTCTTTATTCTTCAATTAAACCTGCACAACACCACTTGAATCTCTTGTGATCAATCACGCACAGAACGGAGTCTGTTAACAATAGATTATCACAAGATGTCTTTAGATCTACAAACAGTTCTAAAGATCCCGTCGACACTTCGATCTAGTTTGAGTGAATCTTATATCAGAAGAGAATATTCTCAAGAATAAACAAACTAGGTGCAATCAAAGTTCAACAACCGTTAGTCAATCAAATCAATCGAAAACTAATAAACTGTAATTATTTAGTTTCCCACCAACGGTACTCGTAGAGCTTCTTGATCCCACAGAAGTCTTTAAACGAGCGGTCATAAGAGATTTCGCCTAATTATGGTACTTTCCTCTCCGTATAGACGGCTCCACCATAAACAACAAAAAGTTGAAGTTTGCGTGGCTCTTAGGATAGTTTGCTAGAATTGCAAACTTAGGTATTCATAGACCAAGGATGTTTGGACACCAAGGAATTTTCAAAACCGAAAGTATTCTCAAGATATGCAATAAATGCCCAATCGGTTTTCATAATTCCTGGAAATGCTTTGTCCAATATTTTCCGAAATCTCTCAATAGAAAATCTCCAATTAGTAAATGCACATTACTAATTTTTATTCTCTAGAGATATGCATTTAATTGCTGGTAACTAAAGCATATATAAACTAACAACCTTAATTAAAAGATTCTTAATTTATTTTGGACCGGGATCTCCTTGAGTAATTAAGGAATAACTTTGAACAATGAAAGATAAAAGTTATTGTTCGTGTTCAAAGTATGTTGATATCTTTTCTTTGTAAATCATCTCTCGTATTTATAATCTTGGAATCGATTATACCACACTTCCAAACAAGTTTAGAATTGGTTCATCTGTATTCCAAGACAACTATGTGATTGATCAATATCAAATCACAATCATGGGTTCAATCGGTTCTACCAATCACTAGGATCGGTTATACCTTAATATGGAACACTTGTGATCGGTCACACAAGTTACCAGGACCGGTTACATCAGTTACCAGGATCGGTTACGTCAATTACCAGGACCGGTTACCATATACTCATGGTATTGCTTGTGATCGTTCACACCAGTCACTAGGATCGGTTACACCAATTACCAGGATCGGTTACACCAATTACTAGGACCAGTTACACCAATTACAAGGATCGATTACACAACTCTTTGTGATCGGTCACACCAATTACTAGGATCGGTCACACCAATTACAAATATCGATCATACCATCTCAGGTGATTACTTAGGATCTGAAAAATTGGGGTTACAACAACCTCACCCAATAATTCGCTTAGCAATCTGTATGGACTAACTCCAATATAATTTTAAGAGAATCAACTAGACAGTCAGACTCAATCTTAATAAAAAGTATATCAATGAGTTATATCTCAATTTCTCGATTCAATACTTACTCAAGCAAATAGAAATCTGCGAGTCTAATTGAATACAAGAGAAATTAACTTGAACGATACCAAAGACCAATGTTCAAGTATCAATCAATTTCAATCAACAACCAAAAGTCGGATTTCCCAATTGATTGATTCAACGCACAACCTGTGATATTTCAATTATATAACAAAATATAATGCGGAAAAGAAATAACACAGACACCAGAAGTTTTGTTAACGAGGAAACCACAATGCAGAAAAACACAGGGACCTAGTCCAGATTGAACACACATTGTATTAAGCCGCTACAGATACTAGCCTACTACAAACTAACTTCGGTCTGGACTGTAGTTGAACCCCAATCAATCCCACACTGATCCAAGGTATAGTTGCGCTCCTTACGTCTCTGATCCCAACAGGATACTACGCACTTGATTCCCTTAGTTGATCTCACCCACAACTAAGAGTTGCTACGACTTAAAGTCGAAGACTTTAATAAACAAATCTGTATCACACAGAAAAGTCTACGGGAATAGATAAATCTGTCTCCCACATAAATACCTACGAGTTTTGTTTCGTCTTTTGATAAATCAAGGTGAACAGGAACCAATTGATAACCCGGACTTATATTCCCGAAGAACAGCCTAGAATTATCAATCACCTCGCAATAATCTTAATCGACTAGCGAAACAAGATATTGTGGAACCACAAACGATGAGACGAAGATGTTTGTAATTACTTTTATCTTGCCTATCGAAGAAATTAATCTCGAGTCAATTATTTCAATTGTACTCAATACGATAGAATTAGAAAGATCAGATCACGCAACTACAGAGAAAATAGTTGGGTCTGGCTTCACAATCCCAATGAAGTCTTCAAGTCGTTAACCTACAGGGTCTCGGTAGAAACCTAAGGTTAAAGGAGAATCGACTCTAGCTTATACAACTAGTATCACACAAGAAGTGTGGGGATTAGGTTTCCCAGTTGCTAGAGTTCTCCTTTATATAGTCTTCCAAATCAGGGTTTGCAATCTAAGTTACCTTGGTAACAAAGCATTCAATATTCACCGTTAGATGAAAACCTGATTAGATTCAAGTTGATATCTTTCAACAGTTAGATCGAACTTAGCTTGTTATACACAAATGAAATGCATGTTCATTTAGGTTTGTGTAACTGTACCTAAACGTGTACACCTAGTTGGTTCAACAGTAGTTAACCAAGTGGTTAGCCATATGAGCACTTTCATATCAACCATATTCATCTTCACCATAACTAGTTCAAATGACTCAAAAGAACTAGTTAAAGAGTTGTTCAATTGCTTAGATCTCATTGAAGTATACAAGACACAATCGAAGCAAAAACAATTTTGATTCACTCGAATCAATTCATGAACTTTATAGCCACGGTTTGAAAATATGCATTCCTTAGTTTTTAAGTTCACGAATAAACCGTTTTTAGAAAATAACATACTCAAGTATGCATACCTGTACGCATACTTAAGTACCCGGATTAAGTTTGTTTTCAGTTCACAAACTCTAGCAGAATTTCACGGGACGTGAACTTCCGACAGTACGCGTACAGGTACGCGGACTTTAGTTCCGACTATCCTGAGCAGCAAAGTACGCATACTTTGGTTCAAGGATTTTGGACTTACACAAGTATGAGTTCACATACAATGTTTATATCCATTCAAGGTTATATATTCTAAACTCTCATTTCAATCATTGAAACACTCTTAGAGGATGTCAAATAGAGGTTACTCACACACTATTCTTCATCAAAGCGATTTTCAAGATATTAAAATAATCAACATGACTTTCATCACTTGTAAAGATGAACTTGGCCAAAGCGAAAGCTTACCAACACATATTTCGAGAAATAGATAAGCGAGATAAACTCGGCTTGAAATAGCAAATATGTATAATCGAAGTCTATATAGCAATACGACTTTTGTTTTAAGATAGGAGATAGAGTAGATAGACTTTTGAGTGATAGATAAGTTCAAGTCTCCACATACCTTTTAGTCGATGAAGTTCCACCAGTTCCTTGAGTAGTTCTTCGTATTTGTATGATGATCTTCGTGGAGTCTAGAGATCAACTACACTTTCTATCCTAGTCCGAGACTTAGCTATAAGTAGACTAGAAATCAAGACTTATAGTTTTGGCAACTAAACTTGACAAACAAGCTTGAGATAACAACGTTTGCGAGTTCGACCGAGCAGTGCTCTAACAGGATCGGTTACACTAATTAATCAAAACTAGTCATACCAAATCATAAGTCCGGCATTGTGATTAGTTATACCAAGATACATAACAAGTTATGATCGGTTCTACTAACTCACACAAATTGGTAATCCAAAGATATGCAATGAATAACAATACCAATAAGCCTAGCGATTTCACTTTCGATTCATAAAACTAGTTCATGAATGTACTTCCTTTAAACAAATGTAAACATTGTTTCCTAGGATGAAATCTTCACCTTTACCCATACACATAATCAATAGCATTTATAATATTACGTCGATGTCGTATCTACGAAGTTCAAAAGATAAGCGTTATACTTCGTAGTCTAATTCCTTAATACTATGATCATATGATCATGTCTCACCACTAGAGTAAAATATTCATTCACAACTTCGCAGTTATGTTTTCAATATAGCACGACTTGAAAGATACGTTAGGAATGAAACAGTTCAAGTCAATATTACTAAACTTAAGAGGAAGGATGATGCCGTCGTTATAGATCGTTACTTCTTCACGTTCTTCAGGTCTTCGAGTAATACTTGTATTTCTCATATTCCTAGACTTTCTAGTCTAACCTATACGAAGTTGTCTCTAGTCATAATCAAGAGACTCTTAGATGAGTTTTGGTTCACTAAAATATGCTCTAACAGTGTTCAAATCTGGACTAGGTCCCGAGGTTTTTTTGCATTTGCGGTTTCCTCGTTAACAAAATTTCTGGTGTCTGTGTTATTTCTTTTCCGCATTATATTTTCTATATAATTGAAATTGAAATATCACAGGTTGTGCGTAGTTCAATCAATTAGATAATCCAACATTTGGTTGTTGATATAAATTGATTGGCACTTGAACATTAGTCTTTGGTACCGTTCAAGTTGCTTCTCATAATAATCAGGCTCACGGATTTCTATCTGTTTGATTTGTTGATTACATTGAGAAACAAAGATATAACTCTTAGATGTATTTTCCTTGGTTGGGTCTGATTGTTTAGTTGATTCTCTTGGAAATATATTGGAGTTTGTCCATACAGATTGCTTAAACGAAATATTGGGTGTGGTTGTTAGACCTCCGTTTTTTCAGTCATCCTAGCTGAGAATGATAATAATTGGAAATGGTGTATGGTTGGCTATATTTGTTGTGTAACTTTGATTCCTACATCTTCCATTCGTAACTACATCTGTAACCAATGGCCTTTAGCTCAAACCCCCACTGTTACCACCTTTAATGGGTTGAGAAATAAAGTCCTCATTAGATTTCTGGCAGAGAGTGATTTTAATAGAGTAAACGAGCAACGACCTTGGTATGCTTGTGGTTACTTAATGGTTCTTAGAGTTGTCCCTCCTACTGGCTGGCCAGCAAATTATCAAGTTTCCTTTACAGAAGAGCTTTTTTGGCTGATTTTATGTAACAACCCAAAGGAATGTACTGAATTTGAGGATCTTTAAAATCTCACCTTCAAACTTGGAGAACTAATTGAGGCTCAAACACCTTATAAAAATCATCCTTTGAAGAACAACGTCAAAGTTTGTGTCAGAGTTTTTGTTCAAAAGGCTTTACCTACTGGAATTCCTCTCTTTACTTCATGAAGAGCTCAACCATTCCTCATTGAATGCAGATATTACAAGGTTCTGCGTTATTTATGTACTTCCGAGTCATGTGTTAGATCACAAAGATGTTAACTGTCCAGCTTGGAAATCTAAACAGAAGCTATTACAAGGAGCATCTTCTCCTAACTCGAAATATTTCTCCCAGCTATTTAAAGGCTCATGATGTCACAACAATATGATGCTCAACATCCTGCATCTACCCCTAACATAGTGGTAAATGACACTATCATGTCTTCAAGTGAAATAGTGTCAGAAACTCAAATTGGTACTATCGATTCTCATGTCAATGCCAAAGGAAAAGCTAAGGATTCAACCCAAAATACTGATAACATTGTTCAAAAAGGCTTAGCAAGTAATCTCCAGATGGGTCCCTTTGTTAATCGATCAACTGCTCTAAAGATTTTCGATGTTGGGCCGATTCAACAAAGCTCAACTCAGTTGAATAATGGTATGTCGGTTATTTTCAAGCAAGTCACTACTCAAAACGTTACAATTGAAGCATCTAATGCTAATCCCGAGTCCTCAAATCGGGGTATGATTCGAACCACTAATTCTTCTCGAAGGTTTAAAACTGCTGATGTTCCGACACAACATATCCTACTATTACTAGAGAAGAATTTATCTCATCAGATGCTGAACATGATGCTCTATCTAATCTTAAAAGAAAGATCAATCCCAGAGAAGATTTAAGAAAACGAACTAGAGCTAGCACTTCTACTCTAGATAGTATTGTGGTCATCCCAAATCAAAATGATATCTCTGAACCAGATTATTTAAATCTTTGTCCCCCTATCACCAAATTGGGAGATCTCCCTGCTATCAATCTATCCAACTGTACCCTCAATAACCATTCCTTGGTTGATCCTTATGGTGGTTATAATATACCTGCTGACGATACCTCAAGCAATGATGGTGTTCGCAATAATTCTCTTCATGCATCTTCTACTCTGAGTCTCAGTTCTACCCAAGATGCTTCTCAAATTGGTGGTTCCAATGATTCTCAACTTGGTGGCGGTTCTGCCTCTACCTCTCAGGTAAATTCAATTCCTTCTCTCATTTAAACGACCCTCTTAATTCTACTATTCCTGTGAATTTTTTTCCTGCTAATAATGTGAACATGCTTTGCTGGAACGTTAGAGGATTGGGTAAAAAAACTGATAATAAGAACCTGGAACGTTAGAGGATTGGGTAAAAAAAACTGATAATAAGGAACTCATCCTGTTATGTAGAAACATTATGTAATGACAGGTTTTCAACGGGCACCGTTGCGGTCATCCAACAACAACTTCCCGGGAGGTCACCCATCCCTGGATTGCTCCCGTCCGAGCACGCTTAACTACAGAGTTTTCTGCCAACTTATGTAGAAACATTATGTAATGACAAGTTTTCAACGGGCACCGCTGCGGTCATCCAGGAGCAACTTCCCGGAGGTCACCCATCCCTGGATTGCTCCCGCCCGAGAACGCTTAACTGCGGAGTTTTCTGCCAACTCCGGAGCCAATTGTGCTAAAAAATGCCTCTGTGTTAGGGAAGGACAAATCATTACTTATATTCTATTCGGCCAACCACTGACGAATATCGGGGTATTACACATTAACCCTGATATCATCTTCCTGTCGGAAACTAAAATGAACAAAGATTTGGCTGCTAGAAGACTAAAAAATATGGGCTTTCCGTGCACGTTTAATGTCCCAAGTATTAGAAGAAGTGGTGGTCTAGTTCTGACCTAGAAAGGGGAGATTCATGTAATACCCCGATATTCGGCAGTGGTTGGCCGAATGAAATATAAGTAATGGTTCATCCTTCCCTAACACCGAGGCCTTTTCAGCACAATTGGCTCCAGAGTTGGCAGAAAACTCTGCAGTTAAGCGTGCCCGGGCGGGAGTAATCCAGGGATGGGTGACCATCCGGGAAGTTGCTGCCAGATTACCTGATGCGTGTCGTAGGTGCTCAAATAGTTGACAATACTAGCCCAAACCTTGCCAAAAACCACTCACATCCAAAGCTGGTCGCATGCTTTAGTCAGCTAATGGGCCATGCCGGGGCTGAACAGGTCCAGCCCAATATCTAGTTTCACTGTCAGTTACGTAGAACCGACATAGTGAAATTCCCTCGAACGCTTCTCTATCCGTGAATTCCGTTTCCCTCGGATGCTCAGGTGACCGTGAAAATATTTTCTCCCTGGATTTTTATCTTTCTCCGTCAGAATCACGGTCACTAAAGCCACCGTGAAATAAAACTTTCCCTGACTTTTCTGTTTACTCCCGTCAGAATCACGGACATACATGTCACCGTGAAAATTATTTTTACCTGACTTTTTGTTTTCCGGATATCCATCTCACTGACAGTCGTGAGATTCCTGAACATCTGAATTTAGATCTCTCGATTACCAGACTCTCCGTGAAAATCCAAAGCTTCTGACTTTATTAAAACTCGTTCAACGTCTCTTCAAATCCTCTATCATGCCACTGCCAAGCTCGAGTTCAATCACCAGCTCATATTTTCTGCCAGCATTCATCGCCTCAGTGCTACAACCACAGAACACCATTGTTTCTTCTTCGCTGCTAACCAACTCCATTATTCCATCGTCACAACTCTGTTATCTTCCTTGAACTATTATAACAGTCAACAACTCGAGCTTCAATCCCAGCACCAATCTCGTATGCCATCATTCATTATCACGGTATAACAGCAACACCAGCTCCGTGATCAATCTCGAGTATCACAGCTCAATTAAACTAACTGAGCTCCACTGATCACCATCTTCTTGAAAACTCCATCACCATTCTCTTTGAACTGTTATCACAGCAAACTCAGTTTTTATCTCCGTTGACAGCAGCCATACATATTCCATCGTCATCTCTCGCCATTACTGCCATCCATCACGATCTCGAACTCGCCTCCAATATCAGCAACCTAGAATCACCGAGCATCATCAACACTGCCATCATCATTCCTCCATTCTCCGATGTACCTCAGCACCAAGACTCCATCCTTCGCCATGAGTTCCTAATACCATGAATAGATAGAAACATCACCTATAGCGCCAAACTCGTCCTCCATTCATCCGACTGCCATGAACCCACGAGTTCCATATCCATCAGCGTAAAAAAAAAAAAGCTCAGCCGAAACCTCCCTGAACTGATCGTAAAGTGAAGGAGATGATGGAGATAGCCCCAAGTGAACTTGTTGTCTGCCTTTAACACTTCCTACTTCATTCTTGCTGAGCTGTCAGTTCTGGGGAACTGACAAGCCTAATTGCTTATTTCGCCTATATCTTCTTCATACGATGTCGGAATGAGCTCATTCTATCACCATTTGCTTCGTCTTTTCGCCCTCTTCCAGGTGATATCAAGGACTCCTAGATTCGAACGAGCTTTACTTGGTCTTTGGCCCTTCTCCACTTGTATCTAACTTCTTTTATTGCACAATTAAGTGCCAATTCACTTCTTTTGGATGATTCACCTAGCAAAACATAAATAAGAGAAAACAAGAGTAATATACAATAATTTGCAAGAAACTAAGCAATTACTAGCACGGATTCGACACTAGAATATATGCAAAATATGCACTCAAAAAATTCCCCCATACTTGGCTTTTTCTAGTCCTCGAGCAAACTATATAAAATACAACAACTCATTGTCGTCGAAGTCACGGTTGCACTTAGCATGTGCAACAGGCCTTTAAACCCCTAGGTGTCCCAAGTGGACGAGTTATAGTCTCGTGAGGGTTTACTAGAGATATACCCACAAAACCTACTTTTCCAACTTACTAGTTCTCCCAAATGATAGCATCCAACGCGCTAAGAAAACATAGATATTCTGCACACTCGTTATCCGTTCAACGTGCAGTTAGCACCACTCTCACAGCATCCATATAAACGTCTTCGGTCTTCAAGCCTTGTCTTCATCTTCGTCTTTGGTCTTCAACTCTTGATGATAACTCTTGAACTTCATAGAATCTTGACAATGTAACTCTTTTTCTTCAAATCCTTGTTTCTTGAAACTTCATTATAAATATTTCTTCTTCCATTGGCTTTATTGAAAGAACAAAAGTAAAAATCAACCACAATATGATACATCAAATTTTTTCTTGTCTTTTTTTTTTCCACTTTTTTTTATATGAGACAAGAAATAAATCAAATACAAAATGAAAACAAAATAAAATAATAAAACTAGTAATGAACCTTAAGAAATTTTCTCTTGTCTTTTTATTATTATTTTTTTCCACTTTTTCTTTTTAATTTTTTTCTAAATGTTTTTATTTTTTTTCATTTTCATTTTTTTTATGAGACAAGAAATTAATCAAATACAAAATGAAAACAAAACAATAAAACTAGTAATGAACCTAAAAAAATCTCGCTTGTCTTTTTTTTTTTTTTTTTAATTTTAAGACAAGAGAGAATAAAACAAATACAAATAAAGATAAAATAAAATTGTAAGTACAAAGGCCATGGTGTAAGTACTTTACCACTTGATTCTTCACAACTTGTATGTCTTGATATCATAAACTTCTTGAACTCTCATCTTGATAATTTTTGCTCTTGTACATAAGTTTTCAACATGTAGAAATTATGCTCCTTGTCTTGTTGCTTTACTTGAATATGAAATCTGCTCATTTCTGTACCGTTGCCTGTAAACTTTGAACGTCTTCAACTTTCCTTGTAGATTTTGATGTCGCTCCACTTGTTGATGATGATGTGTTTCTATGGACCTGTTGGTGTAGAGAGAGATAAATTGGATGGTGCTAACTGCGAACAAGATTACAAGTGGTATGTAAGTTAGCAATTCGATGTCACCATCATGATTGATAAAAATAGCACTCAAGAGATCAAAGTAGTGCTTCTATTGGTGGGAGGTTGGGTAGCTCACCATTTTACCCGGAATTAACGTATGATGACACACACTCTAAAAGCACATATTTAGACACATACAAAGAATTGAAGTTCGGTGCCTCACATGATATAACAATAGGTAGTCTCCACTATAGGGGATCACAATTCTACTACCGAATTCATTCTGCACCTCATTTTCCACTGGCATGGTTAAATCCAACTTTAACTCTCAAACAAGCAAGAAACCCGATCATGTTCTCCGGCATCTTCCAGTTCAGTCACTCTTGTGAGAATTTCGATGTAATCTTAGCGACATGTATACTATGTGACTCTAAACTAACTAAAAGCTGGAGTTTTTTCCTGCAAATATGTACAAACAAAAATTAAAAAATCTATATGCAAAATACTCCCCCACACTTAAACTTCACATTGTCTCAATGTGTAAAACCGAAAATTCTGAATTCTGACGTAACATCAGATAAAACGCAAAAACTATGAAAATTGGTATGGAATTTGGAAAAACTACATTTCACAAATGTTGTTCATCTACGTGTTTTATACAGAGTTTCAAAAGGGTACAGTGTTTCGATAAACGGTTTGACAGTTATGGTCTCTGTACTGAACTACGCGCAGTCTGAATTTTTCTGACGAAAAGGTATTCGTCATAATTCTCTTCTAAGATAGATTCCGGATTCAATGAAATTAAACATGGGGATGCAAATATGATATGAAAACAATTAAAAAAAAAGGGTTTAAGATACAAAACCTATGGGTTTCCTCCCATTTAGCGTTTGGTTTAAAGTCGTCAGCCCGACTTGGCATTCTCCTTATTACTCCTCCAGAGGGAGCAAATCTTGAAACTCAAGGGAGTCTACATCCACTTTGTCGCGTTGAACCTCCCATAATTGCTTGTGCTTTTCCCCATCACCCAAGTAAGGATACTTTAAGTGGTAAGGAGGCTTAGGTTCTAATTTGAGTGCCTGCATAACAAAATATAAAGCAATTTCATTAGTAATGGGCAAAGGCATACAAGTAGAAGTATCAAATTGGACTCCCTGTTGTGGCGCAAATACACCGCAATTTTCAATGAATTTAGCAACCAAGTCCACATCCAAAAGCGGTAAAGCATGGGAGTCTAGCTTACTCCCACGATCATCAAACACCTTATGATCTAACGAATCAACAACGTCAATAGAGAAAACAGAGTGGACATCACTCGGATACCGCATTGCTTCAAAAATATTAAAGCGTATAATTTCTTTATCAAACTCCATAGTAAGTGTCCCACTATCGACATCAATCTTCGTCTTTGCAATTTTCATAAATGGTCTACCAAGAAGTAATGAAGTAGACGAACAATTGTCTCCATTTTGCACTTTGCAACCATCTTCTTAAGCATATCCACCACAAAGAAATCAACTAAAAGATCTCTTAATGACTTGCCTAACAATTCCAAAAAGTTCATTCACTTGCACCAAAACGTCTTCCACGGGTCCCTTAGGATATATGTTAGACTTATTAGCTAGTTGAATGATAATCCCTGTCTCTTTTAAAGGTCCCACGTTCAAAGAATCATAAACATCGGCTGCCATAACGCTTACAGAAGCTCCCAAATCAAGTAAAACACACTCAAACCTCTTGGTACCAATAGTAATTAGCACGGTGAAACCCCCAGGATCTTTGCACTTTGCAACCATCTTCTTAAGTAACATAGCAGAAGCATTTTTGCCCACATATCTCTCCTCAAATCCAGCCCGCCATTTCGCTTTGGTTCTCCATCTTATTGTCAATTGCCTTAAGCTCTCGCCAACCCTTTGTTTCAACCATCTTCGATTCGCGAAGAGTTGTTAAATGTGGCTTGTAAATGATTGAATGATGTGATTGTGTTCAAACCATTTTAGTGCTGGCGAAATACTTGCCCAAGATGGCATCATGAATATCTTTTGTCTTGCAAGATGTTTGTTAATGCGAGAGATTGCACTTAGGAGTTATTCCTCCCATCTCTTTCTAGTGAAGGGATTCTTCGCAGGCTGTACATCCAACAATCTCATTTCAAACGACCTTGATTCTACTTGGTCAGTGATTTCATTAGGAATCAACCTCTCTAGCCATTTTTCTTTTCAATGAATTCTTGAGATCTTCTCAAATCTTTTCTCTCGTTAATCCAAATTCCTTCTAATTTACTCATCAATCTCTCACTTTTGATCTTATGTAGTAGCACTTTGCCATTGGGAGATGTAAGATCAAGAACATTTATTGATTGAATTCATGAAGTGTTTACTAGAATCACTTAAGTTAAAACGCATAACTTTCTCTCTCTTAATGTCTTTGTACACAAATCCCTCGTCTTTTTATGTTTAGCCTGTTATCCATTCGTCAATCTACCGCGACTCCCTAACCTTGGCATACCTGGGTACCAATCTGATGGCTTCAATAAATGGGATGTTGATTTGTAGCTTGCGCAAAATATCCAGAATCTCATTATCTTGAATTTGCTTCTTAGACTTTGCAAAACGACTAGGAAAAGGAGGTGGTGTGGTAAAAGTAGGAACTGTGTCCTTAGGTTGGCCGATTGAGGTTGGCTTTTCCTTTGGAACGGTTTCCACCTCTACTTCCTCTTCCAAGTCATGACTAACCTTTTCTTGTTGTTTTGGCTCTTCTGTTTGCTTACCACTCCTTAAAAGCACTGCATTAACATTCTCTCTTGGATTCACAAAAGTTTGTGATGGCAACTTTGTCGAAGTCTGTGCTTTTAGTTGATTCATATCTGTAGCCAACTGCCCCATCTGTTTTTGCAAGTCTTTTATAGCCATATCCTGTTTTTGCATAATTGCATCCTGGCGTTGAGAGTTTTCATCTTGCTTTTGCATCATCATTTTCATCATCTCCTCTAGATTTGAGCTTTGGTTCTGTTGTTGTGGTTGCAACTGGAATTGCGGTTGTTGAAAACCACTTTGTCGCCCATACGGATTCGGAGCTGCAGCTTGCTGATTTGCATAGCTGAAATTTGGGTGATCTTTCCAACCTGTATTATAAGTATTAGAGTAGGGATCATACCTTGGCCTCTGATTAGGAAATACATCATTTACCTGTTCAGACTCTTCCCCATAAGTAGGAATAATCACCGTTGTTATTCGTTGTACTACCTTCTCTATGTTGTTCATCCGTTGCTCTGACTGTGCAGACTCTCCCGTCTCTCAATCTCTTCTGACATTAAAGTTGTTTCTGGTGTAGAATTGTTGAGCATTGGCAGCCATACTCTCAATCAAACTTGTTGCCTGCGAGATTGTCTTCTCATTAGGTGAACCACCGGCAGCCGCATCAATCAAATTCCTCTGTTCTGGAAATAATCCTACGTAGAAGTATTGAATGATAAGTGTTGAGGATATATTATGGTGTGGGCAGCTTGCCAACAACCTCTTATACCTCTCCCAATATATTCATATAGAGACTCCCCAGACATCTGTAGAATGCCACTAATCTCCTTACGAACGGATGCCGCTTTGGAAGCAGGAAAATATTTCTCTAGAAAGAGCTTTTTCATCTCAGTCCATGTTGTAACACTCCCTGTAGGAAGACAATACAACCATTCTTCTGCTAAGTCTGTCAATGAGAACGGGAAGGCTTGTAACATCGTCATATCTCTGTCCGTGATTGCATGCCTCAGACTTGTCATCGTGTTCTGGAACTGTTGAAGGTGTCGATTTGGATTTCACCTGGATGTCCCTTGAACTTTGGTATATGATGAAGTAGATTCGACTTCAGCTCCACTGGGTTAGTGATTGTAATGCACATTGGTTGCGAATCTAAGCATGGAGATGTCAACTCTCTTAAGTTCCTCTTCGGAGGTGGAGGATCTCTCTCGTCGTCTGTATTAACCATCTCTTCTGTAGAGGGTTCTTGTTGCGACTGTGGACGTGCTTGTAGTACCGTTCCCTTGCGAGTTTGAATTCCGCACCTCGGGTAATCCCACTGTTTCGGTGCCAGGGATTAAGTACCTGAAATAAAATTCTCAAAAAAAAAAACTAAATCAAAAACTAAAAATAAAACTTAAAACAAAAAGAAATAACAACCAAAGCTACCGACTACTCCCAGGCAGCGGCGCCAAAATTTGATGCGTGTCATAGGTGCTCAAATTCATTCACTTATATTCTACTTTACTAATGAATAATATAGCAGTAAATAAGATTCGTTCCCACGAAGAGCAGGGAGTTTTAGTTGTCAAAAGTGTCACAATGCGGGTTTTGGTTTAGATTCAAAGTAAAATCAAAGCAATTAAAAATAATTAAGTTGCAAGCAATGGAGAGAAATATGATTTGGGAATCCTTCTTCATTACTAAACTGTCATCAAGTTATTATATTCATCCATTAATACAATTAATCACAAATTATTACCAACCGTGGAATAACAGCTAGCTCAGTGCGATCCCCTAAATTCCTTATATCACTGGGTACGGAAGCTCTCAAATACCAGATTTTATTCGTCGAAACCACCTAGTAGTAGCTCACTCAAGGTGTAATTTGTCTGAATGCTTTATCTTTTGTGAATTATAGATTGATCCTAGTAGTTAGACTCTTAGCTCAAGGTCCACTTTCTAGTGTTGTTTATACACAATCGCTACACGAATCCCTCTGCAAGGTCTTATGTTCTCTACTTTTGTTTGAATTATTCAACTATTACTTATCTTCTAACTCAATACTAGCATTTGATTGAATCAACAAATTACTATTTGATTGAATCAAAATATTTGATTGAATCAACAATACTAGCATTTGAGTTATCAATCAATCAAAAATATTTTAATTAGTATAAGCAATCAATAATCATGTGAAGAACTTCAAAATAAATTTATATAATAACTCAAATCATGTCTAGAACTTAGAATTCATCCCCAATCACTAAGAAGTTTAGCTACTCATGGTACTAACAAAACCCATGAGTTTCATATGATAAAATGGTAAGGAAATAGTTACGGTGATGGAAATAGCTCCAAACCCTAGCTTTTCTTCTCTTGAGTTCTCCTCTCCAATGGCTTGATCAAAGATTAAATGATCATTATTAGAAGTGTCCCTTAAATAGGTATCCATGTTGTAGTTGTGCCCGTGGAAACGGTTGCCAATACTAGCCCAAACCTTGCCAAATACCACTCACATCCAAAGCTGGTCGCATGCTTTAGTCAGCTAATGGGCCATGCCGGGGCTGAACAGGTCCAGCCCAATATCTAGTTTCTCTGTCAGTTACGTAAAACTGACAGAGTAAAATTCCCTTGGACGCTTCTCTATCCGTGAATTCCGTTTCCCTCGGATGCTCAGGTGACCGTGAAAATATTTTCTCCCTGGATTTTTATCTTTCTCCGTCAGAATCACGGTCACTAAAGCCACCGTGAAATAAAACTTTCCCTGACTTTTCTGTTTACTCCCGTCAGAATCACGGACATACATGTCACCGTGAAAATTATTTTTACCTTTTTTTTTTGAATATAAATTATTTTTACCTGACTTTTTGTTTTCAGGATATCCATCTTATCGATACCGTCATCGTGAGATTCCCGAACATCTCAATTTAGATCTCTCGATTACCAGACTCTCCGGGAAAATCGAAAGCTTATGACTTTATTAAAAATCGTTCAACGTCTCTTCAAAGTTCAAATCCTCTATCATGCCACTTCCAAGCTCTAGTTCAATCACCAGCTCATATTCTTTGCCAGCATTCATCGCCTCACCGCTACAACCACAAAACACCATTGTTTCTTCTTCGCTGCTAACCAACTTCATTAATTATTCCATCGTCACAACTCTGTTCTCTTCCTTGAACTATTATAACAGCCAACAGCTCGAGCTTCAATCCCAGTACCAATCTCGCCTGCCATCATTCATTATCCCGGCATAACAGCAACACCAGCTCCGTGATCGAGTATCACAACTCCATTCAACTAACTGAGCTCCACTGATCACCATCTTCTTGAAAACTCCATCACCATTCTCTTTGAACTGTTATCACGGCAAACTCGGTTTTTATCTCCGTTGACAGCAGCCATACATATTCCATCGTCATCTCTCGCCATTACTGCCATCCATCACGATCTCGAACTCGCCTCCAATAACAGCAACCTAGAATCACCGAGCATCATCAACACTGCCATCATCATTCTTCCATTCTCCGCTATACAGCAGCACCAAGACTACATCCTTCGCCATGAGTTCCTAATACCACCAATAGATAGAAACATCACCTACAACGCCAAACTCGTCATCCATTCATCCGACTGCCATGAACCCACGAGTTCCATATCCATCAACGTCAAAAAAAAGCTCAGCCGGAACCTTCCTGAACTGATCGTAAAGTGAAGGAGATGATGGAGATAGCCCCGCGTGAACTTGTTGTCTGCCTTTAACACTTTTTACTTCATTCCTGATGGGTTGTCATTTTTGGGGAACTGACAAGCCTAATTGCTTATTTCGCCTATATCTTCTTCATACGATGTCGGAATGATCTCATTCTATCGCCATTTGCTTCGTCTTTTCGCCCTCTTCAAGGTGATATCAAGGACTCCTAGATTCAAACGAACTTTACTTGGTCTTTGGCCCTTCTCCACTTGTAGCTAACTTCTTTTATTGCACAATTAAGTGCCAATTCACTTCTTTTGGATGATTCACCTAGCAAAACATAAATAAGTGAAAACAAGAGTAATATACAATAATTTGCAAGAAACTAAGCAATTACTAGCATGGATTCGACACTAAAATATATGCAAAATATGCACTTAATATGCCGGATGACCGCAGTGGCTAAGTGGGGACAATATCGATGGAGGGACGGGTCATTACAAATGGTATCAGAGCCGACGACGGGTCACCTGCCGAGGGTGGGAAGGTACGTTGGACGGGGTTGTTCCAGATGCTTCTCATGAGGGGCAGGGAACGTTGGAGATTTGGGTTTGCAAATATATTCTGGACCCGAGGACGACTCTAATTTAAGGTGGTGGTATTGTAATACCCCGATATTCGGCAGTGGTTGGTCGAATGGAATATAAGTAATGGTTCATCCTTGCCTAACACCGAGGCCTGATGGGTACACTTGTTTGAGTTGTGGGAAAAACTTCTCAGTTAAGCGTGCTCGGCGGGGAGTAGTCACAGGATGGGTGACCTCTCGGGAGAAGTCTGTTGGCTGGATAACTGCAGTAGTGCAGTTAAAAATCCCACACTGCTGGATAACCGTAGTGGGTAAGTGGGAACAATATCGGTGTTAGTTGGGATACAACTAAGGACGGGCTACTTGTGCTCGGGTGGGAGAGTATGCTAGGCCGTTGATCTAGATACTGGTCTCACAAGAGACAAGGAACATCTACATTATACCGAGGCTGATGAGTACACTTGATTGAGTTGTGGGAAAAACTTCTCAGTTAAGCGTGCTCGGCCGAGAGTAGTCACAGGATGGGTGACCTCTCGGGAAGTCTTCTTTGGATAACCGCAAAGTCTTGCCGTTAAAATCCCACACTGCTGGATAACCGCAGTGGGTAAGTGGGAACAATATCGGTGTTAGTTGGGATACAACTAGGGGTTGTTCGCTTGTGCTCAGGTAGGGGAGTATGCTGTGGGATTATGCCAGATACTGCTCACATTGGCGACAAGGAACGTCTACATTATACCGAGGCCTTTTCAGCATATTTGGCTCCAAAATTGGCAGAAAACTCTGCAGTTAAGCGTGCTCGGGCGGGAGTAATCCAGAGATGGGTGACCTCCTGGGAAGTTGCTGGTGGATGACCGCAGTGATGCCCGTTGAAAATCCCACACTGCTTGGGATAACCGCAGTGGATAAGTGGGGACAAGATTTCGGTGGAGGTACGGGTCATTACAATTCAACTCAACATTTTATCCTCGAGCTTGAGGGGCATCTATGTCACATCTACTGATATTATCCATTCCAAACTTTGTCACATTCATTTCATATATGGTGAACCCAATAGTAGTCTAATACAAGCTTTCTGGAAAAATCAATGCCAGTTACCTCACACACCTCTACATGAACCTGTTTTTTTTTTTTTTTTTGTAGGAGACTTTAATGCCCTTTTAGGTACTGAGGATAAGAATGGTGGGCTAGAAGTGGATGATTCTGATTTTCTAAACCTTAGGAATTTTTATTATGTGTTTAACTTGCATAATCCTGGTTTTTCAGGTCCTAGATTTACTTGGTCTAATATGCAACAAGGTTCATACCTCATCCTTGAAAGATTGGATAGATGTATTATTAATCAATTTGCTGAAGTTTTATTTCCTAAACTTTGTGTCAATAATCTTCCTAGAGACTCTTCACCACAGCCCTATGCATATAGGTTTCAACTTTGAGGACATTTGTATGCCTAGACCTTTTCATTTTATGGCTATGTGGATTGAAGATCCTACATGTATAACTCTTAGTCTGTTAATGTTGTGGGCTCCCCTGCTTATAAACTCAAAGCCAAACTTCTAAGTACTAAAAAAGGCCTTCGAGACCGGAATAAATCCTCTTTTGGTAATATTCAAACCAATATATCTACCACAAGGGAGGAACTAGTTGAAGTCCAGACTTCTAATCCAACTGACTCTAGCTCCATTGCCAGACTTAGAGCCAGATTTGAATACCTCTACAACCTAGAGGAACTATATTGGAAGGACAAATCTAGAGAGGTCTGGCTCATGGAAGGTGATAAAAATTCTCCTTATTTTCATAGAGTCATTCTCTTTAGAAGGAAAAGAAGTGCCATAAGTTGGATTAAGGATTCCTCGGGTACTATTCTAACTGATAGAAATAGTATTGGAACCTCTTTTATAGGTTATTTCAAAAATCTTTACTCCTCCCACCCCCAACAGTTCCAGGATGAAATCCTTCAAGACCTCCTTGAGAAATTTTCAGCTGCTGATACTTCACACCTGAATTCTCCTCTCTCTCCTGAGGAGATCAAGAATGTTGTATTTCAAATGGGGGAAAAAGGCTCCTGGATCTGATGAGTTCACTGGTCTGCTTTACCAGAAACATTGGGACATTGTTAGAGAGGATGTTATTGATATGACCCAAACTTGCTTTAGAACTGGGCATATAGCTAAAGTTTTTAACTATACTAATATTGCTCTCATCCCAAAAGTTCCCCTTGCTGAACTAGTTTCCTAGTATAGCCCTATAGAGCTTTGTAATTTTATTTATAAAATTCTTTCTATAACTCTAGCACATAGACTGAAACCTTTCATGAATAATATAATTTCCCCAAATCAAAGTGCCTTTGTTCCTAAGAGGAGTATCTCTGATAATATTCTTCTAGCTAATGAGGTTATATTCGCTATTAACCACAATGAAAAAGCGAAGGCATTACGCCATTAAACTTGATATGTCTAAAGCTTATGATAAGTTTGGAATGGTCCTTTCTTGAGAATGTTTTAACTAAAATGGGGCTTTCGACCACCGGGATTAAGTTAATAAATCGGTGTGTTTGTTCTGTGTCTTACTCTATCCTCCTCAATAGTAGCCCTATTGTCCTTTTCAAACCAGGGAGAGGATTGAGACATGGAGATCCTCTATCTCTTTACCTTTATATCATTTGTCCTGAGGCTCTATCTTCCTATATAGATGCCCTTTCTAAGAATGGTTTGATTGAAGGCATAAAAGTGTGTAAAGATGCTCCTGCTATGACACATCTTTATTTTTTGCTGATGATTCCCTTCGATTTTCTAAAGCTACTGTTAAGGATTTCCAGACTATCAAAGAGTACCTTCAAAAGTACTGACTGGCCTCTGGCCAAGAAATCAATTTTGATAAGTCTGGCATTCTCTTAAGTTGGAAAATTCCTGAGCATAGGAAAAGTCAACTTGCTAACATTCTTGAGATTCAGAACAGGGATTTAGGAGAAAAATATCTTGGCACTCCTACTGTGTTTCAAGCGTTTAAAATTCAAACCCATATGGGTATTCTCCAAGCTATTGATGCTAGAATTTCTGTCTGGCTCCATAAGCTCCTGTCTCAAGCTGCTAGAACTACTCTAATCAAACATATTGGTCAAGACATTCCACTTTTTCAAATGGGAGCTTTCCTTATTCCCAAATATCTTTGCAAAAAAATGGATTCCCGCCTCTGCAAGTTTTAGTGGGGAGAAACCCTTGACCCCAAAGATAGGAAGCTCCACCTTCTGGGATGGATATTTTATGTTCCCCTAAATCAGAAGGTGGACTGGGATTTAGGAAAGTTGGGATAAATAATCTGGCTATGCTAGACAGAAATGCTTGGAGGATTATTGAAAATCCTAATTGCATGGTAGCCAAATACTTCCCCAGATTTGATTTCTTAAATGCCAAGTGTTTAAACAAGTGCTCTTGGACTTGGAAGTGTCTGCATGCTATAAAGGAATTAATTAAGCCTTTTATTTCCTAAATTGTGGGGATGGTCAATTTATTGATCCTCGGTGTGACAAATGGATTCCATCACTAGGATCTGCCACACCTAACCCTTTGTTCCTCTTGATCCTAATATCAAAGTTTCTTATTTTATCAATGCTACTACTAGATCCTGGGATGTGGACCTCAGAATTCAGTTCCCTGAAATCCACGATAAATTTGGCAATGGTAGCCATGTACTGGTGTGAAAGAATTATATATTAAAAAAGAGATCTTGCAATGGATGTTTGTATAAAAGGAAGAATCTCCAGAACTTCTGCACAAGTTCACCTAAGCCGTTAAATGACAAGATTTTTCCTTCATCTTGATTCTGCACAAGTTCACCTAAGCCGTTAAATGACAAGATTTTTCCTTCATCTTGATTACAGATGAGAAGCTGTTAATTTTACTGTCTTCATTGCAGATGAGAAGCTTTTAATTTGAGAATAACCGCATATTATCATTTTCCTTCAAGTATATAGATCCCTCAGACAAGCCAGAAATTGTATACAGGTCAAACCTGCCTTCGTATAAACTTCTACACTTAACCAACAAATAAAAACCTGATGCCCCTTGGACAAATAGTACCACATTTATAATTTTTCACATTTCATCAGACAGACATTCACTCCCTCCCGAGTCTCCTCTCCTACCACATCATCTTAAGATATAAGCATAAGAAATCCGAGGAGACCCATCCTATCGGATATGGTATTTACGACATAAGACTGCAAAGCATGCTATTTGAGGAGCCTAGCCACCTGACACATCTGCAATGCAGAAGCATGGATATTTTAGCTGCTTTTATCCGTGAGGTTCCAAAATGAACGCTTCTAACAAATTTATTAATAACAAACACTGGAACATGAACGGAAGCAGACCTCAAATGCCTGCGGTGAAGCTCAGTAGTTCCTGAATCTAGAGCTGTCTCTGTATTCCTGCATTTTCACCTGGCTTTCTCTTTACCATAGCCGTGCTTCAAAGAGTAGTCACTAGCAATGTGAGTCTTTGACTCCATATAACCAGCTTCTGGAGAAACTGTCCCTGGGGTGACACTGCAAGAGCACCAAATTGTCTTGGGATGTCACTGTCAGAGCTCCGCATTTAGTTCTTCATAAGCCAGTCATGAGATTCCAATAGTCCCTAACACTTTGGAAGTCGTATAAACAGCAAGCTTGGGTATTGAGCTTCTGAATTATCATCTTAGTCAGTCCCATAACGGATCCTTGACTAACAGTTTCATTTTCTCAACAAGAAATTCAAGTACATCTTCTCTATTTTCCTTTATTAGCAACTGTCTTAATTTCCCAAATGTCGGAACTGAGGGTTGGATCCCCTTCTCAATCATTTGCTCCATAAAGACACAAGCTTTTGAAACTTCCCCCTTGTCACACAACCCATTGATAAGTACAGAGAAAGTGTGCATGCTAGGAACGAACCTCTTTGTGTTCATGACTTTCCATACTTTCAAAGCCTTATCCAACTCACCATTATCGCAGAACATCTTTATCATCATTGTGTAAGAATCGGCATCAGGATCACATACTTTCATCATTCTTCGGAAGACACTGAAAGCCTCATCAGTCTCCCCGCGCTTTATCAAGCTATTGAGAATAATGTTGGTTGTGCGGGAATTTGGTACAACCCCCTTGCGGTCCATCTCTTCCAAAACCCTAGGGACATTCTTGAACCTGTTCACTTTACAGAAAGCACCTATCAAAGCATTATATACGGTAACATCAGCAGCTATTCCATTCTTCTCCATATCCAAAAATGTATCTACCGCATCTCCTATCCTGTTGTCTATCCCATAAGTATGAACCAGGACAGTAAAAATATATGTACTTGGCTTACACCCTGCAGAATCCATATCCTTGACAACTCCAACAGCTTCATCAACCCTACCCGCCTTGCAGAGAACATCAACCATTATCCCGTAAGTTACAATATCAGGCTGGCAACCCCTATCGACCATTTCTCGAAAAATCTCCCTCGCCTTGGGTAAATTCGGAGCCTTCCCCCATCCCTCTAACAATATACTATAAGTCTTCGCGTCAGGAACAAATCTGTCTTCTTTCATACTTTCAAATATCTCTTGTGCTTTCCTCACATTCCTAGACTTGCACAAAGCACTTAATAAACTATTGAACGCCGCCAAATTCGGTGTAATTCCATATTTATCCATAACATTGAAAGTATAAATAGCTTCATCAACCTTCTTCGCCCTAGTATACTTCCTCATAATTATACAAAACGTCTCAACATTCAAAATCCCTATATCACGCATTTTATTAACTAAATCCCACATGATTTGATACTGCCTAATCTTTGCTAATGAACCAATCATAATATGATAAGCCCTAACACTATGTGTATAGTATTTTTGCTTTTGTGCCCATTCGAAGAACTTATAAGCTTGCATACCGCCATTTTCAAACCTATGAAGGATATCCTCTACCATTTCTGTTGAAACCTTGATTCCACTTTCATTTAAAGAAGCTTCTAGCCCTACTTTAGGGCAACGAATCATAATTTTACATAGTTTACTTGTTGGATCCAAGATTTCATTTCCTAATTCACTAGAATAGTTTCTCCTAATCCAAATCAAAGATGACTTTCTGTGACTAACATTATACCTAAACATGATTATTTATTATAACCAAATTAGAAGTTAAAATTTTGTACTAACCTCTGTTTCCAAATTCATCAGGGTTTTGGAATGGAACTTTCAGAAGACATTGATTAGAGAGGTTCACTCACAGACACAGTTAACATAGGTTGCGGAAGAAGATTTATATTTTTGATAATGGGCCTCAAATATAGCCCAATAGTTTTTACATTGAAACCGGCACAGGGGAAAACGAAAAGTCGAAAATAAAGAAATATTTTGAGGCATACTGAATTTTTTTGAGGCATACTTATTTATTATCCCATCTAGGGTGGTTTTATAAGGGGTGTCTAAAGGTAGTGCAATTACCTATATATCCTCAAACAATCTAATTACTAGAGTGCCCTTATCCTCAAAAACCTAAAATCAAAAATCAAAATAACCTTTAAACTTAAACATCTTGGACTGCAATTCAATCAAGCAAAGGAAACACGAATCGAAGTGAGCGATGTTGGAGTGCGAAATCGAAATCTCAATTGCTCTTAGATGTATTTTAGAATGCATTTGTAACAAACCCATCTTGTTTTTCATTGATTTTATTTTGTTTGATCGATAAAATATGATTTCAAAGATGAAATTAGGGTTTTCAGAAGATCAGTTCGGCTGATCTTGGAATATCAATTTTGAGCCGAACCTAGTATATGATTTAGAGAAACACTATGTTCGGCTAATGCGATTTTGCTAGATTTTGTTCTAATCAACCAAACCTAAATTCGTCAGTCATAGAGTGAAGTTCGGCTGATAACTTGTCAGCTGAACCTCTGTTTTTTGAAAATATACCTGGGTTCGGCTAACAAAGATTTTGTTCGAATTAGCCGAACCTAAATTTGTGAGTTATAGAGTAAAGTTCGGCTGATAACTTGTCAGCCGAACTGTTCATCTGGTCTGTAGATCTGGGTTTTAAAAATTCAATTTTTTGATAGATTCAATTTATAAAAAGGACATTAAACCTCGTATAGAAGTCTACCTATGATTTTAATCACACATTTTGGTCACTTCTAATCACTAAAATCTCAAAACCCAAGTTTTTTTTCACTTCTTCTTCTTCCTCAAAAATTCCAACTCTCTCACATAAATTTGATTTCTCTACTAATTTAACACTAATAATTTCATTTTTAATCAATCCTTAAAATTCCTAATTAATCAAATCTTATCATAATCATTAACACTAATTATGTAAGGGTAGTTATGCCATTATCAAAAAGGATAGATAAGGGGTGATGTTGTTTTTTATTTAGTGACCCTATTTTGGAATTATTTAGTATGCCTCAAAAAAATCTAGTATGCCTCAAAACAGGTTTCAAAATAAAAAGATAGTGTTGAGTCAGTTCTTAGCTAATAATTGTAGAAATTTTTTTTTTTTTTGACTTATAAGGTTGATTGTATAAAAAGAAAATGTAAAAAGGCCGAGCCTCAAAAGCCCAACCCCATTTTTGTAGAGTTACATATACATGGTTTCAGCTATCTATAATCACCTTTCCAGTGAGTGATTAACTCACTGAATACGTATGAACTAAACCAGTTTTGTGCACCTCCCCAAGTATAAATCAAGAGTTTGATCTCGATGATAATTTCCTTCACAGGTTTATGTCTTTTTTGAGTCATTACTCTAGCATTTCTCTCATTCCAAATTGCCCAGCAGATGGCAAATATAATGAGCGGACATATTTTCCTTCCCCTGTTTCTCCCTCTCCTAAACTTCCATGCTTGGAGTTGCGCTGATAATAAACCAGTATGAACCCATTTGATGTTATATCCACCTATGAAATAATTCCAGACCTTGTGTGCAAAATCACAATGCAAAAGAATATGGCTTACAGACTCTTGATGTAGGTTGCAGAGAGAGCATTGTGTGTTTTGTATCTGACACCCTCTTCTGATTAAGATGTCAGTTGTGGGGATGGCATTTTGAGAAGCAGACCAGATAAAAAACTGCGCCTTTGGCGGAACAAACTGAATCCATATGCAAGAGAAAGGAACATTGTGAAGAGCTTCGGGGAGTTGTTCCACCAGCTGTTTATAGCATACTTTGCTGTAAAACCTCCAGAAGTTATGCATTGAAGTTCATCTTCCATATCTTCTGCTAGAGTTGGAGGAACACCCAATTCAGCAAATAATTGCATCATTTCTGTTATCTCCATATCTCTTAGATCTCTTCTTAACTTGATACTCCAAACTCCATTTGTGATCATGTCTTGAACTGATGCATCCTTCCCAGTTGAAAATTTGAATATGTTAGGGTATTTTGATTTCAAATTTTGTGTACCTATCCAAGTATCCCACTAGAAGTAAATTGCATTTCCCCTGTTGACTTGTAAGGTGGTGAGATGATCCATAACTTGTTTTTCTTTTTGTATATTCATCCACATGCCTCTACCCTTCGCCATATTTGAATCTTTCACACATAATGCTTCTGGTTTTTTTTTTCATATTCTCTTGAATAATTCTTCTCCATAGCTGTTGTTTTTCTTTTGAGAATCTCCAGGACCACTTGGAAAGAAGTGATTTGTTTGTGAGTCTAAGATTCCTTATACCCAAACCTCCTAAACTTTTTGGTTTAGTGACATTCTTCCATTTGATCCAATTAATCTTCTTTTTGTCTGCAGTAGACCCCCACAAAAAATTTCTCATTATTTGATTTAGTTTTTTTTTCCACACTTGCTGCCATATGAAAGATTGACATGAAGTATATCGGTAAGCTAGATAGTGAAGTATTGATCAATGTGACTCCCTTTGCCTTTGTGAAGAACTTCCTCTTCCATGGAGCTAATTTCTTTTGAAATTTCTCTATCACTGAGTCCCAAATACCACATTCTCTTGAAGTTGCACCCACTGGCATTCCAAGATATTTGAGAGGCAACTTCTCAATTTTACATTTCAAAATTGCTGCCATTTCATCAATAATATGATCTGCACCTATGCTGATGATTGCACTTTTTTGGAAGTTAACACATAAACTTGTTATAGCTTGAAAGATCTGTAGAATTATAACTAGATTCTCTGCTTATTCTTCTTTGCATCAAGAAAAACCAATATGTCATCAGCATACTGTAAATGAGAAACTTGAATTGAGTTTATAGAAAAACTTGAAATCATATTTAGTTGCACAACATTCTTCATTAGCTTTGAGAATATTTCTGCAACTAGAATGAAAAGGAAAGGTGATAAGGGATCACCCTGTCTCAATCCTTTTTGAGGTTTGAATTTTGTTGTTGAGCTTCCATTTATCGGTAGTGAGTGTTGAGCATATGTTACACACCATTCTATCCATCTAATCCATTTTTCTCCAAATCCTGAGCTCCTTAGCACATTTGAGATAGTATGCCAACTGACATTATCAAATGCTTTTTGAATGTCAAGTTTGCATAAGATCCCTGGTTTTTTTTTTGACTTGAATCTAGAGTCAATGAGTTCTCCTGCAACCAAAATACCATCTAGAATCTGTTTGTCAGCAATGAAGGCCCCTTGGTTTTCTGAAATTAACTTTGGCAATAAAGACTTGAATCTCCGAGTAAGGACCTTGGAGATCACTTTATACACACTGCTTATAAGACTGATTGGTCGAAAATCTTTTGGAGAACCCACTTGCTCAATTTTTGAAATGAGACTTATAAAGGAGCAGTTTATTCTCCAATCCATTTTCTTTTGTTCCTCAAATTCTTTGATGACTGCCATAAAGCCTTTCTTGATAACTTCCCAAGCCACTTTGTAGAACTCCATGTTGTATCCATTTGGACCTAGAGATTTGTTGTTTTTAAAGTATTTGATGACCATCCATACTTCTTCTTCTGAGATAAATTTTTCAGCTTCTGTACTTTCCTCACTTGAGATTTTTGTAATGAATTCTGAATTCATCTGTGGTCTTGTTGGATGCTTTTCTTGAAAGAGATTTCTTCTCTAATGTCTGTTTGGTTGAAATTGTCTTCCCCATTGATCACCATTTTTTGAATTGTATTCCTTCTTCTTCTCCCATTAGTAAGAGTGTGAAAGTATTTAGTATTTACATCTCCTTCCTTGAAATGTTGAGTTTTTGCTCTAGTCAACCATTTCCTTGCATTGTCAAGGTTTATATGTTTCAGCTTAGTTCTCCATTCTTCTCTTTCATTTAGCTATTGCGGGTTCAGAGCTCCATTCTCTTCAATTGCATTTAAAACATCAATCAGTCCTGTTAATTCTTTCTTGCTTGTTTCCACCCGACCATATGTAGCTCTACTCCAAACTTTTAAGAAAAATTTCAGATTTTGAAGTTTTTTTGACATTATGAAGCTAGGAGTGCCAATGAAAACCATTGAATCCCACCACAGTTTGAGATTTGTGAGAAAGTCAGGATGTGATAACCAAAAACTAACCACTCTAAATGGTGGTTTGTTTCTGCTTACATTTGAGGTTGTTAATAAAATAGCAGAATGATATGATAATGTTCTTGAAAGTACTGTTTGGGTAAGCAAGGGAAAGTTACCTTCAAATTGTGGTGAGACAAGAACTCTGTCTAGTCTGCAAAGCAATGGGTCTGCTTGCATATTGCTCCAAGTATATAGTCCACCATTGAGTGGTAGATCTACCAGGTTGTGCTCCTCCATATACTCATTGAAGAGCCTTGAGTTTCTTTTAGAACCATCAGGTTTATTTCTTTCTCTTCTTCGTCGGATGGCATTGAAATCTCCAGCTATACACCAATTCTCATGAGCCTATCCTGTTAAGTCATTAATTTCTTCCCAGAAATACCATCTTTCCTAGTAATCACAAGGTGAGTATACATTTGTTATGCACCATTCAAAATCTACACCCCTACACTTGAATTTGTGAGAGAGAGTGTTTGGACCTATAATTTCATCTACACATTCATAAGTTGTATCATCCCATATAGTTATAAGCCCTCCAGATAGCCCTTGAGATGGAATGTCTTTCCATTTATTGTGTTCATTTCCCCAAATTTGCTTCACCCACCAATCGTTCATCTTCATCATATGTGTCTCTTGAATTAGACATACATTTGGTTTCGCTTTTTTGATTAAATCTTTTAGTGCATCCATCTTGTCAATAGTTGTTAACCCTCTCATGTTCCATATTAAGACTTTAATATCCATTGCACCCATCTGAAGCCAAATTTACTGCATCCTCAAAGACTTCCACCTCCCCTTCCTTTTCAGCCATTGAATTTTCAATTGTATCTTCAACTTCAATCACTGCTTTGTTGATGTTGTTTACAGCTTCTGAATTAAAGTTTTTGGCAAAAATTTCTGCATATAATGCTCTTGATTTATCTTCCTGGTTTCCAAAGTTAGCTCAAATATTCCTTGTTGCATCCATTATCAAGTCCAATGTATTGTGAATTGCATTAATTCTGACAATTTCTTTATTTAGCTTATGAGATAATTGTGCATCGGGTGTCTTGATCATTTCTGTCTCCTTTACAATTTCTTCTGAAAGAATCTCCTGATTGTTCATGGTTTGGGTTGGATGCGGTTCGGAGAGAATGAAAATTTTGTTTGGAGAAATACCCTTTGTATTTGCTTTTCCTGCTGAAAAATGACGTTTGATGAAGTCAATAACCGTTACTTTAGTCGTGTGATTGACCAATTCCATGCTTTGATTCGGAGAAGCATTAACTGTTTCTGAATACTGTCCCACCTCCACGTGTTTTCTTTTTGGCCACTTATTTTTAGCCATTTGAAACGTATTGTTGCCAACCTGCTTAGCTAATTCAAAATTTGAATTTGATTGCAACAGTGGTTGCTTTCCTCTCTCCAATTGCTCCAACGTTTTTCGGTAAGAATTAACCGTTGATTTGTTGACCGGAGTAAATGCATAATCCCATTCAATTGCTAAAACCCATTCTCGACCATGGAGAAAAACACTAACTGCTGCGGGAACTACACATTTAACCCTTAACCTGCAACAATTTTGATTTCTTTGTACTGTTTCCTGATCCACCTCAGCCACGCCTCCCATGAAATCACCAATTTTGTCGAAAGAATCTTTGGACCACAGCTGAACTGGAAGTTCTTTAACTTTCACCCAATTTTGAGGTAAGGAGAGAATTTTGTGAGTAATAGTAACATCATCATTGATCCATCTACGGATTTCTATACTTGTGTCTCTGAAATTCCATTTAATAGGTTTCCACACACTGTCCCATTCTTGATCATTTTGTGGTTGAAAAGATGCCATGTTGTTGTCTTGAACATTTACCTATTCCAATTAAGTTTAGATGCAATTTCTTTTGCCACCTGATTCCAAGAGATTGAACCATATGCTAAACAGACAAAGGTACGGGTTGGTCTTGAATGTGTATTATTGTTGAAGCTGATAGGAAAATATGATGATGTTGGTAAGGATTGTGGTTTTAATACTTTCTTACAAATTATTTTTTTCAACAACTCGCTGAATCTTTTCCATCCATAATTCTCTCTTCCTTTTGGTATAAAAGGGGATTTGTTTGTTGCTCTACTCTCGTCCGTTCTGGAGATTTTGATCCCTCTATAATTTTGTAGCCGTTGCATCAAGAAAGAAAAATTGCCATATCTGTTGGTCCATCTTCTTTTGCTATTGTTGGTTTGCAGAATTTCTTCGAAACTTTTGTTCATCCATGCTCCGATCGCCGCCGAGAATATGATTTTGAAATTCAGTCCTCCAACACCTCATTCTGTGATGTTAAAACCCTCTTGATTTCCTAGATATTGAGTTGAAAATTCAAATGTTTTTGATTCAATTTGAGTTACAGAGTTTTCAAAAAATTTACTCGCTCTGACACTCTCTCTCCTCTCCATACTTGAATTATTTTGGACTTGTTTTTGATAATTGTAGAAGTTCGAAAAGGGAAATCAACAACTAATAATTGGTCATAGTCATAGTCATGTGTAAAATAATAATAATTAGGGTTTTCATAAAATTAATCTGTAGCGCCCCCTAAGCTAGCAGCTGACTAATCCAAGAGATTAACTAAATAAAGAGGCGCTAAGAATCTAAATCATTTACTTAAACATTCAATTTAGAAATCTGCTACAAAAACTTAACCCAAAACTAGCCCCGCTCAGAAATATATATATACAAGGATTCCTCTCAAATGATACATATACAATAGTCATTTGGTTTGAAAATAAAATATACAACATAATAAACATAGCACAAGTTAATCAACTAGTGAACTCAACCCTTGAAGCTTTCGCTGCGCAACTCTGATCTGTCAATGAGACTGAAAGTGGGAACGGGTGAGCACATCATCCCTAAAAGGGGTGACCAGTAGAAAAACATTTAACTTTCAAGTCATCATTAATATGATTTGAAGACAATGCAGGTTTTATGGAAAAACGATAATACACAGAAAGACAGTAAAACATATTGTTGAAACTTAACTTTTTCCAAAGTAATTTAAAAGAACAGTAAACATCCATGTATGAGATGTGTGTTGCCGCACATGGGAAGAGTAATATTGATGCCAATTCCACACCGTTTAGGTAATACTGCGGTGTATCGCCCTAGCCATAGAATAAGAAATAAAGGAAGATAATTTTGGCCATGTAATATTGCCGTGTATCGCCCTAGCCATAGAATACTGGATATTGTGCCGGCACACATCTCATACCACACAAAGACATGCATGAATTTCACAAAAGATAGATTTGTAAAACAATAATGAATACAAGAGAGTTCGTTATCGATTCCCACCTCTTTTGATGACAAGCCACGCCTACCTCGAGATCCACGATCCACTGGTTCATCCTTTGAATCGATCGATGCTAATATAGACTAACTGTTAATCACACAAGAAGTCTAAGAATCTAGCCAAAATGGCTCACACAAGAATCATACAAGTCTATCTAATGGTTCTAAACCCATTTATGGTTCTACACCTTTTATTTATCTATTCTTAGCATATCTAAGGTTTATATAATTCAACTAGATTATTTCTATAATTCAATGAATAAGTTTTATGAATATCTACAACTTTGTAGAAGAAGTCGAAGGCTAATTCAGACCACAAGTGGTCCAAATCATCAACATAAGATAACTAGTCCTAAGTCCAAGTTCTCTAAATAGGCCCATTACACAAGGCCTGATCCATTAGGGTCAACTAACGGTCTCTAACAACCAAACTGACTGCCAAATGGTCAACTAACAGTCCACGTCAAGTCAAAGGTCAAAGTCCAGGGTAATCAAATCGGTCAAGGTCAGCTCAACTGGTCAACGAGTCAAACTGGAATCGGTTAACAATTCAACTCAGGTCAAACCTATGAAAAATCGGTGAGTCGACTCAGTCCACAAGACTGATTCGGGTTACACAAACCAAGGCCCTTGCTCAGGCCAAACATTCTGCTGCACCATCTTGGTGCAATAACAACCAACTCTATAGGTCAAAACCCTATTACAAACTTCATTCATCTCTGTTTATAAACAACAACACTATCTATATTAATTCAGTTATAACTATCGACAACTAAAGCTCTCAGAAATACACATTCTCAAATCAAAACTTCATAATTCAATTACAACTGATAATTCAGTTTACCTGCAATTGCATCTCCAAGCAACACCTTCTCTAATAATTCACATGACCTGCAATCTCATAACACGGACAATCATCAACTCAAACCCCAACAGAAATATACTTCCACTGTAATACTAAAACTCCCAATTACAACCACAATATTATCTTCTTCACTTAACCACACCAGTAGAGATTCAAGTCCATCTTCATTTCACTTCACTTACCAAACCAATACTCATTTCAACATCATCACTAACTGCAATTTCAGTTACATTACCAATTCCATAAACTCAACTCTGCAGCTACTCATTCCATTTAATCCTACAACTCAATTTTGTTCAATGCTAACTCAGGCAAACTCTTCACCAGATTCTTCATTCCACACACCTCATTCTGATTTAAAACTCATACACATCCTACATCTTCTTACTAAGAATCCACCATCTGCAAACTCCATCTCTAACAACACTCATTCATCAACTCCTATTACAATTCCTTAACACAATCACTCAACCTCCATTTTATAGTTCAATCTTTCCTTCATATCATCACATTACTACCAATAATTCCAGTAAAACAATTTCATCCAAAATCTTCTAACCTCAACAATCAATCACTAATTCAACTTCAAACAAATTTTAGTTACCCCAACATCCTTATTCATAGAATTCCATTCCCAATTAAACTAACATAAACCCCGTAATTCAAACAATACCAAATCTTAATTACATGAACAACCTACACATACCGATTTATCCAATTGATGTAATCTAATCAATTAATATATGAACTCTAAAACAGAATCAATTACTCCCTCCGTTACTTTTTAATAGGCTGGTTTCTATAAATAAATGTTACAAAAAAATAGGCCGGTTTCCTAATTGGGAAAGTCAAATGTTACTTTAGTTTTTAGGGACCACTTTTCTCTTAACTTCTTTTGATGACAAGTGTCATGGGTACCATTTCACTTTACTTCTTTTGTTGACAAGTGTCATGGGGACCATTTCATTTCACTTCTTTTATTGACAAGTGTCATGAGGACCACTTTCAATGATTTGTTTTCTAAATTTCCTTAATTTTGTCAAAAAACCAAACCAGCCTATTAAAAAGTAACGGAGGGAGTAATAAACTTGAATTAGATTACCTTTTCCAGTCTTCATGAGTTTGATTCAACATCATTAATATCACCATTACCTTCTTAAAACGAGAATCAAATCCATGTTCTTCACCAGCTACAATTCAACATCTGGTTCAGAACTTCAAACCTTAACTTCCCAGATTACTTCAAGAACACTTCAGATTATCAGTTGAACGAGAACCCTTACTTCAATTAACTAAACCCATCTCCAATTTCTTCTTATTTATCATCAAATCGAACTCTTAATTCTTCTATGAGGTTGTCCTGAGAAACCCTAGATCTAACTTCTTCGATTCATCATCAAAACAACTTCATAACCTTGATTCAATAACAACCGCTTCCAATCTTCAACCAACAGCATCCCAAACAACCCACAAATTCACCTGAGAACTCGAATTCATTCTCAAAACCCTAATTTCAATTATAGCAGCATCAACTCCTTCTCCCGAGCTCGAATAACATCAACACCACCACCAGAAAACATCCTTCGGTATTTTCCCCTAGGTCTCTCTTCAATTTCACAGTTTCAAAAACATCTGAACGAAAAGAGAAAGAAGAAAGGAAAGAGAAATGAAAGAGAAAATAGAAAGTCCTTGATCTTATCGATTTGGTTCTTGAGTTATCCACAGAGGGTACCTTAAGAAGAAAGCTAGTCCGCCTTAATAATACTCCAATGTGAAATGACCATTTTACCCTTCACATCAAATAAGAAATATCTTTTTCATCCGATATCTGATTGACACGTTCGAGTAGTCCATCTCGCATAACTTTTCGAGATCTATCCAACGGTATTAGTCTTGTATCTATATCGTTGTTAGATTAGTTCCTATTAATTAGCATTCGTGTTAAACTAATCGAGTTATTATCGGCTAATTCGACACTTGACCGGTCAAACAGCGTTGACGAGCTTGAGGGTCTTTACATAATCTCTGCTCATTAGTTGTTGATTTCCCTTTTCGAATAATTATAGAAGTTCGAAAAGGAAAATCAACAACTAATGAGCAGAGATTAATTTTATGAAAACCCTAATTATTGTTATTTTACACATGACTATGACCAATCATTTTGAGAATAACACGAGGCAAAAAAAAGTAAAAATAAAAATAAAATGAAAATGAGAAAAAGAAGGAAAAAGTAATACATGTGCAAGCAATGTCAAATCAAAAACAGTGAGATATTTTAAAAGAAAAAGGAAATAAAGAAAGTAGCGTGTCAAATCAGTTTTTAGCTAACAACCGTAGGAGATTTAAAAAAGGAAAATCAAAAACACAGTAGTGTCAGATCAGTTGTAAGCTTAATAACTATAGATCAGTTTAGAAAGGAAAATCGATCAACAACAACATAATAGTAAAAAAATATATCAAAACTTGAAAGTTGTGTAAGTAATGTCAAATCAGTGGGATATTGTAACCAGAGATTTAAAGAAAAAAACTATTATGAAACCCTAACTTTTCTTTTTACATAGACCAATCATTTTCGAGATATAACATATCCTAGATTGTATCAACAAAACATGGTTAGAGTGACATAATCTTGATATTTTAGCGCCATTTTTTCTTCCAAACCCAACCACTAATAAATTTGAAGCTAATTTTTTGGTGACATATTATTTTTATAAGTCTCTACACTCCAACCAAAAATGAGAGCATTCCGAGATGTATAAGACCGCCATATACCATTTTGAATATGAACCGTTGAAGATTAACAGTTGAAATTAAAATTTATGGATGATGAAGTTTTGTATTTCAGAATACTCTTGTTTTTGGTAGGAATGTAGAGTTTTATATGAGGAACATGGCACCAAAATCTTAGCTTCAAATTCATCGTCATTAAGATTTTTTAGAAAAAAATGTGCAACCATGTCATGATAATGTCATTCTAACCATGTCATCGGATCCTTCCCCTATATATGTATATATATTGAAAGAAAACAAAAGGTTTAAGAAATATAAAATTAGTATAAGTAATGCCAAATCAAAATGAAAATAAAAAAATAGTGTCAAATCAGTTATATGCTAACAACCGTGGGAGATTTCAAAAAAAAAAAAAAAATCGAAACCACAAAGTAGTGTTGGATCAGTTTTGAGTTAATAACAATAGGATGAAGATATAACGAAATAAATAAAAGAAGATATAAATAAATATACTATATACATATATAGATCTCATCCACTAGGCATTAATATTATTTTTGAGGTCTGTTGACATGGTTCTCACATTTGTATCATGATCACAAAATCAATTTTTGTAATAAAATTTAAAAGTTAACGAATTTGATGCTTGTTGTTGAAATGTTTTTTTTTTTTTTTTTTGGTTAATGCTCTATATTCGTAATCAAAAATCAGTGTATTCCAAGATAACAAGACTCATTATCTATCAATCTTTATTTCAATTGTTAGTTTTCAATAGTAGATAATAGTATTATCCTTCTCGGACTATGCTTATTTTTGGTATGAATATAAAAAGTTGTAAAAGGAATATAAAATGATAGTTTCAAATCATTATCTTTTGAATTTTATAAAAAAAAAATGGTGTCAAAACTGTTAAAAGAACTATGGTTTTGATATCAACATGTACGGAGACACATCTCGTGTAAATATGCCAAAACAATAATCGCCAAAATTCAACAAGATGTTACTTGGCATGTGTCGATTAGTGAGTCATCGGATTAGTTAGACTTAGCAGTGTTGTAAATGAGTAAAGGAGGCTTGTAAGAGGATTATTTGAATATTAATTGAAGTTATTTATTCATTGTGTTCTTTTATAACCAAAGGTTACTCGAGTTGATTGTTCTTGATATCCGTTTGTACTAACTATTGTACATCACCCAAATTAAAACCTACAAATTACCAAAAAATCAAAACAAAAAAGATAACAATAAAAAAACAAACACATGAAAAACTTATCTATAATACAAAATAGCATGGGTTTTTGAGCTTGGACGGACGGATAACATTTTGGGAGACAAACAGGTGATCCGACCATCCCAGTCTCATCCCAACAAAAGACATATAGCGGTTGTGGTGTTTGTAACCTCCTTCCATTATGGGGATATTAATAACCCTCTTACTAAACTGAAAATATAAATGTGTCATTAAGAAAATAAATGTTACAACCATGTTTCAACCATAAAAAAATTTAAAAAATAAATCTTTGACCCATATCTTTAGAAAAAAAATTAGCCGTTTTTTAACAACCTACAAAACACAAACAATTATTCTTTATACTCATTCTGTAAAGGAAAGGATAAAAAAAATGATTATTCTTTAATCCAAAAAATGACTCACGAAAAATTTAATCTTACGTCATAGGTTTGATTTTGATTTTAGCAATCGATTAGTTAAAGTTCTTTCGATTAGTTAAATGTCCATAACAGAAGAAAAAAAAACAAAACAAAAAAAAGAGTTACGACGTAAAACCCAAAGCACAAAGAACTTTGGAATCAATTTCTAGCATCTATAATAAATTTATTTTCTAACGAGACATGTAACTAATTGAAAGATGAACCATGTTTCCATCCATATCAATTCTAGTATTTTTGGGAACATTTGAGCATTTTTTTTCATGACCAAGGCTATTTTTGCATCAGATTTGCCATAAATAATTTGATCAAATCTGTGGCACAAAGAAAAAGAAGCTAAACTCAAAAAAAAAAAACAAAAAAAAACAGACCATGCAATTGAAAAATAGAACATCACAAACAAAAAAAGCTAAACTCCAAAAAAAATAAAAAATAAGAAGAGGAATAAAAGAACACGCAATTGGGGGATATAGAAACTAATTGGGGGATATGAATTACTTCCCCCAACCCATGGTGTGTGCTAAGGGGTGACTTTTGGGGGCGAAAATACTAAAACACCCTTCCCTCAAAATAAAAATCAAAAAACTTAAAATCAAAAAACAAAATCATATTCCCAATTTCCATCTCCACTTACTTTGAAACCCAAATGTTCCCCATTCTCTTTCAAATTCTAAATTTTCCCCATTTCCTTTCAAATTCTCTTCTCATTCTCTGCCGGAAGTGATGAAGACCATGTCGGAAATGATAAAGAACATGCCGGAAATGATGAAGACCACGCCGGAAGTGATGAAGAACATGCCAGAAGTAATGAAGAACATGTCGGAAATGATGAAGGTCACGTCAGAATTGATGAAGATCATGCCGGAATTGATGAAATTCAATGCCGGAACTAAATTCCGGCATGCTCGATATAAATCTATTAATGCCGGTATTCAAGTGAAAAAAAAACAATTTTCTGAATACTTTTCATCATGTGCCGTCATAGAAATTTAGGATGAAGACCACCCCGGAGTGAGTTCCGGCATGGTTATTTAGGATGAAGACCACGCCTAAGTCTTTGAAGAACATGTCGGAAATGATGAAGACCACGCCGGAAGTGATGAAATTCAATGCCGGAACTAAATTCCGGCATGCTCGATATAAATCTATCAATGCCTAGGTAGTTAAGTGAGAAAAAATCAATTTTCTCGGATACTTTTCATCATGTTCCGGTATAGAAATTTAAGCAAAAACCATGCCGGAAGTAGTTCCGGCATGCTCGAAAATCAGATAACTGTGCTACGCCCCCCCGAACCCCCCGGATAGTGGCAAACAATTTATGAAAATTTCCAGCAAATGCCGGCATGGTTTTTTGGTTGAATACCATGCCGGCACCAAGCTTTTTCAGCTGCAACAATGGTGGATTCAAAGAAAAAAAATCAAATTTTCAACCTCTTAGCATCAATTCTCTCATCACAATCATCTTCTATTTTCAAAAAAAAAATTTCCATTCAAAAACCATTTTCCCTCCTTCTACTCTCAACTAACCCACACAAATTCAAAAAAAAAAATACACACTAAGTTATCCCCCAAATACTTAACATTTTACTAATTATAATTAATTAATAATCCTGATTAGTGGGGGCTAGATTAGGAATTAAAAAAATAATTACATAGGGGGTCACCCAGAATTGCTATTGGGACACCGTTTTTGTCCTGTAGCTATATCCCCCAATTAATTCTCATATCCCCCAATTAATTATTCGAATAAAAACCAATTTGATGTATATCAATTGATTCCAAGATAAATAACAAAGCTGACGATAGAAATGCTATCTAAGTCAGAGTATGATGAACAACCCAGATAAAACTATCAAAAAAATAAATAAAAATGATCATGCAATTGAAAAATAGAACAACACAAACAAAAAAACCTAAACTCCAAATGAATGAAATGGGTATTCAAAACTTCCATGCGTTTTTTTCCAGTTCATGAGTTAGCTTCAAAACATTCTCTTTAATGTCTTCTGATAGATTGCGGTGGTATTCAAAACCAATCTGATTCAATAATGTAATATGTTTAACGTCCTCCACTTTTACCGCACTCTTGGATTTTTCTCCATATATGCATACGACTGAAATGGCAAAGCTTAAAAAAACAATAGAGTCGAATTTGGATCGGAAAATAACATAATACACGCTGATTAGTTTTACTTCGTTCATTCGTTTTCGGGGCGTATGAATTTTTTTTATTTTTTTTGGTGATCCACGACACAAACAAAAATGAAAGAATCTCAAAAAGTAAACGTTATAAAATTTTGGCCATCGTAATTGGGGCTAAAATTTATTCCATCATAATTTGGCTAATATTTTTTGGTCATGCACCAGGTATGTAAGGTATCCCTTTTTTAATTTGACCACAAACAAATATCCTCTTTTAATTTTAATTATTTCCATTGCTTTGGATCCTCTATTTACTCCCCCATTATCCTCCCACGATTAAGAGATTGCTTACCAATAAATAAGTTAAAACTGTCCATGCTCTAAGGTCTGCATGCAACGAAACGACTAATCCTTTATGACTAGCACATACACATTCCAAAAGAAAAAACGTCAAAGACATTCAATATGTCACTAATTACAATTATCAATGAATGGTGTATAAATAGCGAGTGTATTTCTTCAACCAAACACAATCACTCATTCCCAACTTATTTTTTGGTCAAATTTTTTGCTTAAGAGTATCAACATGTCAAACATGATTAGCTGCAGCCCCACAAAAACCGTTGGCCAAAACGTGTTTGCTTCCTTTTTGAGAATGCATGATTGCGATGAAAACAAACCTGCAGTACTCGGGTTTCGTGTTGCAAGAAAATGGGAAGAGATAGATTTCATGGCGACCAACAAAGTCACTACTCTGGATTTACTAATGATTGACGAAAATGTGAGTATATAGTATTTCGATCCAAATCAAACTATTTTTTTTTCAAAGAATAAAATATTAGTCATTCCTTTTAATCAATTTTACATCCTTACACAGGGACATACCATGCACGACATCGTCCCAAAGAAATTGATATGGAAGTTGAACACATGACGATAATCCAGGCGATCTTGGAAGAATTTCTTGGAGGATATAATTACATTTACTTCTTATCAGATGAGAAATCAACATAATGGTATGGTCAAAGACCGCCAATCTCTGGGGATCGTAAAAAAAAAAATTATCTAATGCCAAAATAATAGAATTTAAGTGATTTTTTATCAAAAAATATCATTTTAGTCTGTTGGAGGTGTAATCGAATTTATAATTATTTGGATGAAAATTATCTAAAGTATTCATACCGACAAGTTCTTATGATGGTGTGTGGTAATTATTACAATAATTATGATAACAAATTATACCTTCTCATGCCGTGCCGTTACAGCACGAGTTATTTCTAGTTTGCTACAATGCAGAAGGGATTGTGTTGCAAGAGAAAAAAGAGAGGAGCGAGTGCAGGTGTCAAGAAAAATGAAGGTTGGGGAATCATGTATCTGGATCACTCTGGGGAAAGTTTATAGATGTTGTCCGGTTTCCTTGTGTCTTTTGCTACAGTTTCTAGTGTCTTTTGCTCAAATTTTGCTATAATATGCTTTAAAATCCCGTCTATATGTAGGTGTGATAGTCTGTAGACGTACTCTCTTGACTTCTTTTATGCTCATATAGCTGAGTAAGTTTTGGATTTACTTTCTTTTGTACTCTTTCGATCACGTAGTCTCACTGTGACTTCAATAGAAATGCAAGCGAAATATATAACAAAGAGATTGATTCCTTTGCATGGTTAGATCAATCTATCCAACAACTACCGAAGTATCAGAGTTTAGATTTGCAATCAATCAATATAGAATCCAACAAGGAACTATAAGGTGATGCCGATCTTATGCAACTAATCAATCGAATAAATCCAATTCTAGTTGGATCCCAGCCGATCAAGGTTTGTACACACCCAAAGATATAGAAACCAAATAAGAAATTTTCTTTGTCTTCAAATCTTCTTTAATCTTCAATAAATACCTGCACAACACCACTTGAATCTCTTGTGATCAATGAAAGACACATTTTTGTGTCCGAATTGTCCTCAGTGTCTCTATTGTTAGTGCTTGATTTTGTACTTATTATGGTGTTTTTATGTTTGTTTGGGTGTTTTTGGAGAAATACACTTGTGTGGAAAAAGTTGCTCGAAAAGTGCTATTTGGACCCCCGGAGAAAAGTACTAAAGGCACCCTCATTTTGGAAAAGGGCACCCCCAGGCACCCCTCAAGGCATCCGCTATTCGCACCCCCATCTCTGTTAGGGTGAGGTCATCTTCTTCTTTTCAAATCTGAAAAAATGGCGGGAAAACATTTAACGAACCGATGATTTTTAGTTCGTGATTTGGAGGGGTTATAGTGTGACTCAATGGCTGAAGTTGTTTAGGAAGACTTGATTGGGCCTAACAGGCTTGGTTTAGGTCTTTGGTTCGACTGTAATTGGCTAAATAATCGTAGAGAAGAAAACATGGGTGTGTATATTCCCGTGAAATATTCTCGGGATTTCTTGTTGTTTTGGAAAGATTTGATATGACTGCAGTGTGTTGAATCAATCCTACAGCGTGTACGATCATGTTTGGAGTGTTGCTGCATCATTTCATCGCGTGAAAAGTTAATTCAGGGAATAAAATATTCCCGAGAATATTTTTCTTCAATGCCGAGTAATGGAAGATTCGCTGGAGTTACAGAGGATTATTTTCGGTTCTGGGAGGCTATATAAGGTTCAGAGGAGTAGTAGAGTGAGGACGGAGAGTTTGAGAGAGATACAGAGCATCAACAGAGACAAAAAATCAAGTTGCAGAGAATAGCCATTTTCTGCTACTGTGAAGAACACGAAGAACAAAAGACCACCAGAGGCGCTGTTCATGCTACAAAGACAACGACAATTAAACGAGGGTCGCAGAGCTACAAAGAATAACAGCAGTTCATCTTTATCGTTCTTTGTAACAGTGTTTTGCAACAATTATAAACGTTGCAAACACCCGATTTTCATCATTTTCTCTCAATTTCATCATTTGTACACCTCCTTTGAGCAATAAAAATGAATTTTGAGCGTGTTTCCAACATGATGAGAGGCTAATTCTCCCATGACCAAGGCGACGGAGGAAACTATTCATTTATGCTTGATTGGTAATTTCTTTTCATAATTTCAATTATTATTAATTTAATTTAATCCACTAAGATCATTATAATTGTGTGGTTTATGGGATGAAAATGGTTTTTCTTAATTAGTTGTGAATCAATTTGATGTCTTATGCTCAGAAATATTTCTTTGATAATTCATGCTTAGGGATTACAATTTAATGTTTGGAGACCTTACAGATATTAGTGAGTCAATGTGAAAAAGGGCTTAATAATAATTCTTGAAATAATCTTTATCAACCAATCAGTTAAAGGAATAGTGGAATCCCGAGTCTTGGTCTAGTTTTAAATCTTGATATCACTTTATTTGAGTTTATCTTTGTTTAGCTTAAAAATTTAATTTAAAAATCGAACCTTCACAAGTCTCAACGAACCTATTATTTACTACAACTTTCAAAATCACATCAATTTTTTTGAATGGAAATACCTAGATAAAAAAGGACTTGTCTTTAGGATAGAGTTTTTAGATTTTTACTTGTTTTTTTTATTTTTATTATATTTGTTCTACTTTACGTTTTTGGGTTTTTGTCTTTTCATTTCAGATTTTGGGAATTTGGAGCGATAGAAAAATTTGCCAAAGCTTTTGGTGAATACTTAAAGATTTGGAGTTAAAGGCAAAGCGAAAAGGGCGAAAAAAAAGAAGAAGAAAAAAATATTAAAAAAAGAGAAACAATTATATTAGATTTTATTTTTATCTTTTTGATTTTTTTTAGTTTTTTAGAATTGTAATAGGATATTCTCTATTTTTGTAATTTTCTTTTTATTTTTGCACTTCCCTATTTGGACTTTGGACTTGGACATTTGGACATTCTTTTATTTTTAAACCCTACGGAAGGGTAGTATTAAATATTAAACGGTTTGCAGAGAAGGACGGTGATTACGATATCGACTCGGCCCCTCGGGTTCGTACATGACATAGGAGTCGTGGTCCGAGTCGACTACAACGGTTCATCCCCCGTCTAGAACGGGAGGTAAGTTTGTCGAAACACTCGCGAATCCCCTGTCAGCGGGTTACTGTATTCCTTCGTTTGCATATATGTCGAGGAACTGAATACGGCTGCTTTAATTTCCTAGTAAAGGTCAAGGCCTGGCCATACAAGATAAGGGTTCGGATTTCATCACCGTTCTCTTCTTGCCCGCCTCAGGAAAACAATACCTAACGCGAACCTAAGCTTTAAAATTTGGAATAGAACGAGACCGATAGGGTAACGATCTTAATAGGAAAGTCATTCGAAAAATATTGGTTACTCTTTTAAGCATACTTCGAAGTTCATGATGGTTTCTGTGAGTTGAATGCGTGACTGCGCCGCCTTGTAATGCCGCTGAGGCCTTGGGTATCAAAGCTCCACGCATCTTCCCTCGCCTCTATTCAACTTACTTCAACTCGGATTGATTCCAGAGAGGTTTGCTAAGATTGTAACGAGTTCCTTTTCGAAAGATTAGAAGCTGGTCTAGAAACAATATAAGTGGAGCCATCATGCTTTTTTTTTGCTAGAAATCATTAGGTTTGTTGTGGTGGAGTCAGCCTTGTTTGTGTTTGCATAGAACTTCCCTTCCTTTTAGGATTTTTCTTTTTATTTTCTTTTTCTAGTGTATGCCCGAGGTCATTAGAGAACGGTCTTGGAAAAGAGACAATCTAGGTCGATTGATTAGTGAAAAACCTAGTAGAAGCGGGGAGCTCGAAGACTCTTCTTTTGAGAGCCCTGTTTTTGGAAACTTCAGTTTTGAGAATATGTCTCTTCGTGAGGAAAGTGCCCCTAGTATTTCAGCTGTGCCAGCGATGGAAACTTTGAAAGATTACATGTTCCAAACTAGGACCAACCGAGCTTCGTGCATTAAATTTCCATCCAATACGGCTAATTTCGAGATAAAACCTAGTATTCTTCAGATGATCCCTATATTCTTAGGGAAAGATGATGAGAACCCTTATTTTCATATTAGGGACTTTGAGGAAATTTGTGGGACAGTTAGAATAAAAGACCTTACTGATGAAGTTTTGAAACTTAAGATGTTCCCCTTTTCCTTGAAAGATAAAGCCAAGACCTAGCTAAACAACCTACCATCTCGAATCCATTGAAACATGGCAGAACTTATTGCTTTGCTTTCTATATGAAATTCTACCCTAAGCATAAAACTGCAGTACATTAGACGAAAATTAGTTCCAAGTGTGCAACAAGAGGGAGGGTCTCTTTATAGGTTTTTAGAGAGATTCAATGATCTCCTATCCCAGTGTCCTCACCATGGATTTGATAAGATGAAACTTGTAGAGATTATTTATGATGGTTTAGACTATTCGACCAAGGCCATGGTCGAGTCTATGTGCGCTGGTGAGTTCACTAGTAAAAGTGCTGAGGATGCCTTTACCTTCTTAGGAGTTGTCGCTGAAAAATCCCAACAGTGGGAGTCTTGTGTTGAACCCCCTAAGAGACTCTTGGTCAATAAAAATAGCACCAATGTGGTAGATACAAGCTTCAGGTCAGATGCTAAGTTTGCTGCTTTGTCTAGAAGGTTAGAAGCTTTGGAATTGAATCAGCCTAAACATAGGTCTCTTGTTGAACATGATGATAGGATTAGAGCCTCTCAAGTCTCTAGTTGTGGAGTAGAACCTAATATCTCATTTTGGGAAGGACAGGTTAGTGAAGAACAAGCCCATGTTGTCTATAACAACTCTAGGTTTGAAAACCGTCAGAACTTTGACCCATACTCAGAGACCTATAACCCTGGTTGGAGGAACCATCCTAATTTCTCTTGGTCTAAGGGCCAGAATCAAGGCAAGTCTAGTAATTCTCAGCCTCCCCCAGGTTTTGGTTATACTAAGAACTCTTCAGGTCAGTCCCTAACCCATCTGAGAATAGAATAACTAGCTTAGAGGAATCTCTTAGAATATTAAGAAAGAGCCAGGACTGCCATCACAAATCCAGGAAATGTTAGTAAAGAGCCAGGGTAATTTTCAAGAGGAAACCAATCAGAATTTTAAGAATAATTCCCAGTCTCTTGCTAAATTAGAACTTCAAGTCGGCCAAATAGCTAAGTTTCTTAGTGAGAGAGAAGATGAAAGGTTCCCTAGTCATACTGATCCTAACCCCAAACGAGAGAAATCGTACAATCATGTGAATTCTATTACAACCCTTAGGAGTGGAAAGAAAGTTGACAATAAGGTCGCCATGCCTAAAAGTGAACATGTTGTAGTTCGCCCTTCTGAGCCTGAAAATGAGGAGACTGATAGAGTCTCTAAAGAGACCAATGAGGGTCATATTGAGCCAGGCTTTGTTCCCAGAGCCCCGTTCCCCCAGCTGCTAGTTCCAACTAAGAGGGAGTCCAACTTTAATGATATATTGGAGGTTTTTAAGCAGGTAACTATCAACCTTCCATTATTAGATGCAATTAAGCAGATTCCCGCTTATGCCAAGTTTCTTAAGGATATGTGTACGCGAAAGCGGAAGCTTAGTGTCCAGAAGAAAGCCTTTCTAGATAGTCGCGTAAGTTATATTATTCAGAATACCACTACTCCCAAGTATAAAGACCTAGGGTCCCCTACCATTTCTTGCACAATAGGTAAATATCGTGTTGAGAAAGCATTGCTTGACTTAGGAGCCAGTGTGAACTTACTCCCATACCATGTGTACCTTAAGCTAGGACTTGGTGAGATGAAACCTACCCGAGATGACACTCCGTTAGGCCGATGATAGGTCCGTTAAAATTCCTCGTGGTGTAATCGAGGATGTTCTTATAGAGGTCGAAAAGTTTATATATCCAAAGGATTTTGTTATCCTAGATACCCAACTCATCCCCGACCCGCAGAACCAAATACCCAGTGATTTTAGGTCGCCCGTTTTTAGCTACATCCAATGCGATCATTAACTGTCGAAATGGTATTATGAACTTGTCTTTTGGTAATATGACTATTGAGCTGAACATTTTTAATATTAGTAAGTGTTTATGGGTGAAAACTATTCCTGCCGGATTTGGTAATTTGGGGTGTGTGGATGAGGAATGAATCTAAACCCTAAACAAATGCACTGCGCGGTGAGTGCTTGTGATTCGAGAAATCAATCTGTACAACTCTGACCTAAACCAAGAAATGGCCGTTCCAGACTTGCTTCGGTCACAAAGTGAAGGAGATGGGGTTGATCTTAGGGAGGGAAGCGAAGAAGGTGTTGAGATTGTGAAGGTGTAGGCTTGTTTATGACTTGTAACAGAAAGGTGAGCAAAGCTTACGATTGATGCAAGCGGGCTTTGAGTGTTTGAATACGTTTTGTATTAACACTTGGTTTCTGTCTTGTCTTGACTTGTTCTGTTGTTTTTGGAAATAGGGAGGAGAACCTATTTATACAAGTCATTTGAGCCTTATTCACGTCTCTCGTGAGAAGTGGAGGAAGTGGAGTGATGGAGTAGTAGAGTTGTGTGTTGGTGTTATACGACCAGTCTTGCCCACTTCTCTTGTATCTCTAACCATCCATGACTTCCTGACACGTTCTTGTGATGGCGCGTTGCACGCTGCACGCTGTAAACCGCCAGACCAATACCCCAAGTATGTATCCCCCGCCTTGTGACATGATTGATGTCTCGAGTGTGTGGATCGTGGGACCCACATAAAGTAGCATGTAATGTTAGACTAAATAACTAAATTATTTAGGAAGTCGATACTTGTGAAGTATCGTGTGTATTCTACGCAGGTACTGCATCGAGTATATTCAGCATGTATGAAACATCGCTGTTTTTTAAGGCTTACCGGAGTAAGTCATGGATTTAAGCGTATTAAAATAGCATAATGTTCCAGCCATCTTCGAGTGATCGTTTGGAGGCTATACAGGTGTTTATGGGTGAAAACTACTCCTGCAGAATTTGGTAATTTGGGGTGTGGATGAGGAATGAATTTAAACCTTAAACAAATGCACTGCACGGTGAGTGCTTGTAGATTCGAGAGATCAATCTCGTGCAAGTCCGGCCTAAACCAAGAAATGGCCATTCCGGACTTGTTTCTGGTCACAAAGTGAAGGAGATGGGGTTGATCTTAGGGAGGGAAGCGAAGAAGGTGTTGAGATTGTGAAGGTGTTGGCTTGCTTATGACTTGTAACAGAAAGGTGAGCAGGCTTGTGATTGATGCAAGCAAGCTCTGGGTGTTTGAATACGTTTTTGTATTAACACTTGGTTTTCTGTCTCGTCTGGACTTGTGTTGTTGTTTGAAATAGGGCGGAGAACCTATTTATACAAGTCATTGAGCCTTATTCACGTCTCTCGTGGGAAGTGGAGGAAGTGGAGTGATGGAGTAGTGGAGTTGTGCGTCGGTGCCACACGACCGGTCTTGCCCACTTCTCCCGTTCATCTCTAACCGTCCATGACTTCCTAACACGTTCTTGTGATGGCGCGTTGCACGCCGCACGCCGTAAACCGCCACCAATACCCCGTATGTATCCCCCGCTTTGTGACATGATTGATGTTCGGAATGTGTGGATTGTGGATCCACGAAAGATAGCATGTAATCTCAATTGAATAACTCACGTTATTCGGAAGTCGATACTTGTGAAGTATCGTGTGTATTTTATGCAGTGCGCATCATGGTGTGGTAAAGTGATGGGTAATGACGCCTCACCGACCAATTAACTCCCGACTGGGGTTGTATAACCAGTGGTGAAGTTGGATGGATGAGATGATCTTTGAGACACTCATCTCGCGACCGTTAATGAAATTAGGGTTTTGAAGAGGCGCGCAAGCATCACTCTTCGCCTTGGTCGAAACCAAGCATGGGATACAATTTTGGCCAGGCCGACCATACATGCGTGTAGACGGCATGACGGTGTAGGCGCCTGTACTCCATTCCCTCACGAAAGTATGATCTGGGTCACTCAATTCATCCGGTGAAATCGAGTGGTCGGGATCAATTTGCGATAGAAAACCAATGCCGCAAGGGCCGCTCGTCACGCCCTCTTCAGGCGCGCGTTCCAAGACGACCAATCTTGGTCGGACTTGGTCGGTTGGCTCTGGCGTGAAGGTGGTAGGCTGGTGTTCACGCCTACACCTGATTATCCCATGAAAACGTGATCTGAACCACTCAAATCGTCCGGCGAAGTTGAGCGGTCGAGATTAGTTTGCGGTTTAGGAGGTGTAACCACGCAAGTTTGGACGTGCGTTTTGGGATGGCCAGGCATGATATGCCTTGGCCGATCAAGTGAGGGGATAGACGGGCCCACGGTGGTCATGCTGGTATGACCGGACCTGCTTAATCTAATCAGTGACCCTCCATTCGTGCTTAGGAGAAGATGGACGCTCGTGATGGCTTGAAACCCTAATTTTGGCTTTCATAGCCGTGTGACCATGCTCCATTTGGGCGTATTTAATTTGTTGCAACCAAGCATGGTTGTTCTTGACCGATTGGTCAAGTGTGTAGGCCGGCCCACGGTGATCGTGTTGACATGCTCTGGGCCCTTTGAATCTACATCTACACCCTCCATCTATACCTGCGACGATGGATGGTTAAGACTGCTTTGCAACACATGTAATATGCCGCAAACCCTAATTTAGGTTTTCCAGTCCATAATGCTTGGTATGAACGGTTTCTTGGCAAGCTAGGCCAATGACCGACCATGCGGGGTCGGCCGTGGGTATTCCATACCGCTTGGGGGTGATGGAATTGATCCGGGGCCATCCAATCATGCTTATGGAGTTGGATGATCTGCGATCGAGATCATATCCGGACCGATCTGATCGGTCCGGATGCTCAATAGGGCTAGTATAACACACCGAGAGGGGCTCAATCGGGCTAGTATAACACACCGAGAGTCACCTGTACGGGTATTTCGTACATGGTTTCATTATAGTGCTTGGAGGTTCGTGTTACTCGAAGAGTAACACTCGGTCGTCATGCCACACCGATAATGAGTACTGGAAATACAAGGCCGATATGAAATTCACGAGGATGGGATTGTTGCTACATGCTCCAACCTGGGAGGAATTTCATGTATTCACGAATGGGATTGTTGCTACATGCTCCATTCTTGGTGAATTAAGTGAGGGAGTATCCAACACTTATAAATGGCTTTATCTTTTACAAGATGTCACGCATGATTTTTTTTCGGTTTTTTACAAATTTAACCTTGAACGAAAATCCACCATCAACATTAAGTCCCCCGCCTAGCACATAATGGTTACACTATTGTGTGGTAGGCATGAGATGGTGGCATACATATGTGAGAAAGACAGATAAAAGGAGTTTACCCTAAGAGTGTTGGCCGACCGCTAGTTTCCCACGCCGTCACGCTTGTATGGAATCCCTTGGTAGGGCCTCTTTCTTTGGGTATTTGAATCAAAAGAGGAAACCAAATAAGGGAGGAATCCTTCTTCTATTGGGATTCTTCTAATTTTTTGTCTATAAAAGAGACAAAACCCTTTTCTTTTTCCTCACGAAATTTTCTTTTCATCATCAAGCGACTCCCGTCCGTGACCTTGCTGCCGCCGACCGCCGGTTTCTTCTTCTTGTTGCTGGAGGCGAATCGCTACGTGCGCGCCGTCCGAGGTAGTTTTTTTTTTTTTTTTTTTTTTTTTTTTTTAAAGGTAAAACCCTAGTTTGTTAGGTAAACACCTTTTGTAAGACATGTATATGCTTAGCTTTTTCCACCATTTGGCTTGAATCCCGTAGACACGATTCCCATGAATAAAGAAAATCGTGTTATGATGCATGCGGATGAATGAATGCGGGCCCGCCGTGTATGCTTAACGTGGGTCTTACTCACATATGCTTGACTGAAATTTACACCGAACTTGAAACTTGTACCGGACTTGAAACCAATACTAGACTGAAATTTGTACCGGACTTGAAACCAATACCGACCGAAAGTTGACTGGACTTGAAACCAATACCGATCAAACTTGTACCGGACTTGAAACCAATACCGATCAAACTTGTACCGACTTGAAACCAATACCGATCAAACTTATGCGATCACCGGGTGTTTGGACCCAATCCCGCTTTTGTGTATTTTCAACGTGGGTTGTGTCTTGTCATGCGTGACTACACACCTCATGCGTTTTCATACAATTTCTAACTCCTGTCTTTTATTTCATTATGGAATGAAGAAAAGAATTCTGTCGAGATGTCTTCCTGGAGATAATGCTGGTACCAAGTCAGGAAGTGTTGGCAGCTTCAAGGATATGCCGCACATTGATGATGAGTTATTCACCTCGCCTTTTCCAAACATTAGGAAACATCCTTCTCATAAGATAGTCTTGCTTTCCGATTCGAGAAAATATGGCAAATGATCCATTCTCTTCTTCAAGACTTGTGATGAGATTTTGTCTCCGGAGAAACGAATATCCGCCTTCTCCTATTGACTTCGGACTTGCCATGCTCCACCGGGTTCTTACGAAGGATGGATGAGACGCATGTTGAGTAATAAGGGCATTAAGGACAATTTGACCAAAGCGCAGATCCTCAATGCGGTCATGGCATCTCGCTACTCTCGAAATTAGGAAAGACATCGCGGGTTTGATTACCTTCATTTCTCGGTGGCGTATTTCTACTCACACACCATATCTAGATGGGGAGAGATGACTATTACTTTGGAGAGTGTGGCTGCATTAATGAACCTGCTGTTCTTTGGAAGTCTCTCTTACGAGCTCTCGATACGGAACAAAGTAACTATGGTGCTATACTTCAAAAAGTGGCGGACTCGACGATCCTGGACAAGGAAGAGAAAAAAAGATGCGAGATGCTTTTACACTGGTGGGTGTCGGAGTGGTCTCCCGCAGACCCCGCCGGATCAAGAGTTGGAAAACGAGCTCGGTGTGATTTCGTTCTGTCTTTATGGCTATCCAGGATATATTCGATGATGGTTCGGAAAGAAGACCATTAGAAGTGACCTTGTTAAGATTGCTATAAGGTCAAGGCGAAGGGTGAAGTTCTTCCTTTAGGCGCATTGTTCCTTGGATCACCGTATTCTCATCCGGACGCTTTAGCAATGGACATGCATGTTTCTAACGGGTACAAGAAGGTGGAGTCGCACGTTCACTTCGCTTTTATTCAGCATTCTTATGGGAACACTTCAAAGTTACGCTCCTACTCCCGGAAATTCGCTTAGTAACTTGTATGGTGGCTCGAGAATACTCCGTTGGAATAAAAGGCGTCCCGAAGGCGGTGCGAAACTTGTGGACGTATTTGACAATGTGTCTTCTCGTAGATTTCCGTCCATGGGGGCCGGTCCACCCTTCCATTGTTCATCAAAGACTTTTGCTATCGCTTCGACGGTCCCGATGATGTGTTGTGTACCGATGTCGAAACTATGAAATCTGGAGAACTTATTTACTCGCGCAGCCGCATTCCAGATATGTCCCGTCTCTATTTAACGGAGAATTTTCTGACTCCGTACAATATTGACAGTGGCTGCTCGCCAAATGGGATTTGATCAGGGTGTCCCATTTATTCGTTCACCAAGGGTTCCGAAAGAATCTCTCCCGAATATTCTTAACGCTGGCATGTTTTTGGAACGGGTGAGCCTTCCCTTCTAGCCTATTAGGAGAAACCTAGTGGTAACCGATAAGTACAAGGAATTTTGGAGCAGGCAACTGTTGATTTTCCAGGAATTCTCGGAGAGTATTGTGACAGGTTTCCGTGGTGAACCATCTTCTGACGTTTTGAAAAAGCATTTCGGTTGAAGCCACTTCCAACCAAACGGACCCGGAGCCGAGGATTGCAGTCCCCAAGCAGGAGAGAGATCCAAGAGGCAGGCATGTGGTTCGGTGATCCTCAATTCCTCCAATATGCAAGTATTTAAATTTCTTCCCGTTGGTTCCTTTATTTCTCCAGGGTGAATCTTTCTAAGAGTAATTCTTGCTTGAAATCAGGGGATTCCGAAAGAGAATGTATTCACAAGGCTGGCGCGTATTCAGAATGAGAAGGTCATGCGTGCCGATCTTCATGCTGAGAAGTCTGGAGAAACTGATCTTCATGTTGAGAAGTCCGGAGAAACTGATCTTCATGCTGAGAAGTCTGGAGAAACTGATCTTCGTGTTGATAAGTCTGGAGAAACCGCTCCTTTTCCCGACCATGACAGAGATGACACAAGCTCGGTTGGACAAGCCGCCTCTCTGAGTGATCTTGTTGACGGGGTCGTGATGGAAATTAGTACCCAGAGCGAAGTAGATGCCGGAAGGGGTATAAGAAAGGTAGCGTCTGCAATAATTGAGGCGGCTCCCCTTGAAATCCGTCCTGAGCAGGTTCCAGTGAATATGGCTATTGTGGTGACTTCTTCGAAAGGCCCCCGCAACCGACAAGGCTCATGTGGTTGGTGAATTACCGGTGATGCAGCCTGGGGCTTTGTTCGATCCTCCTTTACTTGTCCCTTATCCAGGTCATGTGTTGGTTGGTGGATTCAGCGTGCCGGTTCAGTTCGAAGAGTTGTACATAGCGATATGGGAGAAGCACGGCCATATTGCTACCACCACGAAGCTCAAAAGTCGTCTTGCGTTGGTCAACCGCGTCCAAGAAGCTTTAGTTTCTATCCAGGGATGAGCGTCACGACCGGTCGAACGGTTTACGAGGAGATGATTGAAGATTGGAGGTGCCATCGGGACGTGTTTGCGCAAGATGCGGCTTCAATGCTCCTTGGTTCTTCAAAGGGTTCTCCAAGATTCGGGAGCTTGAAATTACAGGATGAAGTCCCTCATGACCGTGTTGCTCGCCAGGGAAGAAGAGGTTGAGAAGTTGTCTAAGGAACTGGAGTCAAACAGTCAGCGCTTCAAAGGATGAAAGTCTCTCTCGCCCGGAAGGACGAGTTGTTCTTTGAAGGACTTTCCTTGAAGTATTCATGCTATATACTTGCCTTTTCTTTTAGATGCTTTTCTCTCTTGAGTGATAGTGAGGATTTTCTTTGACCTCCGGTTTTGAATTAATAGGTAATTGAATTGGCTTATTTTGAGATAGTTTTGTGAACAACCCTTTTGAAAGAGATTATGTTAAATGAAATTTGCACCTTGGTCATGAATGATTGCACAGATCACATGAAATTGCAAATGTTATGTAAAAGGGGGGTACGAGTGGAAACAAACATGGCGTTTGATCACTGAGCCTCTTTCTCCACGTGCGGGATGCTAAGTCCCCAGTGAATTCTAAACTATCTTTCTTGTAAAATTGTTGAGTAAAACTTACTTGCTTTTGAAGCCTCACTTGTATCAAACAGGAGTAGCCTCTCTAAGAAAATCCTCCGCACTAACTTCTCAGAGCTATCTCTCTGAACCAAGCTTCTCATGAACAATGCGCTTCAAAGCGTTGCATTCAATGGTGGGGTGATGAAGGAACCGGTGGTAATGACAGTACCTCGAGTCCATTACTTCTTGATCAGTAGGCGGACGCCATACCGGGGGTAGCTCCACCTCTCCATTTCGCACCCACGCCTCCGGTAGCTCCAGAATCTTCTTCATTGGGAAGGGGAAATGTAGGTACCTTAAGTCTGGCTTTTCCTGCGTTAGTGGGCGTTGTGATGTCTCTCCGTGGGTTTGATGTGGAACAGGAGATGAAGTTGGAAGACTTGCGAGTGCCATCATATCTGCGGATCGCTTGCCTAGGTAAAGGGATGTGGAAGGTGTCGTAATGTCACTGTTGAGTGACCGGATTGAACGTTCCCATCCTCTGTATTCAGGTATTTCCTGATTGATTTCTCCTTCCTCAAGCATTTCTTCAGTCGGTTGAAAGGTCGACGCGGATTGGACAGTTTTCCGGGCTTCAGCAAGAGTTTTGAGATATAAATCCTCTAGCAGGGCTCCAAAGGCTGCAGCTCTCTTTCTTTATCGCGCACATTTGCAGTACTCTGGACAAGTCTTTTCCTATGTCTGGACCATGTTGTCCATCTTTCCTGATTCGTTTTCGACTACGTGCTCTTTTTGCTTCTCCACTTGTAAAGGTGTGACTCCTGACTAAGGATTCAACGTTTCTTGCACTGTCTGAGTTGATGCCTATCGACCCTCCTTGTAATTGTGCTGCTATATCGTTCAAAAGGCGAAATGTATCGCTCTGCCTTCTGGTGATACCGGCTTAATTTGCCAAGACATCCTCCAACATTCCAGCTATGCTTCCCATGATATCTGAACTACCTGCGGATTCCGGGTGAGGATACATCGTGAGACGAAAATCGAAGAATTGAGAATTCGATTTTTTGTAACCGAGAGATCAACCTCCCACTGTGGTCGCCAATTGTTTATGGGTGAAAACTACTCCTGCAGAATTTGGTAATTTGGGGTGTGGATGAGGAATGAATTTAAACCTTAAACAAATGCACTATGCGGTGAGTGCTTGTAGATTCGAGAGATCAATCTGTGCAAGTCCGGCCTAAACCAAGAAATGGCCGTTCCAGACTTGTTTCGGTCACAAAGTGAAGGAGATGGGGTTGATCTTAGGGAGGGAAGCGAAGAAGGTGTTGAGATTGTGAAGGTGTTGGCTTGCTTATGACTTGTAATGAAAGGTGAGCAGGCTTGTGATTGATGCAAGCAAGCTCTAGTGTTTGAATACGTTTTTGTATTAACACTTGGTTTTCTGTCTCGTCTGGACTTGTGTTGTTGTTTGAAATAGGGCGGAGAACCTATTTATACAAGTCATTGAGCCTTATTCACGTCTCTCGTGGGAAGTGGAGGAAGTGGAGTGATGGAGTAGTGGAGTTGTGCATCGGTGCCACACGACCAGTCTTGCCCACTTCTCCTGTTTATCTCTAACCGTCCATGACTTCCTAACACGTTCTTGTGATGGCGCGTTGCACGCCGCACGCTGTAAACCGCCAGACCAATACCCCAGTATGTATCCCCCCAGTTTGTGACATGATTGATGTCTGGAATGTGTGGATTGTGGATCCACGAAAGATAGCATGTAATGTGAATTGAATAACTGCGTTATTCGGAAGTCGATACTTGTGAAGTATCGTGTGTATTTTATGTGTATCGCATCATGGTGTGGTAAAGTGATGGGTAATGACGCCTCACCGACCAATTAACTCCCGACCGGGGTTGTATAACCAGGCTGGTGAAGTTGGATGAATGAGATGATCTTTGAGACACTCATCTGCGACCGTTAATGAAATTAGGGTTTTGAAGAGGCGCGCAAGCATCACTCTTCAGCTTGGTCGAAACCAAGCATGGGATACAATTTTGGCCAGGCCGACCATACATGCGTGTAGACGGCATGACGGTGTAGGCGCCTGTACTCCATTCCCTCACGAAAGTATGATCTGGGTCACTCAATTCATCCGGTGAAATCGAGTGGTCGGGATCGATTTGCGATAGAAAACCAATGCCGCAAGGGCCGCTCGTCACGCCCTCTTCAGGCGCGCGTTCCAAGACGACCAATCTTGGTCGGACTTGGCCTGGTTGGCTCGGCGTGAAGGTGGTAGGCTGGTGTTCACGCCTACACCTGATTATCCCATGAAAACGTGATATGAACCACTCAAATCGTCCGGCGAAGTTGAGCGGTCGAGATTAGTTTGCGGTTTGGGAGGTGTAACCACGCAAGTTTGGACGTGCGTTTTGGGATGGCCAGGCATGATATGCCTTGGCCGATCAAGTGAGGGGATAGACGGGCCCACGGTGGTCATGCTTGTATGACCGGACCTGCTTAATCTAATCTGTGACCCTCCATTCGTGCCGGAGAAGATGGACGCTCGTGATGGCTTGAAACCCTAATTTTGGCTTTTATAGCCGTGTGACCATGCTCCCTTTGGGCGTACGAATTTGTTGCAACCAAGCATGGTTGGTCTTGACCGATTGGTCAAGTGTGTAGGCGGGCCTACGGTGATCGTGTTGACATGCTCTGGGCCCTTTGAATCTACATCTACACCCTCCATCTATACCTGCGAAGATGGATGGTTGAGACTTCTTTGCAACACATGTAATATGCCGCAAACCCTAATTTAGGGTTTTCCGTCCATAATGCTTGGTATGAACGGTTTCTTGGCAAGCTAGGCCAATGACCGACCATGCGGGGTCGGCCGTGGGTATTCCATACCGCTTGGGGGTGATGGAATTGATCTGGGGCCATCCAATCATGCTTATGGAGTTGGATGACTCGATCGAGATCATATCCGGACCGATACTGGTCAGTCCGGGATGCTCAATAGGGCTAGTATAACACACCGAGAGGGGCTCAATCGGGCTAGTATAACACACCGAGAGTCACTGTACGGGTATTTCGTACATGGTTTCATTATAGTGCTTGGAGGTTCGTGTTACTCTATAAGAGTAACACTCGATCGTCATGCCACACCGATAATGAGTACTGGAAATACAAGGCCGATATGAAATTCACGGATGGGATTGTTGCTACATGCTCCAACCCGGAGGAATTTCATGTATTCACGAATGGGATTGTTGCTACATGCTCCATTCTTGGTGAATTAAGTGAGGGAGTATCCAACACTTATAAATGGCTTTATCTTTTACAAGATGTCAGCGCATGATTTTTTTCTGGTTTTTTACAAATTTAACCTTGAACGAAAATCCACCATCAACATTAAGTCCTCTGCCTAGCACATAATGGTTACACTATTGTGTGGTAGGCATGAGATGGTGGCATACATATGTGAGAAAGACAGGATAAAAGGAGAGTCCCCGGGCCGATTGATTCGGCGTGTGGGTGGTAGGCTGGCGTTCACGCCTGTACTTCATTGCCTCATAGAAACGTGATCTAAGCCACTCAATTTGTCCGGAGAAGTTGAGTGGTCGAGATCAGTTTACAATTATGAGGTGCGACCATGCCTGGTTTGGGCGTGCAAATCGAGGTGTACAGCCAAGTTTGGTCTTGGCCGATCGGGTGTGGAGATAGGTGGGCCCGCAGTGATCATGTTGATACTTACCGGACCTGCTTAGTCTATTCCTAGACCCTTCATCCGAGCAGGAGAAAAGGGACGCTCGTGATCGTGACACAAATCCTAATCAGGTTTTGCCGACCGTGTGTCATACCCAGTTTTGGACGCATGAATCAAGACGACCAACGATAGTTGGTCCTGAGCGATCAGTCAGGTATGTAGGCGGGCCCACGGTGTTTGTGTTGAAATGTTCCGGGCCCTTTGAATCTACATCTACATCCTCCATCTATGCCTGCGAAGATGGATGGTTGAGACTAATTTGCGACACATGTAATGTGCCGTAACCCTAGTTTAGGGTTTCACGTCCATGCTGTTTTGGCTGGACGGACTGGTAAGTGTTGCTTCCTTCTTGGGGAGGCCGACCATGCGGGGCCCGCATTGAGTCGGTGGTGAATACTCCAATACCTGCTTAAGGGTTATGGATTCGATCTGGGCCATCCAATCATGCTGGTGAAGTTGGATGGTCATGATCGTTTCTAAGGCTGATATGGACAGTCCAGATTCAAAATATGCTCAATCGGGCTAGTATAACACACCGAGAGTTGTAGCCTGTATGGGTATTTTGTACATGCTTCATTATTAATGCTTGGAGATTCGTGTTGCTCTGTGAGAACAACACTCAGTCGTCATGCCGCACCGGCAATGAGTACAAGAAATACAAGGCTGGTTATGCATTAATTAATAATGCTATAAATTCACAGGGTATATGGGATTGTTGCTACATGCTCCAACCTGGATGAATTTTGTGTATTTAATTCACTGAATACTGGGATTGTTGCCACATGCTCTATTCTAGGTGAATTAGTAAAGTGAAGAAGTATTCATCACTTATTAATGGCTTTATCTTTTGCAAGATGTTAGCGCATAATTTTCTGGCTTTTACAATTTTAACCTTAAATGAAAATCCACCATCAACAGTAAGCTTGACCGATCGCTAGTTTTCTGGCATGAGATGGTGATATACATATGTGAGAAAGACAGGATAAAGAAAGTTTACCCGGAAGAGTATTGACCGACCGCTAGTTGTCCATGTCGTTGTGCTTGTATGTAATCCTTTGGTGGGACCGGTTTCCTTCTTTGGGTATTTGAATCAAAAGAGGAATCCAAAAAAAAGAGGAATCCTTGTTCTATTGGGATTTTTCTAATTTTTGTCTATAAAAGAGACCAACCCCTTTTCTTTTTCTCACGATTTTTTTTTTTTTGTTTGGCAGCTCCCGTCTGCGACTACCACTCGCTGCTCTCGCGACGCCGCCGCTGTTCTTCTGCCGGAGTTGCCGCCGTCGCCATTGCCGTCCCATCCGCGCCAAGGTAAGTTTGGGTTTCTCTCTTCTTCTCTCTTTTTTTTTTTTTTTAGAAAAACCCTAATTTCTTAGGTAAAAAACGTTTTGTAAGATACATCATGCTTAGCTTTCCCATCAAGATTGATAGTAAAAAACGCCCATATTTGCAAGGATGGTTTAGTTCCGCGACTCCGTGAATATGTCATTTTTGCTTCTTCTTCCGTTGTTGCATGCAAAACTAGCTTCTTAGGTTATAGCTTGGAAAGAGACTTTGGCTTAAATTTCGTAAACACAATTCTCATGAACATAAGAAAAACCGTGTTATAATACGTGCACATGAATGCGGTCCCACCATGTGCGTTTGATCCGAACGTGGGTCCCACCCACATATGCTTGACTGAAAGTCGACCTTATACTAGCCTTGTGCCCTGAACCAACACCGAACTTGAAATTTGAGTAATACCAGACTTGAAACCAATATCGGACTTGAAACTTGAGTAATACCAGACTTGAAACCATTACCGGACTTGAAACCAATACCGGACTTGAAACTAATACTGGACTTGAAACTTGAGCCGGTGTTTGGACCCAATCCCAGCCTTGTGCATTCCAACGTGAATGCGGTTCGCACACGTATCGTGTGTTTTTTATACAGGTACTGACTCCTGTGTTTATTGTAGAATGAAGAAAAGAACTCATGTTGATATGTCTTCTGGAGATATGGTGCCAAGTCGGGAAGTGTTGACAGCTTCAAAGATATGCCGAACATTGTTGATGAGTTGTTCACCTTGTCTTTTCCAAACATTAGGAAATATCCCTCTCACAGGATAGTCCTACTTTCCGATTCAGAAAATATGGAAGCTGATCCATCTTCTTCTTCGGCACTTGTGATGAGGTTCTGTCTTCGAAGAAATGAATATCCGCCTTCTCCTATCGACTTCAAGACTTGTCATACTCCGCTGGCTTCTTATGAAGGATGGATGAGACGCATGTTGAATAATAAGGACGTTAAAGCCAATTTGACCAAAGCGCAAATCCTCAATGCAAACATGGCATCTCGCTACTCTTGAAATTAAGAAATATGATGCAGGCTTGATTACTTTCATTTCTCGGTGGCGCCCTTCTACTCATACAACTATATCTAGATGGGGAGAGATGACTATTACTCTGGAAAGCGTAGCTGCATTGATGAACCTGCCTGTCACTGGGAATCTTTATTATGAGCTTTCTGACACGGAACAACGTGATTATGACACTATACTCCAAAAGGTGGCAGAATTCGACGATCTGGACAAGGAGGAGAAAAAAGATACAAGATGCTTTTACACCTGGTGGGTATCGGAGTGGTCTCCTGTAGACCCAAAGCCGGATCAGGAGTTGGAAAACGAGCTCTGCGTGATTGCATTCCTGTCTTTGTGGCTATCCATAGATATATATGACGACGGTTCTGGAAAGAAAACCATAAGGGGTGTTCTGGTTAAGATTGCTATAAAGCTAGCAAAAGGCGAAGTTCTTCCCTTAGGTGCCTTGTTCCTTGGATCGTTGTATTCTCATCTGGACGCCTTAGCAATGGATATGCATGTTTCCAACGGGTACAAGAAGGTGGAGTCGTATGTCCACTTCGCTTTTATTCGAGCATTCTTGTGGGAACATTTCAAAAGTTATGCTCATGTTCCTGCAACTTCGCTCGGCAATTTGTATGGTGGCTCGAGAATACTTCGTTGGAAGAGGAGGCGTCCCAGAACCGGTGTGAAACTCGTGAATATCTTTGATAATGTGTCTTCTGTAAATTTCCGTCCATGGGGGCCGATCCACTCTTCCATTGATCAGCCGAAGACTTTTGCTATTGCTTCTGACGGTCCTGATGTTGCGTTGCGTACCGATGCCAACACTATGAAATTTGGAGAACTTATTTATCTGCACAGCTGCATTCCGGGATATATCCCATCTTTATTTAACGAAGCTCTTACTGTGACTCCGTACAACATTGATAGGGCTTCTCGTCAAATGGGATTTGACCAGGGTGTTCCATTTATCCGTCCGTTGGAGGCTCCGAAAGAACTCCTCCCGGGTATCTTTGATGCTGACGTGTTCTTGGCATCGTAGAGTCTTCCCTTCTGGCCTATTGGGAGAACCTCAGTGGTAACCGACAAGTATAAGGAATTTTGTAGGAAGTAACTGTTGGCTTTCCAAGAATTCTCGGAGGATGTTGTGACAGATTCCCGTGGTGAGCCATCTTCTGACGTCCTGAAGAAGCATTTCCGGTTGAAGCCACTTCTAGCCAAACGGACCAGAGCTGAGGATTGTAATCCCCAAGCAGGAGAGAGATCTAAGAGGCAGGCATGTGGTTCGGTGATCCTCAATTCCTCAAATATGCAGGTATTTAAATCTCTTTCTGTTGATTCCTTCATTTCTCCAGAGTAAATTCTTCTAAGAGTGATCCTTGCTTGAAATCGGGGAATTCCGAAAGAGAATGTCTTCACAAGGTTGGCGCGCATTCGAACGAGAAGTCTCGGTAACGTTGGCCTTCATGTTGAGAAGTCTGGCGGTACTGATCCTCAGAAGTCTGGTAACACTGATCTTTATGCTGAGAAGTTTGGCGAAACCGCTCCTTTTCCAGACCATGACAGAGATGATGCAAGCTCGGTTGGACAAGGTTCCTCCCTAAGTGATTTTGTTGATGGGGCCGTGATGGAAATTAGCACCCAGAGCGAAGTAGATATCGGGAGGAATGTAAGAGAGACAACATCCGCTATTGTTGAGGTGGCTCCCCTCGAAGAACGTTCTGAGCAGGTTCCAATTAATAAAGCTGTCATGGTGACTTCTTCTGAAAGACCTCCTGCAACTGACATGGCTCCTGTGGATCGGTGAAGTATTGGTAGCGCACCTGAGCTTTGTTCGATCCTCCTTTCATTGTCCCTTATCCAGGTCATGTGTTGGTTGGAGGATTCAGTGTGCCAGCTCAGTTCGAAAGGTTGTACACGGCGATATGGGAGAAGCACGGCCACATTGCTACCACTACGAAGCTCAAAAGTTGTCTTGCATTGGTCAACCGCGTTCAGGAAGCTTTATTTTCTATCCAAGGGATGAGCGTCACGACTGGTCGAACAGTTTCTGAAGAGATGATTGAAGACTGGAAGTGCCATCGAGATGTGTTTGTGCAATACGACTTTAATGCTCCTTGCTTCTTCAAAGGGTTCTCCGAGATTCAGGAGCTCCAGAAATTACAAGATGAAGTCCCTTCTGCAGATTGTGTTACTCGCCAGGAAGAAGAGGTTGAAAAGTTGTCTAAGGAGTTGAAGTCAAGGTTTGTACTTCAAAGGATGAAAGTCGCTCTTGCCCGAAGGATGAGTTGTTCTTTGAAGGACTTTCCTTGAAGGATTCGTGCCATATACTTGTCTCTTCTTTTAGATGTTTTTTTTTTTTTTGAGTGATAGTGAGGATTTCCTTTCATAATTTGACTTCCGGTTTTGAATTAATAGGTGATTGAAATAGTTTTATGAATAACTTTCTGAAAGAGGTTATTTTAAATGGAATTTGCATATTGATCATGAATGATTGCACATATCATATGAAATTGCAAATGTCGCATAAAAGGGAAGTATGAATGGAAACAAACATGGTGTTTGATCATTGAGCTTCTTTCTCTATGTGCGGGATACCAAGTCCCCAGTGAATTCTAAAACTATCTTTCTTGTAAAATTGTTGAATAGAACTTACTTGCTTTTGAAGCCTCACTTGTATCAAACCGAAGTAGCCTCTCTAAGGAAATCGTCCGCATTAATCTCCCAGATAGGGAAAGTTATTCCTCTGAATTAAGATTCTTCTGAACAATGCGTTTCAAAGCGTTGCATTCACTGGTAGGGTGGTGAAGGAACCTGTGGAAATGAAAATACCTCGGGTCCATTACTTCTTGATCAGTTGGTGGACGCCATACAGGAGGTAGCTCCACCTCTCTTTTCGCACTCCACGCCTCCAAAGAACTCCAAAATCTTTTCCATTGGGAACGGAAAGTGTAGGTACTTCGAGTCTAGCTATTCCTGCGTTCGTGGGCGTTGTGGTGTCTCTACATGGTTTCGATGTGGATCACGTTTCGGAGATGAAGTCGGAAGACTTGTGAGTGCCATCATATCCGCGGATCGCTTGCCCTGGTGACGGGGTGTGGAAGGTATCGTAATATCACCGCTGAGTGATCAAATTGAACGCTCCCATCCTCTGTACTCACGTGTTCCTTGATTGATCTCTCCTTCCTCAAGCATTTCTTCACTTAGTTGAGAGGTCGATGCGGATTGAACAGTCTTCCGGGTTTCGACAAGGGTCTTGAGATATAAATCTTCTAGCAGGGCTCCGTAAGCTGCAGGCTCCCTTTCTTCATCCGGCAGATGTTGTGGTACCCAGGACAAGTCTTTTCCTCTGTGGAGTTGCCTCGAGTCTTCGTTGTCGGCTGGACCATGTTGTTCGTTTCTCCTGAGTCCCCTGTGATTACGCGCTCTTTATGCATCTCCACTGGTAAAGGTGTGACTCCCGAATAAGGATCCAGCGTTTCTTGCACTGTCTGAGTAGATGCCTGCCGATCCTTCTTGTAACTGTGCTGTTATATCATTCAAAAGGCGGAATGTCTCGCTGTCTTCTAGCGATACTGGCTTGATTTGCCAAGACTTCCTCCAACATTCTAGCTACACTTCCCATGATATCTGAACCACATGTGGTTTCCGGGTGAGGATACATCGCGAGATGAAAACTGAACAGTTGAGAATTCAATTTTTTGTAACCGAGAGATCAACCTCCCACTGTGGTCCCCAATTGTTTATTGGTGAAAACTATTCCTGCCGGATTTGGTAATTTGGGGTGTGTGGATGAGGAATGAATCTAAACCCTAAACAAATGCACTGCGCGGTGAGTGCTTGTGATTCGAGAAATCAATCTGTACAACTCGGCCTAAACCAAGAAATGGCCATTCCAGACTTGCTTCGGTCACAAAGTGAAGGAGATGGGGTTGATCTTAGGTAGGGAAGCGAAGAAGGTGTTGAGATTGTGAAGGTGTAGGCTTGTTTATGACTTGTAACAGAAAGGTGAGAAGGCTTACGATTGATGCAAGCAGGCTTTGAGTGTTTGAATACGTTTTGTATTAACACTTGGTTTCTGTCTTGTCTTGACTTGTTCTGTTATTTTTGGAAATAGGGAGGAGAACCTATTTATACAAGTCGTTTGAGCCTTATTCACGTCTCTCGTGGGAATTGGAGGAAGTGGAGTGATGGAGTAGTGGAGTTGTGTGTTGGTGTTACACGACCAGTCTTGCCCACTTCTCATGTATCTCTAACCGTCCATGACTTCCTGACACGTTCTTGTGATGGCGCGTTGCACGCTGCACGCTGTAAACCGCCAGACCAATACCCCAGTATGTATCCCCCAGTTTGTGACATGATTGATGTCTCGAGTGTGTGGATCTGGGACCCACAGAAAGTAGCATGTAATGCGAGACTAAATAACTAAATTATTTAGGAAGTCGATACTTGTGAAGTATCGTGTGTATTCTACGCAGGTACTGCATCGAGTATATTCAGCATGTATGAAACATCGCTGTTTTTTAAGGCTTACCGGAGTAAGTCACGGATTTAAGCGTCTTAAAATAGCATCATGTTCCAGCCATCTTCGAGTGATCATTTGGAGGCTATACAGGTAAGCCCTGACTTGACCGATCACTCCATGTGGAAGAGTGGTGGACGGTGATTGTGGTGACGCCTTATTGATAGCTTAACTCATGTCTTAGGCTGTCCGCCCAAGCTGGTAAAGTTGGACGGATGAGATGACTTGCAACCCTCATCTGCGACCGTCGGATTGGGGTTTAAGAGGTACGCAAGTTCCTTCTTTTATCTTGGTCGAATCCAAGCATGGGAAGTGTTTTATAGAGGACCGATCATGCATGTGTGTAGACGACATGCCGGTGTCCATGTTTATACTTCACTATCCCACGAAGGTGCGATCTAGGCCACTAAAGTTTACCGGTAAAGAAGAGTGGCTGAGATTGATTTGCGACAGGAATCCTGTGCCGCAAAGGCCGCGCATCATGCCCACTTCGGACGCGCGTTTCAAGACGACCAAGCCTGGTCGGTCCGGGCCGATTGATTCGGCGTGTGGATGGTAGGCTGGCGTTTACGCCTGTACTTCATTGCCTCATAGAAACGTGATCTAAGCCACTCAATTTGTCCGGAGAAGTTGAGTGGTCGAGATCAGTTTACAATTAGGAGGTGCGACCACACCTGGTTTGGGCGTGCGAATCGAGGTGTACAACCAAGTTTGGTCTTGGCCGATCGGGTGTGGAGATAGGTGGGCCCGCGGTGATCATGTTGATACTTACCGGACTGCTAGTCTATTCGGACCCTTCATCCGAGCGGGGAGAAAAGGGACGCTCGTGATCGTGACACAAATCCTAATCGGGTTTTGCTTGGAAGTGTGTCATACCCAGTTTGGGACGCACGAATCAAGACGACCAACCATAGTTGGTCCTGACCGATCGATCGGAGTATGTAGGCGGGCCCACGGTGTTTGTGTTGACATGTTCCGGGCCCTTTGAATCTACATATACACCCTCCATCTATGCCTGCGAAGATGGATGGTTGAGACTAATTTGCGACACATGTAATGTTCCGTAACCCTTGTTTAGGGTTTCACGTCCATGCTGTTTTGGCTAGACGAACTGGTAAGTGTTGCTTCCCTCTTGGGGAGGCCGACCATGCGGGGCCCGCATTGAGTCGGTGGTGAATACTCCAATACCTGCTTAAGGGTTATGGATTCGATCTGGGCCATCCAATCATGCTGGTGAAGTTGGATGGTCATGATCGTTTCTGAGAATGATATGGATAGTCCAGATTCAAAATATGCTCAATCTGGCTAGTATAACACACCGAGAGTTGTAGCCTGTATGGGAATTTCATACATGCTTCATTATTAATGCTTGGAGATTCGTGTTGCTCTGCTGAGAACAACACTCAGTCATCATGCCGCACCGGCAATGAGTACAAGAAATACAAGGCTGGTTATGCATTAATTAATAATGTTGTAAATTCACAGGGTATATGGGATTGTTGCTACATGCTCCAACCTGGATTAATTTTGTGTATTTAATTCACTGAATACTGGGATTGTTGCCACATGCTCTATTCTAGGTGAATTAGTAAAGTGAAGAAGTATTCATCACTTATTAATGGCTTTATCTTTTGCAAGATGTTAGCGCATAATTTTTTGGCTTTTACAATTTTAACCTTAAATGAAAATCCACCATCAACAGTAAGCTACCCTCTGAATTAGATGACTCGAACATAGAAGAGGTGAACATGATAGGAACATTAGTCGAGGAGTCATTACCAAACACTTTGTTAGAAGATCCATTAGAGAAATGCCTAGCTCGCTTTGGGATTGATTTTGATGATGATAATGTGATTAATGAGGTGAATGCTTTGTTAGATTCAACCCCTTTGTTAGACACTAGTAATGGATGGAAACCTAAGTTCGAACCACTACCAGTTTCTAAGTCTACCCTAGTTCCTTCGTTAGAAGAGCCTCCTAAGTTGGACCTTAAATAACTATCAGATACCTTGAAGTATGTGATTTTAGGCCCATCTGAAACTTTACCTGTAATTGTAGCATCCGACTTGGATAGTGATCAGGAAAGTAGGCTAGTAACCGTCCTTCAAAATAACAAGGAAGCTTTAGGGTGGACCATAGCAGACATTAAGGGTATAAGTCCCACTGTTTGTATGCATAAGATCTATTTAGAGAGTGACACCAAACCTTCTAGGGAGATGCAACGTGGACTGAACCCAAATATGAAAGAAGTAGTTCGAACCGAGGTTCTTAAGTTGTTAGATGCAGGCATTATCTACCCCATTTCAGACAACAAGTGGGTCAGCCCCGTTCAGGTTGTTCCCAAGAAATCCGGTATTACTGTAGTCCAGAATGATAATAATGAGTTAATCCCAACCCGAGTGACCACGGGTTGGCGTGTTTGTATTGACCATAGGAAATTGAACACGGTCACTAGGAAGACCACTTTCCCCTTCCCTTCATCGACCAGATGCTAGAGAGATTAGCCGACATAGTCATTACCGCTTTTTAGATGGCTACTCGGGCTATAATCGGATCGTTATTGCCCCGAGAAGACCGGAGAAAACTACTTTTACATGTCCCCTTGGTACCTTTGCGTATAGACGCATGCCTTTCGGGCTATGTAACGCCCTGCGACTTTTCAGCGTTGCATGATGAGCATATTTTCAGATATGGTAGAACGGTTCTTAGAGGTCTTTATGGATGATTTTTCAGTGTTTGGTTCATCTTTCGATGAGTGCTTGCATCATTTGTCATTAGTGTTGACTAGGTGTAAGGAAAAGAATCTAGTGCTTAATTGGGAGAAATGTCATTTCATGGTTCGATCAGGAATTGTTTTAGGGCATATCGTATCTTCTAAGGGTATAGAGGTAGATAAAGCCAAAGTTGACCTTACTTTACAGGTCCCAAAAACCGTAAGAGATATTAGGTCATTCTTAGGGCATGCAGGTTTTTATCGTCGATTCATTAAGGATTTTAGCTTGATTTCTAGACCTCTTTGCAATTTGCTTGCAAAAGATGTTAAGTTTGTCTTTGATGATGCTTGTTTAGAGGCTTTTGAGAAGCTTAAGACTTTACTTACTACCGTCCCCATAGTCCAGGCACCCAACTGGAACCTACCCTTTGAGATCATGTGCGATGCTTCAGATTATGCTATTGGTGTTGTGCTAGGTCAGCGAGAAAACAAATTATTTCATGTGATTTACTATGCTAGCAAAACTCTGAATGATGCCCAGTTGAACTATACCACTACGGAGAAGGAACTTTAGCCATTGTGTTTGCCTTAGACAAGTTTAGACCCTATCTCTTAGGTTCCAAGGTCATAATCTTCACCGATCATGCTTTGCTTTGAAGTATCTTTTTCCAAGAAGGATACTAAACCTAGATTGATTAGATGGATCCTCTTGTTATAGGAATTTTCCTTAGACATTAGAGACAAAAAAGGTGCAAAAAATTTAGTAGCATACCACTTGTCTAGGCTTGTTGTAGATACCCCTGATGATTCTCCTCCTGTTAGGGATAGTTTTCCTGATGAACAACTGTTCTTTGTTACCCAATTACCTTGGTATGCGAATATAGTGAACTATCTAGTTACTGGTCGATGCCCCAACATTGGGGTAAACAAGATCGTTCTAGGTTTTTAGCCGAGGTTAAGCACTTCTTTTGGGATGATCCTTATTTGTTTAAGTATTGTCCAGACCATATTATTAGGAGATGTATACCTGAGAGTGACCAGTCCAGTATTATTTCCTTTTGTCATGATCATGCTTGTGGGGGTCACTTTAGTGTTAAGAAGACTGCAACTAAGATATTACAGTGTGGATTCTATTGGCCTTCGTTGTTTAAAGACTCCCACAGTTACTGTGTTACTTGTGAACGTTGCCAGAAATTAGGAACCATTTCTCGTAGGAACATGATGCCCTTGAACCCTATTTTAGTTGTTGAGGTCTTTGATGTGTGGGGTATTGACTTTATGGGTCCGTTTCCTAATTCTTTTGGTAACTTATACATCCTTGTCGCTGTAGACTATGTCTCTAAGTGGATTGAGGCGGTTGCGTGTAAGACCAATGACCATAGGGTTGTGATTGAGTTCTTGAAAAATAATATACTTACACATTTTGGTACACCGCGAGCTATAATTAGTGATGGAGGGTCGCACTTTTGTAATGGACCTTTTAGGCTTTTGATGAAGAAATATGGTATTACACATAAGGTAGCTACCCCGTATCATCCACAGACTAGTGGTCAAGTAGAGTTTTCCAATAGGGAGATAAAATATATATTAGAGAAAACAGTTAATCCTAATCGGGAAGACTGGTCGTCTAGGCTTACTGATGCCTTATGGGCTTACCGTACTGCATTTAAGACCCCCATTGGAATGTCGCCTTATCGGCTTGTGTATGGAAAGGCATGTCATTTACCCGTTGAGTTAGAACATAGAGCTTATTGGGCTGTTAAGCAGCTAAATTTTTCACTTGACAAGGCAGGAGCCCATAGGAAACTCCAGCTCAATGAGTTGGAAGAGGTTCGTATAGATGCTTACGATAGTGCTAAGGAGTATAAGAACAAAATGAAACTTGTGCATGATAGAAATATTTTAAGGAAGTCATTTTCTCCGGGTCAAAAAGTTCTTCTGTATGATACCCGTTTGCATCTATTCCCCGGGAAGTTACGCTCTCGGTGGACCGGTCCTTTTGTGGTCCATACTGTTTTTCCTCATGGAGCTGTTGAGATCGAGACACCAGATGGTAGTAGTTCTTCGAAGGTTAACGGTCCGAGATTGAAACCCTTTTTAGAGCCCTTTCCTACAGGTGATGTTGAGGAGGTCCCTCTGGAGGACCCTGCTTACCCTTGATTGACCATCGAGGCGATTGTATGTTGTATATTAGTTTTTGATTTCTCTCTTCACCCAGGTACTATCTTTCAGACTTCTCTCTTACTGATTCCTCATGTTACTTTTTGGTATTGCTCTTTCATTAGAAACATTGAGGACAGTGTTAGATTTAAGTTTGGGGGTGGGGAAGACACTTTTTGTTAGCTTTTAGTTGTAATAAATAAACTCCAGAGCCTAGAAATTTATGGTTATTAAGGTTGGCACTAACCAATCTAAGTGGATGGGAACATCTTGGTTGTAGGAGTTGAGGAACCAATCTGATTAGATGGAAACATCTAAAGAGTATATTCATAAAAGCACATAGATCAGGTGTTAGAATTAAAAAAAAACCATGGTAGGTTCGCCATATCTCGTTGAATCCTTTTCACCTTTTGTTTTTATTTTTCTTTTCTTTTAAGTGATTTGGTGGGGCACACGATTCAAGTTGTTACCATTGCTAGGGTGAAATAGAGTGATTGGGATACCACCAAAAAAAAAAAAAATTGAGACTAGACCATCAGACCAATCGGCATAAATTCAATAAAGTCGACCACCGGTGCCCTTGTATATGCCAGTTGTGTTGACCTAGAGTTAGGATTATCACCCGCTGGTTCCCTTGTATATGCCAGCTGTGTTGATATTAGTCAGACCGGTATCTCAATCCATTAGGATAGGTTCATCCTAGTAGTGGCCTTCAGACACATATGGGAAACACCGTTCACCTTAGTCAAACCATCTACGTTTTTCTCTACATCCATCTTCTTAATATTTCCATGTAATTGGTTGACTCCGGTTATGATGTCCAGAAACTATCTGAGTAGAGCTCTGTGACTTATATATGAATTTTAGTATGCTTGAGTGCAAACTCGTGTACATCAATTGGAATTTCGCATCAGGGTACTTCCTCCTATAGTCAATATTGTATGCCAACCAAGGAGATTCTTTAGTGCCTTCCAAGGTTTTGCATAGATAGCTAGAGTCTGGAGTAAAGGTTTTGTGGGTACACCTCTGGTAAACCCCCCGGAGACAACACTCCGCCGCTAGGGCCACCTAACGGTTTAACGGCTTGCTGCACGTGCTAAGTGTAGTCATTTTTATTTTTCTAGATTAGATTTGCTCGAGGACTAGCAAATAATAAGTTTGGGGGTATTTGATAGACACAATTTTGTGTCCGAATTGTCCTCAGTGTGTCTATTGTTAGTGCTTGATTTTGTACTTATTATGGTGTTTTTATGTTTGTGTGGGTGTTTTTGGAGAAATACACTTGTGTGGAAAAAGTTGCTCGAAAAGTGCTATTTGGACCCACGGAGAAAAGTGCTAAAGGCACCCTCATTTTGGATAAGGGCACCCCCAGGCACCCCTCAAGGCATCCGCTATTCGCACCCCCATCTATGTTAGGGGAAGGTCATCTTCTTCTTTTCAAATCTAAAAAAATGGCGGGAAAACATTTAACAGAATTGGCAGATTTTAGTTCGTGATTTGGAGGGGTTATAGTGTGACTCAATGGCTGAAGTTGTTTAAGAAGACTTGATTGGGCCTAACAGGCTTGGTTTAGGTCTTTGGTTCGACTGCAATTGGCTAAATAATCGTAGAGAAGAAAACAGGGGTGTGTATATTCCCGTGAAATATTCTCGGGATTTCTTGTTGTTTTGGAAAGATTCGATATGACTGCAGCGTGTTGAATCAATCCTACAGCGTGTAAGATCATGTTTGGAGTGTTGCTGCATCATTTCAGCGCGTGAAAAGTTAATTCAGGGAATAAAATATTCCCGAGAATATTTTTCTTCAATGCCGAGTAATGGAAGATTCGCTGGAGTTACAGAGGATTATTTTCGGTTCTGGGAGGCTATATAAGGTTCAGAGGAGTAGTAGAGCGAGGACGGAGAGTTTGGGAGAGATACAGAGCATCAACAAAGACGAAAAATCAAGTTGCATAGAATAGCCATTTTCTGCTGCTGTGAAGAACACGGATAACAAAAGACCACCAGAGGCAGTCGTTCATGCTACAGTGACAACGACAATTAAACGAGGGTCGCAGAGCTACAGTAACAGCAACAGTTCATCTTTATCGTTCTTTGTAACAGTTTTTTGCAACAATTATAAACGTTGCAAACACCCGGTTTTCATCATTTTCTCTCCATTTCATCATTTGTACACCTCCTTTGAGCAATAAAAATGAATTTTGAGCGTGTTTCCAACATGATGAGAGACTAATTCTCCCATGACCAAGGCGACGAATGAAACTATTCATTTATGCTTGATTGGTAATTTCTTTTCATAATTTCAATTATTATTAATTTAATTTAATCCACTAAGATCATTATAATCGTGTGGTTTATGAAATGAAAATGGTTTTTCTTAATTAGTTGTGAATCAATTTGATGTCTTATGCTCAGAAATATTTCTTTGATAATTCATGCTTAGGGATTACAATTTAATGTTTGGAGACCTTACAGATATTAGTGAGTCAATGTGAAAAAGGGCTTAATAATAATTCTTGAAATAATCTTTATCAACCAATCAGTTAAAGGAATAGTGGAATCCCGAGCCTTGGTCTAGTTTTAAATCTTGATATCACTTTATTTGAGTTTATCTTTGTTTAGCTTAAAATTTTAATTTAAAAATCGAACCTTCACAAGTCTCAACGAACCTATTATTTACTACAACTTTCAAAATCACATCAATCAATTTCGCACAAAACGGAGTCTGTTAACAATGGATTATCACAAGATGTCTTTAGATCTACAAACAATTCTAAAGATCCCGTCGACACTTCGATCTAGTTTGAGTGAATCTTATATCAGAAGAGAAGATTCTCAAGAATAAACAAACTAGGTGCAATCAAAGTTCAACAACCGTTAGTCAATTAAATCAATTGAAAACTAAAATAAAATGCAATTATCTAGTTTCCCACCAACGGTACTCGTAGAGCTTCTTGATCCCACAAAAGTCTTTAAACAAGCGGTCGTAAGAGATTTCGCCTAATTAGGGTACTTTCCTCTTCGGATAGACGGCTCCACCAGAAACAACAAGAAAGATGAAGTTTGCCTGGCTCTTAGGATAGTTTGCTAGAAATGCAAACTTGGGTATTTATATACCAAGGATGTTTGGACACCAAGAAATTTCCAAAACCGAATTTTTTCAAGATATGCAATAAATGCCCAAATCGGTTTTCATAATTCCTGGAAATGCTTTGTCCAATATTTCCGAAATCTCTCAATAGAAAATCTCCAATTAGTAAATGCACATTACCAATTTTTATTTTCTAGAGATATGCATTTAATTGCTGGTAATTAAAGCATATAAAACTAACAACCTTTATTGAAATATTCTTAATTTATTTCGGACCGGGATCTCCTTGAGTAATTAAGGAATAACTTTGAACAATAAAAGATAAGAGTTACTGTTCGTGTTCAAAGTATGTTGACATCTTTTTTTTTTGTAAATCCTCTTTCATATTTACAATCTTGGAATCGATTATACCACACTTCTAAACAAGTTTAGAATTGGTTCATCTGTATACCAAGACAAAAAAACTATGTGATAGATCAATTATCAAATCACAATCATAGGTTCACTCGATTCTACCAATCACTAGGATCGGTTATACCTTCATATGGTTTGCTTGTGATCGAACACACAAGTTACCAGGATCGGTTACATCAGTTACCAGGATCAGTAACACAAGTCACTAGGATCGGTTACACCAATTACCAAGATCGGTTACACCAATTACTAGGACCGGTTACACCAATTACAAGGATCGATTACACAACTCTTTTGTGATCGGTCACACCAATTACTAGGATCGGTCACTCCAATTACAAATATTGATCATACCATCTCAGGTGATTACTTAGGATTGGTTACACTAATTAAGTCATATGAAATCATAAGTCAGGCACTGTGATTAGTTATACCAAGATACATAACAAGTTATGATCGGTTCTACTAACTCACACATATTAGTAATCCAAAGATATGCAATGAATAACAATACCAATAAGCCTAGCGATTTACCTTTCGATTCATAAAACAAGTTCATGAATGTACTTCCTTTAAACAAATGTAAACATTTTTTCCTAGGATGAAAACTTCACCTTTACCCATACACATAATCACAATAGCATTCATATGATTATGTCGATGTCATATATACGAAGTTCAAAAGATAAGCGTTATACTTCGTATTCTAATTCCTTCACACTATGATCATGTGATCATGTCTCACTACTAGAGTATAATCATTCGCAGCTTCGCAGTTATGTTTTCAATATAGCACGACTTGAAAGATACATTAGGAATGAAATAGTTCAAGTCAATATTACTAACCTCAAGAGGAAGGATGATGTCGTCGTTGTAGCTTGTTACTTCTTCAAATTCTTCAGGTCTTCGAGTAATACTTGTATGTCTCATAATCCTAGACTTTCTAGTCTAACCTATACGAAGTTGTCTCTAGTTACATAATCAAGCGAGTCTTAGATGAGTTTTGATTCACTAAAATATGACAACCAAACTTGACATACCAACACTTGGTGGGTTCAACCGAGCTATGCTCTAACAGTTAGATTAATCTTTTAGTTACAAAATAACTTTCACGAATTCCACTATTTATAAGTTTTAAAGTCAACCACTGATATAAGTTATATCACAAAATTTAGGTCATAAAATGAATAGTTTGAGTCACCCGAAAATTTTTTATGTAGTAAGGCATACTTCGTATCACTAAACAAATATTTTATCACATACAGGTTTTGATCCTTTTGGAAAATCTAGGGACCAGTAGGACACATTTTGGACCGTGGTGTTGTTTTGGGGAAAAAAATAAATATTATTGATGGAGTGTATTGAGTTGCGAGAGATTGATTTCGAACAATAATTTTCTAAATCAAGTCAATGATCGCTCAAGTCTTGATCAGTTGTAGAGAAGATATCGGTTGGTTTTAGGGAGGGAACCATAGAAGAAGAGATGAGATCAGTGTAATTCTTTAAGATATAATTAACATGACTATTGTTAAACATGATATAACATGATCACCTGGTGAAATATTTATACATGTTGAAGTTATATGATCTTATGATATTAGTGAGTGAAGAGGAAAGTGTAATTACATGGAGTCCAGAAACTTACACGCTCGCAATCCTTGGTCTTTGTCACTATCACATGCCTAATTATCTTCCTCGTTGTGAAAGTGTCGTTAAACACTAACACCTGTTATAGACCACCAGACCAAAAAAACCTAAATATTATATCCTCGTGTGACTTTTTTAATCTTCGTGTAAAATGTGCTAGTATGTTAGTGTTGAACCAAGGTAAGTCAATTTTCAGGTTATAGGACTGTGATAATTATTTGATATTTGTGTCGTAGAAAAAGCACGAGATAACAATATTAACTCGAGGGGACTCGGTGTGAGAACATAAAAGTTATTAAGGTCGACTGCGGTCATCCGACAATATTAACTCGAGGGGACTCGGTGTGAGAACATAAAAATTATTAAGGTCGACTGCGGTAATCCGGAAGTGTGGGGTTTTCAACAGGCATCGCTGTGGTAATCCAGCAACAACTTCCCGGGTGGTCACCCATCCCAGGATTTCTCCCGCCCGAGCATGCTTAACTGCAGAGTTTTTTGCCAACTCTAGAGCCAATTGTGCTGAAAAGGCCTCAGTGTTAGGAAAGGACTGATCACTGTCGTATGCGTCAAAAATAATTTCACTTTCCTAAAGTATATGATAAGAAAGAGTTCATTTCCACAGAGAGGCAATTGTAGTTATTATGTATTCAATTTCCTAAAGTAACCAATGGGGAGATTTTTGTTTTATGTAAGCAATAAAAGTAAATCAAAAACAAAGTAAATTAGAGAAAGTAATCAATGAGAGAAATATATTGGTCAAGGAATTCATCTTCAATCTTAAACATGTGATTGCATACATGATTAGAATTACAATTTAATCTCTTTATCATCAAAAGCCTAGAGTATCAAGAGAGCAAGATAATCTATTAATTTCCCAAGTTCATCAACACACACATTAGAGCTGCGTATGTGAATTCTACCTAAAGAATAACCTAACGCCTTGCGCTAAATAAGTTCAATTCCTATGAGCATTAAGTTTCAGAAATAGGCTAATCAATGTAATTGTCATACATTGCGCATAACAATTCGGACAATGGTCAAACTCTACATATGATTACGAGAGTGTATCACTACAAACCGTAAACATATTATGCTACTTGTATTCAGGGTTATCACTCGATGAAAAACCCTAAAATATCTATGGACAAGGATGCAAGTTCAATTAATTGGCCACTTAACTAAGCAAGCATCTAATCCTATCACAATACATCAATCATGTGGTCATAAAAGCAGTAGAAGTATGAACGATAATCAAGAGAGAAAACTAATACATAACACAAGCACAAGTTGTAGAAATAGGACTACATCCTTAACCAATAATATTAAATTAGCTACTCATATCTACGGAGTTCATCATAAAAATATTAATTGAATAAAGAGGATGAAACAAAAGCAAACCCTAGTAGCGTAAACAAAACCGGATCTCTCCTTAGCTCCAAGAATAATATGTGATACCAAAGTTGTAAAAATCTTTCCTTTAAATAGCTCTCTTGTTTCCAAAATTAGGTCTAATCATCAAAAGTCCACTAGATAGAAGTCCTCCAAGCCAAAGTGTGAGAAAACCCATGTAGAAACTATGCACAAAAATATGTCGCCGGAAAACTGGTATTATGGCCGGAAATTGGCCGGAGAATTGACCGGGAGAGAGCTCAGGTGACCGGCAAAGTCCTCCCGGTCACCGGTCAACGATCCAACTCGGGTCAACCATAAAAGTCAACTAAGTCAACACCGAGTCAGATGAGTGATGTCATCAGGTGAGTCAGTTGGAACCAGTCAGATGAGTTAAGCTGAGTTACCTATCTGACTTGGCTGAAATAGTTATGGCCTGAGCCGTTGCAGGGCTTAACTTGTGTTGCACAGTCATGGTGCTTCACAGCATTAGTTCCAAATATAGTGGCACACTTCAGTTCTACAACCTTCACTGCACAAAACTACCTCTCTGCATTGCCATCTCATTACCACTGCCCCATCTTCTTGACAACAATAACCAAACCAACTTCTTTGTAATGTTGTAGCTTTAACAACAATATCCTGCTCCAATTTTGCATCATAGACAACATCACCACACAACACTTTCTTCTTGTTTCAGTTAACCACTAATCTCAACTGCAGTTGCACCAGTTTGCACCACCTGTTTTGCAATTCTAATCATTTCAGTTGCAGCAACATCTTGAGCCATTCTCATCATTAAACCATCAAAACATAACCACTGCACCTAAACATACATCTAGAGCATTCATTTAATATCAATTCCAGTTCCATCCTGGCTCTGCAATTCAGTTTAACATCACCAGCTGCATTACAACCATTTCTCACACGAAATCGCCACTATCTCGGTCCACTGCAGTGCAATACTTCCTAATCCACACAAACCACCTGCAACATGAATTACCCAACACTAACACAGACCAAACACCAGTTCCATTACCTGCTTCAAACCAAGCACAAACCCAACAACCATCTCCACTACAACCACAAATTCCAACCATCTCATGTATCTCATCACAAGATGGCAGTTCTAACCGCAGCTACAAAGCTTGCACATCAACACCAGCTGCAACCTGCCATTGCACAAAACACATATCCGCGTCTGCAATTATTCCAGTTCAGCCTAAGCTTCATTGCAGTTCATACATTCTTTCCCTGAACTCAGTTGCACCTATCACAAGTCACAACTAGCTAACCACTAATGCAAACATCTATTGCAGCAATAACTCAGACTTCAGTTCTTAGCTCACAACCATTCTCTTCTAATCCTTTGCAGACACTCATCATCAAACAACAATTCATTACTATTCAGCACCAACTCAAGGACAAGAAAAAGTTCTTCCCTGCAATAATCCTAAACATTCATCTAAGACATTCTTCATAAAATCACCCATTTTCCCATCTACTCCACTGCAACACAACATCAGTTCCAACTACAGCCCTACAAAACACCAACAGAATCACCATTGCTTCAACCACCAGCAAGACTCCACAAAACCCTTGTAACTCAGCCAATCAGGCTCCATCACAATTCTTCTCCCCAAATCAATCCAAGATCGAATTTGAGTTTAACCCATCGGCACAGCAGCTACAGCGACCACCATTACCATCTTCTTTATTGCAACAGCAACTCCATCTCAGTCATGAACCAACACTACTTCTGTAACTCATTTTCAATATCATCAACAACATCTTAACCTGCAGCTGCAAAACCCATTCCATCCCAGCTTCATTGTCTCTGAATTTCGAGCAAAACCCAAATCTTCAACATATACAACATCATCTCGAATTCCAATTGTAACCCTAATTTCCATGCTCAACTTCTCGGAAAAATCCATGCCTAATTTGCTGCCAAACCTCAAAATTAACTCAACCCATTCTTCAATTTTATCTCTGATTCAACCTCAATCACCTCCTGCCTCTTAGATTCAAACCCTAGCTACGATTTCTCCAGAACTCCCAAATTCCAACCCAAAATCAATGACTCTTGAATCAAGTGTAAACCCCCGTCAATCTCTTCAGATTCATCATCTTCTAATTAAACACCAGCAACATCTGCTTCACCATTTCTCGATTTCGATCTGATTTCTCTCACTTTCAGACGGCGGTCTGTTCTTCTCTGAATTTTAGGTGAGTGGTAATGAAAGACAAACTAGTTGTCTGAGAAACACTCGACCTATAGGTCTGTAAATCTGAGATAGATATTGAGACCCAGGGACTTGGACAAGGGCTACCCGATTATCACTTGGTTTGTCAGTTTCAGAGAACCGACTGCCCATTCGCTTTCTTGCTCAACTGTCAGTTATGGGAAACTGACAGTCCATTCTTCACCTCCTTCTTGCACAACCTAGCCCGATTCCAAGTATAGTTCGTCTGTGAGTTAGCCTTTTTGCCCCTTTCGCTCCAGATGGACGTTTTCTCATTATTTTGCTCATAATGACTCTATTGCACCTAATAAACTCAAAATAAACGTAAAATACATAATTTACAAGAAAAACTAGCAGAGAAAGCATAAACATTGATATAAATCTAGGTGTTTATCACACCTATCAAATTCCCCCACACTTAGACTTTGTTAGTCTTCAAGCAAATCAATTTAAACAATTCTAAAGCATACATACAACTCCATGTTGTCGAGGCTACAATCACACTTAGCACGTACAACAAGCCTTTAAACCCCTAGGTGTCCTTAGTGGACGAGTTATAGTCTCGTGAGGGTTTACTTGAGATATACCCACAAAACCTACTTTTTCAACTTACTAGTTCTCCGTAATGATAGCATCCAACGCGCTAAGAAGACATAGAGATTCTGCACACTAGTCATAAGAAGTTAGACACATATATGAATACAATCTCATCCTTAAAAGTTGAGAGAGAAATAACCATCCCTTCTCGAAAGAAATTCGGGTTCGGAGTGATCAAAAGTCTCGACTCTGCCTCACAAGAAAGGGTTTTATGAAGTTGCTCTTAATAATAAACAACTTTTTTATGGGTCACACATGTGTCCAGGTAGGAATGAAGAGAGAATCCTGCGACACGTTGAATGGTAGGAAGGCAAACCCTCCGAATTGTTTTGAAAACCCACATCTTTTATTCATTTTGAAAACCCTTTTTCTGACGATCTCTAAGAAAGGAAATCAACCACTTAACGAAGGTGGGAATATGCTTACTTACCTCGTTATCCGTTCGACATGCAGCTAGCACCACTCTCACATCATCCATAGAAACGTCTTCGGTCTTCAATCGGTGTCTTCATCTTCGTCTTCGGTCTTCAACTCTTGATGATAAAATCTTGAACTTCGTAGAATCTTGACAATGTAACTTGTTTCCTCTGATTCCTTGTTGCTTGAAACTTCATTGTAGATATTCCTTCTTCCATTGGCTTTATTGAAAGAATACAAAACTAAAAACGAACTATACAAACCCAAAATATGATACAATGAATTTTTCTTGTCTTTTTTTTTCTTCTTTTTTTTTTTCAATTTTTTTTAATTTTTTTTTATTGAGACAAGAAAACTAAAACAAATACAAAATGAAAACAAAACGAAACAAAACAATAAAACTAGTAATGAACCTAAAGATTTTTTATTTTTTTTACATCCTTTTGTAGACAAGAGAAAATAAAATAAAAATGTAAGTATAAAGGCCATGGTGTAAGTACTTTACCGCTTGATTATTCACAAATTATATGTCTTGATATCATAAACTTCTCGAACTCTCATCTTGATAATCTTCGCTCTTATACAATAGTCTTCAACTTGTAAAAATTCTGCTCCTTATCTTGTTGCTTTACTTGAATATGAAATTTGCCCATTTCTGTACCATTGCTTGTAAACCTTGAACGTCTTCAACTTTCCTTCGAATTTGTGATGCTCCTCTTGTTGATGATGATGGTGTTTCTATGGACCTGTTGGTGTAGAGAGAGATAAAGTCGATGGTGCTAACTGCGAACAAGATTACAAGTGGTATGTAAGTTAGCAATTCGATGTCACCATCATGATTGATAAAATAGCACTCAAGAGATCAAAGTAGTGCTTCTATTGGTGGGAGGTTGGGAAGCTCACCATTCTGCCCGGAATTTACGTACGGTGACACACACTCTAAAAGCACAAATTTAGACAGGTATAAAGAATTGAAGGTCGATGCCTCTCATGATGTAACATGGGTAGTCTCCACTATAGGGGACCACTACTCTAATACCGAATTCAGTCTGCACCTCATTTGCCACTGTCATGGTTAAATCCAACTTTAACTCTCATACAATTAAGAAACCCGATCATGTTCTCTGTCATCTCTAAGTTCAGTCACTCTTATGAGATTCTCGATGTAATCTTAGCGACATGTATACTATGTGACTCTAAACTAACTACAAGTTGGAGTTTTTTATTCACTGTTTTACACAAAAGTTGAAAATTTATGAAAAATTTACAATGCAAATGCTTAACCACTCCCCTACACTTGAACTTTACATTGTCCTCAATGTAAATTGAATCGTCCAAAGAAAGTCAAGGTGGGAAATACTTATAATGTAACAAGAAATCAGAAAAAGTAAAAACATGACAAGAAAAGAAAATAAAAGATAAGAGATACAAAACCTATGGGTTGCCTCCCATTTAGCACTTGGTTTAAAGTCGTCAGCCCGACTATCTCCTTGCTTTCTACGACTCCTCCAGAGGGAATACTTCCACAAGGTTAACTTCTTCCACGACATCCGAAGAGAAGTTCTCATAATATGGTTTCAACCAGTGCCCATTCACTTTAAGTTCATTTCCTGTAGCTAAACTACGAATTTCCACTGCACCATGAGAAAACACATTAGTCACGATAAAAGGTCCAATCCAACGTGACCTTAATTTACCCGGAAATAATTGCAAGCGAGAATTAAACAAAAGCACTTTCTGCCCAATGCAAAATTGTTTCTTTGTAATCATATTATCATGAAATGCCTTCGTCTTTTCCTTGTAAATTCGTGAGCTTTCAAATGCATTATTGCGTATCTCTTCTAGCTCTTGAAGTTGCAACTTCCTTTTCCTTCCAGCACCATCCAACTCCATATTGCATTGCTTAATAGCCCAAAACGCTTTATGCTCAATTTCCACGGGTAAGTGACAAGGTTTACTATAAACAAGCCTAAAGGGAGACATCCCAATAAGTGTCTTGTATGCGGTTCTATAGCCCACAAAGCATCATTGAGTCGCATACTCCAATCTTTCTTTGTTGGATTCACCGTCTTCTCTAAAATGAATTTCACCTCTCAGTTGGAAACCTCGGCTTGTCCATTTGTTTGTGGATGGTAAGGTGTTGCAATACCATGCGACACATTGTACTTCCTTAACAAGGTTTGCAAGAACCTGTTTTTGAAGTGTGAACCTCCATCGCTAATTATAGCTTTTGGAATTCCAAACCTTGCAAATATATTAGCTTGCACAAAATCTGAAACAACTTTAGAATCATTAGTTGGGGTGGCCTTAGCTTCCACCCATTTCGAGACATAATCCACAAAAAGCAAGATATAATAATTCCCACTAGAATTGACAAAAGGGCCCATAAAATCAATTCCCTATACATCAAAAACCTCAACAAATTGAATAATAGTTTGTGGCATTTGATTTCGAGCACCTAGATTGCCTGTTCTTTGGCACCTATCACATGTGGTACAAAATGCATGTGCATCCTTAAACAAAGTTGGCCAAAAGAAACCACATTCTAGTACTTTGAGAGCGGTTCTCTTGCTCCCAAAGTGTCCTCCACAAGCATATGAGTGGCAAAAAGACAAGATATAATTAAATTCAAATTCGGGAACACACCTTCGTATTACTTGGTCACTACAATGTTTCCATAAGTATGGATCATCCCATATGTATTGATTTCCTAACTTCTTAAGTTTGTCCCTCTCAGCATGAGACAAGTTCTTTGGGATTTGTTTAGAAACTAAGTAATTAACAATATCAGCGTACCATGGTTCTCCAAAGGCAATTGAGAATAGTTGCTCATCCGGGAAACTTTCACGCAATGGGATAGTCTCCTTGTCCACAGCAAGACGGCTCAAGTGATCCGCAACGGTGTTCTCAATTCCTTTCTTGTCTTTGATCTCAATATCAAACTCTTGCAAGAGTAATATCCATCGGATGAGCCTCGGTTTCGCCTCTTTCTTTGTAAGCAAGTACTTAAGCGCTGCATGATCAGAAAAGACAACAACTTTTGTACCAATTAGATAAGAGCGAAACTTTTCTAAAGAAAAAACAATGGCTAACAACTCTTTTTCGTGGTTGTGTAGTTTTGTTGGGCCTCATTTAACGTTCTAGAAGCATAATAAATGGCATGAGGTATCTTCCCCACACGCTTCCCAAGCACCGCACCAACCGCATAGTCACTTGCATCACACATAAGCTCAAAAGGCTTGCTCCAATCCGGTGGTTTAATGATAAGGGCTGATATCAAAATTTCTTTCAAACGATTGAATTCCGCCACACACTTTTCATCAAAGTTAAAAACCTCATCTTTTTGCAATAAGTTACAAAGTGGTGATGCTATCTTGGAAAAGTCCTTGATGAATCTACGATAAAAACCTGCATGACCAAGAAAAGAACGTATCTCCCTCACCGTAGTGGTAGGGGTTACAGCACGAATAAGGTCTATCTTAGATTTATCGACTTCCAAGCCTTTATAAGATATTATATGGCCTAAAACTATGCCATGAGTTACCATGAAATGGCACTTCTCCCAATTCAGCACAAGGTTTGTTTCAACACATCGTTCAAGGATTGGTGATAAATTGTTCAAGCAAAGGTCAAATAAATCACCAAAGACACTAAAATCGTCCATGAACACTTCGATTATGTTTTCAACATATTCTGAGAAGATACTTACCATACACCTTTGGAAGGTAGCTGGAGCATTGCATAAGCCAAAAGGAATCCTTCTATAAGCAAAAGTACCGAACGGACAAGTGAAAGTGGTTTTCTCTTGATCCTCCGGCGCTAGAACAATCTGATTATAACCTGAATAGCCATCAAGGAAATAATAGTAAGAGTGTCCAGCTAAACGTTCAAGCATTTGATCAATAAATGGTAAGGGAAAGTGATCTTTTCTAGTAGTGGCATTTAATTTTCTATAATCAATACAAACCCTCCAACCGGTTTGCACACGAGTTGGGAAAAGTTCGTTCTTATCATTTTCCACCACCGTCACACCTGATTTCTTTGGTACTACTTGTACCGGGCTTACCCACTTGCTATCGGATATGGGGTAAATAACACCCACGTCTAAAAGCTTGAGTATCTGCTTTTTCACAACTTCCATCATGGGAGGGTTCAAACGACGTTGCACTTCCCTTGTAGGCTTTGCATCATCTTCTATACGGATCTTGTGCATACAAACGGCAGGGCTTATACCCTTGATATCGGCGATTGTCCATCCTATGACCGTCTTGTACGTCCTTAGCACCCTTAGAAGTTTTTGCTCCCGTAATTCACTAAGCTCATTAGAAACAATCACGGGTAAATCTTCCTTGTCACCCAAGTACAAGTACTTTAAGTGACTTGGAAGAGGTTTCAATTCTAAACTTGGAGATTTAACAATAGATGGCACAAGTTTTTCATCATTGCAAGGTAAAGAAGCATATGAAATATTCTTAATTGCTGATTTTTCCGGTAATGAGTCAAGAGAACCAAGGGTTTCTTTAATCTCATCACCATACTCATAACCATCGTCAATAGGTGTAGTGAGCACGGTTTCCAAAGTATCAACACCATTCAAATCAAACATTTGTTGCGCCAATGTGTCCATCACATCAATGGAGAAACAAGAGTGGACATCACTAGGATATCTCATCGTCTCAAAAATGTTGAAACGTATTATTTCTCCATCAAACTCCATAGTTAGCGTTCCCTTGTCCACATCAATAATGGTTTTCGCCGTTTTCATGAAGGGACGCCCAAGTAGCAATGGAAGAGACGAGTCCGGTGAACCTTCATCCATCTCTAACACGCAAAAGTCAGCTGGAAATACAAGTTGATTAACCTGCACAAGAACATCCTCAACAATACCCATTGGGTAGACATTAGAACGATCGGCTAATTGCAACACAATTCTAGCCTTTTTAAGAGGACCAAGATCGAGTGAGTTATACATAGATGCAGGCATAACATTAACGGATGCACCTAAGTCCAACATAGCTTTGTTAAATGTGGTGTTACCAATTGTGACGGGAATGTCAAAGCTACCGGGATCCTTGCACTTAAGTGGGAGTTTGTGTTGTAAGATTGCCGAAGCATTCTCCCCCACCCTAAGCACTTCATTACCTTTGAGCCTTTGTTTATTGGTACACAAGTCCTTCAACACCTTTGCATACTTTGGAACTTGCTTGATAGCATCTATGAGTGGTATGTTCACATGGATCTTCTTAAGAATGTCTAAAATCTCCTTTTCTAGTTCCGCCTTCTTGGAATTTGCAAATCTGCGAGGGAAAGGTAAATGAGGAACATAAGTAGAAACCGGAGTTTTAGGGTTAGAAATAGGTACCTCAGAAGTTTGGGGAGAATCCTCATTTTTCTCCTCCAAAACAGGTTCCTTTGGTGCTTCCACCATGCCCGAATCAGTAACTTCGGGTTGCACAATTTGTGTAGCACTTCTCAGTAATTGCATTGACACCCTCTTTTGGGTTGATAGGTTGAGAAGGGATTTTCCCACCATTTTGTGCCTTCAATTGATTCAACTCAATAGCCATAGAACCAACTTGAGTTTGCAAATCCTTAACCGTACTCTCCGTTCTTTGCATAAAAGATTTGAAGAACTCTTCCATATTGGACCCCATATTTTGAGGTTGTTGTTGTTGTTGTTGATGAAATTGTTGTCTCGGCTGGAATTGTTGTTGTTGAGGTTGAAATCCACTCGGATAGTTGAAGGTAGGTTGTTGAACCGCTCCTTGCTTGTTGGCATAGCTAAAATTGGGGTGATCTCTCCATCCCGGATTGTAAGTGTTAGAGTAGGGATCATACCGTCTTTGTTGATTTGGAAAGACCGCATTAGCTTGCTCGTCTTCATAAGCTTGAGAGGAACTTGGTATCACCGCGGCTGCAACTTGTTGCATCATTGCTGTCATGTTACCCATCTGTTGACGAAGTTCCTCGACCTCGCTCACTTCATTTACTTTCCTAAGAAGCACATCCGAACCACGACTCAAGAACTGTTGGGAGTTTGCTGCCATATTTTCAATCAACTCTCTAGCTTGTGCCACCGTCTTGCTCACTAGTGCACCACCACCCGCAGCGTCAAGAAGAATCCTATCACTTGATTGGAGTCCTTCATAGAAGTATTGGATGATTATAGCGTCAGTAAATTGGTGGTGAGGGCAGCTAGCCACCAATCTCTTGTATCGTTCCCAATATTCATATAAGGATTCTCCCACATTTTGCTTCATCCCACAAATCTCCTTTCGAATTTGAGTAGCCTTTGATGCAGGAAAATATCTCTCTAAAAAGAGTTTCTTCAACCCATTCCATGTCGTGACACTTCCGGAAGGCAAATAGTACAACAAATCCTTATCACTATCCATCAAAGAGAAACGAAAAACTTTCAACATTGCACCATCCGCCTCAATATTCCATGGAAGCATGGCCATGACAATGGTGTGGAAGTCCATAAGATGCTTGTTTGGGTCTTCATTCACCATGCCATGGAACTTTAGTAATTCTCTAAGCAACCCCGGCTTGTTCTCAAAAGTAGAGTTTGTTTGAATACACCCCTGTTGTGTATCAAGCCTATGAGAAGCCAAGTCCTTGAGTGAACGATTTGCATCACCCATTGCTTCTTGTTTTTCTTCAAAAGGTGGTTCTTGTTCACCCGGAACCTCTTGTTCAAAAACTTCTTCTTCTTGCTGGAAAGTCTCTTCTTCTACTTCCAACTCTTGTTCTTTCGTTGTGTCTTGACTTGGTTGGAGTATTGTGCCTCTTCGAGTAGTTATCCCCACCTTGGATAATTCCAATCTTTAGAAGCCAGGGATTAGGTACCTGAAAACAATTCTCGCAAACAAGTGAGAAACAAGACAAGAAAACAAAAAGCAAAGATAAAAGCAGAAATTATAAAAAGAAACTAAAAACTTAATAATTAGCCGTATGCTTCCCCGGCAGCTGCGCCAAAATTTGATCGCTGTCGTAAGTGTCAAAAATAATTTCACTTTCCTAAAGTATATGATAAGAAAGAGTTCGTTTCCACAGAGAGGCAATTGTAGTTATTATGTATTCAATTTCCTAAAGTAACCAATGGGAAGATTTTTGTTTTATGTAAGCAATAAAAGTAAATCAAAATCAAAGTAAATTAGAGAAAGTAATCAATGAGAGAAAGATATTGGTCAAGGAATTCATCTTCAATCTTAAACATGTGCTTGCATACATGATTAGAATTACAATTTAATCTCTTTATCATCAAAAGCCTAGAGTATCAAGAGAGCAAGATAATCTATTAATTTCCCAAGTTCATCAACACACACATTAGAGTTGCGTATGTGAATTCTACCTAAAGAATAACCTAACGCCTTGCGCTAATTAAGTTCAATTCCTAGGAGCATTAAGTTTCAGAAATAGGCTAACCAATGCAATTGTCATACATTGCGCATAACAATTCGGACAATGGTCAAACTCTACATATGATTACGAGAGTGTATCACTACAAACCGTAAACATATTATGCTACTTGTATTCAGGGTTATCACTCGATGAAAAACCCTAAAATAGCTATGGACAAGGATGCAAGTTCAATTAATTGGCCACTTAACTAAGCAAGCATCTAATCCTATCACAATACATCAATCATGTGATCATAAAAGCAGTAGAAGTATGAACGATAATCAAGAGAGAAAACTAATACATAACACAAGCACAAGTTGTAGAAATAGGACTACATCCTTAACCAATAATATTAAATTAGCTACTCATAGCTATGGAGTTCATCATAAAAATATTAATTGAATAAAGAGGATGAAACAAAAGCAAACCCTAGTAGCGTAAACAAAAGCGGCTCTCTCCTTAGCTCCAAGAATAATATGTGATACCAAAGTTTTAAAAATCTTTCCTTTAAATAGCTCTCTTGTTTCCAAAATTATGTCTAATCTTCAAAAGTCCACTAGATAGAAGTCCTCCAAGCCCATGTGTGAAAAAACCCATGTAGAAACTCTGCCCAAAAATATGTCGTCGGAAAACTGGTATTATGGCCGGATATTGGCCAGAGAATTGACCGGGAGAGAGCTCAGGTGATCGGCAAAGTCCGCCCGGTCACCGGTCAACGATCCAACTCGTGTCAACCAGGAAAGTCAAATGAGTCAACACCGAGTCAGATGAGTGATGTCATCAGGTGAGTCAGTTGGAACCAGTCAGATGAGTTAAGCTGAGTTACCTATCTGACTTGGCTGAAATGGTTATGGCCTGAGCCGTTGCAGGGCTTAACTTGTGTTGCACAGTCATGGTGCTTCACAGCATTAGTTCCAAATATAATGGCACACTTCAATTCTACAGCCTTCACTGCACAAAACTACCTCTCTGCATTGCCATCTCATTACCACTGCCCCATCTTCTTGACAGCAATAACCAAACCAACTTCTTTGTAATGTTGTAGCTTCAACAACAATATCCTGCTCCAATTCTGCATCATAGACAGCATCACCACACAACACTTTCTTCTTGTTTCAGTTAACCACTAATCTCAACTGCAGTTGCACCAGTTTGCACCACCTGTTTTGCAATTCCTATCATTTTAGTTGCAGCAACATCTTGAGCCATTCTCATCATTAAACCATCAAAACATAACCACTGCACCTAAACATACATCTAGAGCATTCATTTAATATCAATTCCAGTTCCATCCTGGCTCTGCAATTCATTTCAACGTCACCAGCTGCATTACAACCATTTCTCACACGAAATCGCCACTATCTCGGTCCACTGCAGTGCAATACTTCCTAATCCACACAAACCACCTGCAACATGAATTACCCAACACTAACACAGACCAAACACCAGTTCCATTACCTGCTTCAAACCAAGCACAAACCCAACAACCATCTCCACTACAACCACAAATTCCAACCATCTCATGTATCTGTCACAGTAGCAGTTCTAACCGCAGCTACAAAGCTTGCACATCAACACCAGCTGCAACCTGCCATTGCACAAAACACATATCCGCGTCTGCAATTATTCCAGTTCAGCCTAAGCTTCATTGTAGTTCATACATTCTTTCCCTGAACTCAGTTGCACCTGTCACAAGTCACAGCTGGCTAACCACTAATGCAAACATCTATTACAGCAACAACTCAGACTTCAGTTCTTAGCTCACAACCATTCTCTTGTAATCCTTTGCAGACACTCATCATCAAACAACAATTCATTACTATTCAGCACCAACTCAAGGACAAGAACAAGTTCTTCCCTGCAATAATCCTAAACATTCATCTAAGACATTCTTCATAAAATCACCCATTTCCCATCTACTCCACTGCAACACAACATCAGTTCCAACTACAGCCCTGCAAAACACCAACATAATCACCATTGCTTCAACCACCAGCAAGACTCCACAAAACCCTTGTAACTCAGCCAATCAGGCTCCATCACAATTCTTCTCCCCAAATCAATCCAAGCTCGAATTTGAGTTTAACCCATCGGCACAGCAGCTACAGCGACCACCATTACCATCTTCTTTATTGCAACAGCAACTCCATCTCAGTCATGAACCAACACTACTTCTGTAACTCATTTTCAATATCATCAACAACATCTTAACCTGCAGCTGCAAAACCCATTCCATCCCAGCTTCATTGTCTCTGAATTTCGAGAAAAACCCAAATCTTCAACATATACAGCATCATCTCGAATTCCAATTGTAACCCTAATTTCCATGCTCAACTTCTCGGAAAAATCCATGCCTAATTTGCTGCCAAACCTCATAATTAACTCAACCCATTCTTCAATTTCATCTCTGATTCAACCTCAATCACCTCCTGCCTCTTAGATTCAAACCTTAGCTACGATTTCTCCAGAACTCCCAAATTCCAACCCAAAATCAATGACTCTTGAATCAAGTGTAAACCCCACAATCTCTTGATTCATCATCTTCTAATTAAACACCAGCAGCATCTGCTTCACTATTTCTCGATTTCGATCTGATTTCTCTCACTTTCAGACGGCGGCCTGTTCTTCTCTGAATTTTAGGTGAGTGGCAATGAAAGACAAACTAGTTGTCTGAGAAACACTCGACCTATAGGTCTGTAAATCTGAGATGGATATTGACACCCAGGGACTTGGACAAGGGCTACCCGATTATCATTTGGTATGTCAGTTTCAGAGAACCGACTGCCCATTCGCTTTCTTGCTCAACTGTCAGTTATGGGAAACTGACAGTCCATTCTTCACCTCCTTCTTGCACAACCTAGCCCGATTCCAAGTATAGTTCGTCTGTGAGTTAGCCAGTTTTCCCTTTACGCTCCAGATGGACGTTTTCTCATTCTTTTGCTCATAATGACTCTATTGCACATAATAAACTCAAAATAAACGTAAAATACATAATTTACAAGAAAAACTAGCAGAGAAAGCATAAACATTGATATAAATCTAGGTGTTTATCACACCTATCAAGGACAAACCATTACTAATATTCCATTCGGCCAATTATTGCCGAATATCGGGGTATTACAATACCACCACCTTAAATTGGAGTCGTCTTCGGCTCCAAAATATATATACAAGCCCAGATCTCCGACGTTCCATGCCCCTCATGAGAACCACCTGGACCAACCCTGTCCAGCGTACCTTCCCACCCTCGGCAGGTGAACCGTCGTCGGCTCTGATACCATTTGTAATGACCCATCCCTCCACCGATAATGTCCCCACTTAGCCACTGCGGTCATTCGACAGTGTGTAGTTTTCAACGGGCATCGCTGCGGTAATCCAGCAACAACTTTTCGGGAGGTCACCCATCCCAGAATTGCTCCCGCGCCCGAGCACGCTTAACTGCAGAGTTTTCTGCCAACTCTGGAGCCAATTTGCTGAAAAGGCCTCGGTTAGGAAAGGACAAACCATTACTAATATTCCATTCGGCCAATCATTGTCGAATATCGGGGTATTACAAGAATGATGAGGCCAGAGGGTCTTGTGACAAAGTCGACCACACTATAAGGTCTTTTAAGATAAGAGGGGGACGAACTAGGAGTCTTGACGTCCATCAAGTGTTAATTGTACAGTGTGGGAACCAGAGATAACTTCTTTTTGTTTGTTTATTTGCTTGACAGAAAATCACCATAAACAGGTGCATATCTTAGATCACTATGCAGTTTTTAAATTAAGGCCCGCTTTTGAACCACAAGCCTGAAATTTTTCCACAATGCAGATTTTTGGGCAAATTACAAATACAGGTCATTGGTTATATTTTGCTTCACAATAGCAGATTTTCAGTCATGACAAAATTTAAGGTTCACCCAGTAAATGTTGGGTGACCATTTTCTTGAGAATCCATATTTTTGATCATGACTTATTTATCAAATTGTAAGTCAAAACTTTGGTTCATGGGGTAAAGTATTTTTCCAGCGATCAAGTAAATTGGATTGCTAAGCGAATATGAGGTATGCAACATATTTGAGATTATAGTTTTAAATGTTAGAGCACTGCTCGGTGAAACCCACCAAACGTTGGTATGTCAAGTTTGGTTGTCATATTTAGTTCCAAAACTCGAGTCGCTTAATAATTGAACTAGAGTAAACTTCGTTAGAATATACAAGGAACGATAGAAATATTGTGCTCCAGTTACTCACGAAGACCTGAAGATGGATTGAAGATAACAAAGATATTATCCTTCAGCTTAAGGTTAGTAACTATGGACTTGACTTGTCCCATTTCTTTCTTATTTCTTTCAAGTCATTTAGATTGAAAGTATAACATGCGAAGTTATATATGATACTCTAGTATTAGGCTTGGTAATTTTATATATGATCAGAGTGTCAAGGAATGATATTTAATTATGAAGTATAACATTTATATTTTGAACTTCGTGAATGCGACATCGACATAATCTATGTAACTTGTTACTTGATTGTGTATTGGATATAGGTGTGATTTCATCGTAGGAAACTATGTTTCATTACATAAGTTTAAGGAAGTAGACATAACTTGTTTCGTAGTTGAAAGAAATCAATAGGATTATGGTCCGATTTTCATTTTCAATGAATATCAATCGATAGACCAATCCTTACCTAAGGTGGGAAATAAGATGAAACTGATCCCTACTTGTGTCGGGAGTCAAGATGGAACCGATTCCTACCTATATCGGGAGTCAAGGTGTGAACGATCCCTACCTGATTATTTTTATAAGGTAGTACTGATCCCTACCTTTATATTCTTATAGGGTAGAACCGACCCCAACCTATTTGGGGAACTAAGGTAGAACCGATCCATACCTCTATCTATCTTTATAAGGTAAAAACGATTCCCTTAAGCAAAACCAATTCCTATTGTCACTTACACATTAGGGTTTGCTAAATAGGAAAGTTCCTGTTGTCGACATAATTTGAACATGAATATTATTCTTATCTTTTATTGTTCAAAGATATTCCTTGATACTCAAGGTGATCTCAATCAGAAATGAAAACGTGGGGGTACCAAAATACACCACCAACTTTTTCTTAGCAACCTGTATGTACACACTTAAATAAAATTCCGAGAGTTCAACTTAATGAATCTCAATCAAAGAATAATATTTAGAGTTATATATATTTCTCTCACAATTAGAACGTTTACAGAACCAAGTTCGTGAACCTAATTATGTGTGAGAGTTCTTGGACAATCTCAGAAATCAATATCCAAGAATCAATCAAGTTGTATCCAATAAAAAAGGATGGGTGTATCTAGTTTGATTGATTTACGTACAACCTGTGATATTTTAATTATAAAGATAAATAATATAATTTGGAAAAGAAATAACACAGGCGCCAGAAATTTTGTTAACGAGGAAACCACAAATGTAGAAAACCCTCGGGACCTAGTCCAGATTTGAACACCAAACTGTATTAATCCGCTACTGACACTAACATACTACCAATTAACTAATGTAGTTGAGACTGAATCAAACCCTCACAACAATTCAGTTACAATCGTGTTCCTTGCGCCTCTTGAATCCCAGCAGGACTCCACGCAATTGATTCCCTTAGTTGGCGTCCTTTACATCCTAAGAGTTGCTTCAACTCAATTGAAGACTTTAAACCAATCCGCCTCCCACAGATAAGTCTATATGTGTGTTTTTCTTTTTGATCGTAGATCAAGGTGAGACTGGAAATCTATAGCAATAAACAAAGTTTAGCTAACCTCAAAATCCGGACTTATGCTTCCCGAAGAGCAGCCTAGATTATTATTCACCTCACAAGTATTAAACTTGTGGAATCACAAAGTTTGAGACGAAAAAGAACTTTACGATTTCTATCTATCTTATTCGAGTGAGTAACTTAACAATCCAACAAGATCAGTATACACAAACTATCAAGATAAAAGATAGTTGGACCTGGCTTCACGAATCCCTATGAAGTCTTTTTAGTCGTTAAACCCTAAAAGGGTTTGAAGGAGAGGACGACTCTAGTTTACAACTAGGACACATAAAAGTAGTGTCGGATTCAAAGATCCCAGTTGTGAGAAGTTCCTATTTTATAGACTTTCAAAGTATAGGTTGCCTTAGGTTTAAGCTAAGATAGCTTTGGAACCAAGCAAACAATATCCACCGTTAGATGAATCTTTGAAATGAGATTAACATACCAATATATACACTCTGGTTAGGATAAACCGTAACCAAACCGTGTACAAAGACATTGTTCATAGACGGTTGGTCGTAACTAGCCGATTGAACTATAAGCTTAATCATTTTCATTAACACTTGAGACTTAAAGTTTGAATCACAACCATAGGTTATAATGTGATAAATCATGTCTATATAGTGTCTTTAGAGTTTTATTCAAATGCTAATTATCTCATAGAAATAATTTTATGTGCATCTAAAAATATTCGACAAGGCAAGTACGTGCACCAGGTACGTGTACTCTTCCTTGTTCGTGACTATTTTTGTCATGGTACATGTACCGGGTATGTGTACCCTTAAAACAAAAATTGAGTTCAGGAACTCACAGAACTTTTCCGGTTTGCATATCGGGTATGGATACCATACCGGTTACAAAACCAACAGTTCCTTTACGGTATGCATACCGAGTATGCGTACAATTCCTGGTTCACGAGCAACATACTTTTTGAGGTATAGATACCGGGTATGCGTGCCTAAAGGTTGATGTCGACATATAACTACGCTGGTACGTGTATTAAGTACATGTACTGCGGCTCAGGACCTATGACAGTTCTCCCAGTATGTGAACTTGTATGCATACTGTCATGTATCCACATTTACAATAGTTCTATATTTCTCTCTAAATCAATTCGAAACATTCCCAAATAACATCAACTGTTCCAGGCTATTTTCGAATGATAATCTTGAATCACGATTTAGATTATGAACAATAAATTATTCTTAACTGAAATTCATCAATTATGAACAAATGTTCATTAAGCCTGGTCATATAAATTTCGAGAACTAATTACCAAGATAAACTTGACCCGAAATTCTTGATATGCTTGCAATAGTCTAATTAGTTATGTGACAACGTCTTGAAAACACTGAGGGTACCAAAATACACCACCAAAGTTTTCCGTAGGCAATCTGTATGGACAAACTCAACACAACTCCGAGAGTTAAAACTCAATCAAGGAAAGTGTCTAGAGTTATATCTCTATCTCCCTTGTTATTAGAACGTTTACAGAATAGAATCCGTGAACCTAATTACAAAGAGAGTTCTTAGACGGTACCAAAGACCAATGTCCAAGGATCAATCAAGTCGTATCCAACAAACTAGGTCGGACGTATCTACCTTGATTGATCAACGCACAGCCTGTGATATTTCAATTATAAAGATAAACAATATAATGCGGAAAAAGAAATAACATAGACACCAGAAATTTTGTTAACGAGGAAACCGCAAATGCAATAAAACACCGGGACCTAGTCCATATTGAACACCAAACTGTATTAAGCCGCTACGGACACTAGCCTACTACCAATTAACTTCGGTCTGGAATGTAGTTGAGCCCGAACTCAGTCTCCCACTGATTCAAGTACAATCGCGCTCCTTACGCCTCTTGAATCCCATAAGGACTCCGCGCAATTGATTTTCTTAGATGAAATCACACTAACTAAGAGTTGCTTCAACTCAATTGAAGACTTAAAACCAAATCTGCCTCTCACAGATTAAGCCTATATAATTGATTACCTGATTTACGATTGAAGCGGATGATCATATCAAACGTAAGATCTAGGTGATGGAAATCGATAGCAACCTGAAAAAAGTCTGGCTATCCTCAAAATCCGGACTTATGCAACCCGAAGTGCAACCTAGATTATTATTCACCTCACAAGTATAAAACTTACAGAATCACAAAGTTGAGACGAAGAGAACTTTGTGATTTCCATCTATCTTGTTCAAGTGATAAATCAACACTCGAACAAGATCAAGATACTCAAGTTATAAAGATAAAAGATAACTGGACTTAGCTTCCAGAATCCCAATGATGTCTTTGATAGTCGCTAAACCCTAAAAGGTTTTCTGGAGAGGACGACTCTAGATACAACTAAGACACACCAAAAAGTAGTGAAAGGATTCAAAGATCCCAGTTGCCAAGAGTTCCCCTTATATAAACTTCAAAGCATAGGTTGTTTTTGGTATAAGCTAAGATAGCTTTGGAACCAAGCAAACAATATTCACCGTTAGATGAAAGCTTTGAATATTATTCACATAAACAAGATATACACTCTGGTTAGGTAAACCGTAACCGAACCGTGTACAATGAATATGTTCAACATGGTTAGCCGAAACTATCCGGTTTGAACTTAAAATCTTAATAGTCATTTTCATGAATACAAAGACATTAATTTTGAGTCACAATCATGTGATCAAATGAGTCTAGTATTTTTAGAGAATTGATCAAATGCAAATCATATCGTAGAAATAATTTAATCGCATTTGAACACAATCGACATAGTTTGTAATGTACAACGTACAAGTACATGAGTCGTTCGTGAATCGGTTGAGTCACAGTACCCGGACCAGTTTGCAAACTTATGAGCAAAAACCAGTTCCGGAGTCGACAGAACCTTTTCAGTTCTCAGACCAGTTTGCAAACTTATGAGCAAAACTAGTTCCGGAGTCGACAGAAAATTTTCAGTTCACGTACTGGTTTGCAAACTTCTGGTGCACAACTGAGTTCCGGAGTTGACATAAATTTTCCAGTTTATGAACCAGTTTGTAAACCTTAAGACTTTTTGGTTCCGGAGTTTACAAAACCTTTTCAGTTTGCGTACCGGTTTGGGTACTTAAACTGGTTCTAAAACATAGAACTGTATTGGTTCGCATACTGGTTTGATACTTAAATCCGGTTCCCTTACAACAGTTCCAAAATGGTTTGTATACAAATATACATACCTATCCGGATCACGAAACACACAAAATTTCCCATGATGTGCATACGAATATGTGTATCACACAAATCTGTAAGTCGATATATAGTTACTCTGCTACGTGTACGAATACATGTAATACGGGTTCAGACATACAACAGTTATCTCAGTTTGAAAGACTGATAACATTGTCTTGTATTCCGAATATAGTAGTTCTATATTTCACTAAATCAATTTGAAACATTCCTGAATAACACCAATGACACATATCACTATTCCAGGCTATTTCGAGTGATAAAATTGAATCATGATTTGGTTCCGAACAATAAATTATTCTCTACCGAAATTGATCAAGTATGAACAATGTTCATTAAGCTCAGTCATTATATTTCGAGAAATTCGTAAACTAAATAAATAGTTCTCGACTCGAAATTCTTGTCTATGCAAGCTAGTCTAGTTAGTTACGCGACAAACGTATCAAGGATAGAAAAGTGAATATAACTTGAGAAATAGGTGGTTCAGTCTTCACCTACCTTTTGTTGATGAGGTTCTCCAAAATCTTTAGTTGATCTTCGCCTTCAAACGGTAGAACGCAAATGACGACTGGTTCGTTTCTCAACTACCTTTATCCTAGACCGAGACTTAACTAATTGTAGAATAGAAATCAAGATATAATTTTGACAACAAGCTTGAGATAGCAACACTTGTGAGTTCGACCGAGCAATGCTCTAACACATCTCATAGATAGAATGATGAATATAACTTGAGAAATAGGTGGTTCGGTCTTCACTTACCTTTTGTTGAAGAAGTTCTCCAAAAGCTTCGGTTGATCTTCGAATTTAAACAATAGAACACAGTGATGTCTGCTTATCAACTACATTTTCTATCGTAATCCGAGACCTAACTAATTGTAGACTAGAAATCGAGATAAAGTTTTGATCAACTAATTTGACAACAATTCAAAATATCAATTCAAGATATCAATTACAAGATAATTGATACCCTAATACAATTTAAGATATCAATTGCAAGTATATCGCAAAGAGAAAGAGCCATAAACCATAAAGATACCAATTTTTGTTTATGTAGTAGGGAAGAATGATGGCATTATCCGGAATCAACTCCGACCATTTGATATGATTTTCTTCTTATTTGATAAAATTGCTCCTAAAACGAAGGAGTACTTTGCCCGTAATCTTGTATTCACATACGAACCTGGATGCCCTAAATCTCTTAGATTGATAATAAATTTAAAGTGATACCGTGTTGAATGATTGATGTTTCTAAATCGAGAATAGCAAGCCACGATCTAACCATGAAGATTTGAAGAAATCGCCAGCAAAGCGAAGAAACGGTCGCCCTAAATGGCGAAGAAAAATCGCCCCAAATGGCGAAGAAATACGCCAAAAGACATCAAAACAATAGAAATCATGTTTTATTTGATTAACTATTGACTAAAACTTAAAAAAGAAAAGAAATCTTGCTCAAGTCTGGTCCTCTTGGACCAGATCTGAGCAAGTGGTTGATGGAGGTTAGGCTTTTTTTCCCTTTGGAAAGAGAAAATGAGAGAGAAGAAGAAGGTCCCTTTTTCATATCTCGTCATCAATAAAATTGGAAAGAGCGATCTTTATTTCTCATTTGACACCCATTCCTTTTGGTTAAACGATACTATATTTCCAACACCACTTATTATTTCATAAATGAACCATAAATCAAGGGCGTACTTCCTATACAACAAAAATAATAATTTTTATACTTCAAAACTAATTTTTTTTATAATGGATCGTAAATCAAATGCATTTGTAAAATTTAGTCAAATCATATTCTCTAAACAAACTTACCAATCTCTAAGTCTTAATAAAATGCATTTATACCACCTTCCTAACAATCTAACAATAGGGTCACACATTTTCGTGTTGTGTTTTTTGTGATTTTCAAAATAAAACTTACGACAAGGATATCTATCCACTCTTTCTCATACCGAAGCCGGTAGCCACTGACTGGTAAACAAGGCACAATTCTAACCAACCACCTCTCAATATGTGATGTGTTCCCCATCGTTTCTGATGTAACTTATAACGCGGAAGTATGTCTGGACCAGATAATATTCTTATTAAACTCATATACAAACGATTTTGTTTAAAATTTTGTGCTAAAGCGAGTCACGGTAATTCTTCACATTTTCAAATTCTTTTAGCGAGAAAAAGAATTTCAAGCAGTAGAAAGTAGAGAGGTGTGGGATGAAATGTCAAAAATGAGATTTATATGAATTCAAAATAGAACAGTTGGAAATAGAGTCATTGACGACAGAGGTTGAGTGGCACAACTCAACTAGGGTCGGCCAGCCCAAGTTATGTCGCCTCGCGGAGTGCAAAATCCATCCCATAGTGGCAAACCCATCCACTTGGCGAAACAAATTTCTTTGTTGGTCCATTGCGATAGGATTTTCCCTTTGACATGGTTTATCATTGCGGATTCGGCCTAGCAATCAGTTCTTCTGCCTCTAGTCTGGTGTAGTGACCCGAGCTCTATTGTTCTGCATCTTAAACCCTAAATCCCCTTTCATCATCCATTTTTTGGTTTTGTTTCTAGAGAATCGAATCAGTTATGAATTCAATACTCCGAAGGAGCAGTAGAAGTACTACTCTTCTACTTCTCCAACACCATCTTCAGTCTTCTTCTTCTCCTTCTCGATTCACACCAACATTTAATCAGCAAAACCAATTTTTCTCTACTTTTTTACTGGGAAATAGAGTGTCATCGGAATTACACCCTAATTATAGTAGTGTATCAAAAGAAAATTTAATCTTAAACCAAATTCGCTTCTTTGCCTCTTCCTCCTCCTCTTATGTTGCTGCTTCCGATTCTATCAATCTCGATGCTACCGAGAGACTAAAACGAGTCATCGAAGAAGAACTGGAAAGTGTCGAAGCTATGGCTGAAGTTGATCGCCTCAGCAATCAGGTAATGCTAGTAGTTCTATAACTCTTTTTCATCATTAGGGTTAGGGTTATCATTTTCTGATTGGACAAGTAGTTCTGACCCGAGTCACGGATTTTCTGTTTTGGTTTTTACTTGCTAGGGTGATGATACTCTTGAGTTGGTGCTAGACCCAGAGGAATGCCCGTTTGAGGTGGTGGACAATCACGGTGAGCAGACAATCATCTTGAAACGGATGTTTGGAGATAATGAGAGTATCCAAATTGATGTTGCTATGCCAGGAGGAGAAGACGACTTAGACGGTGATAATGAGGATAGTGATGATGTTGATGAGGATGGTCATGATGGCAAGGGTGAGCATGAGTTTAGTGTCCCTATGAAGGTGACTATAAGCAAAGGAGATGGACCTTCTTTGGAGCTTTGTTGCTTTGGAATTCCCGACGAGATAGACATTTATAGCATTTCATTGACGAGGCCTGAGTTTTCCCCTAATCAGATCCCTTACAAGGGTCCAGAATTTCTGTGAGTTTCTTTATCTCCATTTTTAATTTGTGGATGTAAAACCTGAGTAGAAATTTCAATTTCTAGTGTCAAAATCAAAAGGCTATATGAAACAAAAAGTGTGAAGTGCAATCTGTGTATGGTTTTGGTTGTCATAGTTAAGACTTTCCTGCTTATGCTCTATGTTGCTAACTTGGGATTTTCTTACTATGCTTCTCTCTGCAATATATGACGATATTATGCGGCAAGCTTCGTTGTCCTTCTATCCGTAATAACTTTGTAACACACACAAAAAAAAAAATCCGAATTTCCCTCTAAATAACTGGCGAACTATGAATAGTTGTACCTCGTTAATAATCCTGTGCGGTGCTTCTATTTATGTACAGGGATTTGGATGAGAATTTACAAGCATCTTTCGGAGAGTATCTGGAAATGAGAGGGATTGATGGCTCTTTGGCAAATTACTTGCACAAGTACATGATGAAGAAACAAGGGAAAGAGTACAAGGAATGGTTGAAGAGCGTGGAAGACTTTGTTGAGAGCTGAGAATTACATACTTTTAAGATTTAAAAGAAGTGTTTTGAGACAGGGTATGTATGCTTTTCTCACTTCTTCTAATATACTTATACATTGGTATATGTTTCAGTGTAGTATAAGGTTACTTTTGATGTCTAAATGCTGCATAAGTATCCAGTTCAGTAGCTCTATTTCTGCCTAGTTATTCACTTTTCTGGAGAGTTATGTGAAGATGGATAATGTTCAGAATATTGCAAGTCCATTTTCTGGAGAGTTATGAGAGTATGCATTTTCATTTTTCGAGATTATGGTTTTGATTGAATACTGCAACTCCATTGTATAACAAAGTTCATTATACTTGAGCATGATCTATGAATTGAATTACTGCTAGTATGTTGGAAGTTCACCTTGGAAGTTCATGTACAAGCCCTTTCCTCGAATATGTTTAGGATTCTTTCTGCCTTGACAATACCTGTCTTTGGATCAAAGAGTCCATACTTCCATGTAATTTCAGGCTCAAAGATGGATTTTGTCACTTCAGCGTGGATGGTTATAAGTAAGTCTAAGACTGTGTATCAAAAAAAATGAAAAAAATGAAAAAAAGTCCAGAAGACTCTGTAGTCTGTACACTGTAGAGTAAATCAAGAGGACTAAAACGTGGTGGTAGGTAGTGAAAGCTGCTCCTCACGCTATGTTCCCAAACACGGGGAGATTGCTCTTACGCTGTAGATGTAGAAAATCCTACTACTACATCCAAAAGATCTATGCTAAGAAGTAAATAAACGAAAGACATAGAAGAACACAAGATGTACGTGGTTCGGCATGATTACCTACGTCCACGGGGGTTAAGGGATGATCTTATTACTTCACACAAGGTTACAAGGATCCAATACACTCAACAATGCTCTCTCCACAATACACTCAACACTGCTCTATAGCTTTTCTTTCTTACTCTCCAAAAAATCCCCCTTCTATCTTCCTACACGATCTCTATTTATAGCTGCAGGTAGTGATACATCGATATTACAGTGTTGAGCCTGGTCTAGCTTCCTGGATGTTCTTCTCGGGCGACTTGCTGGTGCTTCGGTCGATCTCTCCTTTTCCTCGAGCCGAATCATCTAGCCGAGTGGTGTCATCACCCGATGTCGGTCGTTTGGTGGAGGTGATCGGTGTCGCCCTTCAGATTCTTGGCCGAGTCTTGCTTCGGACGAGCTTCTCTTATCTCTTCACCAACCCTGTCAGTGCATTAATTGTCCTCGAACTCGATGGGCGTCACATCAAAGCTTTTCTCCTTTATGTCGACTTTTCGAGCTGTCTCCGTTCCTCTTTCCTCGCGCCCAAGCCTGATGAGGGGATTCAGTGCTTCTAGTACTTGTTTCTCTTGGTGCGCCCTTGGCCAGGATGGTTCCACCTAGCTCTGTGGATTATTTGCACCTACATTTATGCCCCTTCTTCCACTCGTGTGATCGACACGTGGGGAAGAAACCGCCTCGTCTTCCCACGTCCTCGGTCATGCCGGGTTCTGCGCCATGCTGTTCCCCACTTTCTTCATTTGCTACGACCGGTTTACCTTCCACGTCGGTTACCACAGGTGAGGTTTATAAGTCTGATCTTTAAACCTCATTCTCTCTTTACTTTTCTTTAGCCATTTTTTCTCCTCTCTCTCCGTTCTCCTCTGCTTCTTTCCTCGCCATTAATTTATCTTCTCCATAGGTTTACTTCCCTCTTTCTTCTCTGTTCCGGGTCTTCTCAATCTCCGTTGTCGCTGTAATTTCCGATTCCGGTGGTATTTTTTCTCCTCCTGTCTACCAGCTTTCATGGCGTCTTCGACCCCTTCCATGGTGGAAAAAAGGTGCGTGAGCTATGTGTTTTCTGATGAAGACGGTGTGCCGCTTGATTCTCTGTTTGTTATGGAGAGCCCTTCTAGGCATGATTATCGTGCTCTGGATTCTATCTTTTCTGATAATCCCTCTTCGTTTTCATGTAGGACTGACAAGAGAATTGCCAGAGACTTGTCGGATGAACAATTCGTCCAACAGCTGAAAGATGAATTCGATCTTCATGGCTATGATGTCAGGCTCTTGTCGGGTCAAAAGGGCGTTTTAAGGAAGGATGATGTTCTAAAGTTTCCACACTCGGCCGAGGCGACCATCGTTACCAGGGGTCAGCTAGAGCTCGGGCTACGTTTTCCTTTGTACGATCCCAACCGTTCGTTTTGGTACGAGGATCTTTCCAAGATTCGCCCGTCCCGTCCCGTGCCTTGGCTCAGTGGAATGGCAATACCTTTCGTATTTTATCCGAGTGGGAGAGGCGCAGTCGAGGCGAGTGTACTTCTACCACCTGGTCCACCTACGATCCTTCCCAGGCGGGTGACTATACTCCCGCCGCTTTGCTTTGATAACTATCGAAGTGGGACTGCTACCAATGGTGACCTTGCTGGTTTTTCTACTAGCCCGCATCGTCATAAAACTCTTCCTGAGGGTGTCAAGAAGCTTTTGTTGGACGAGGATCCCGAGGGGAAAAGTTCCAACAGACATGCCCGCCATACTAGTGATTCCTCATTTATCGGTCCCCTTGGGAATTTTCCTTCTCCGTCCGAGCCTTATCCCTTAAGGTGCGGTCCCCTTCCTTGATTCTCTCGTTCCTCTCTGTAGTAGCGGTACTACACCCCTTTCGAATTTGCTTAATTAATACATTTGAAGATGAATAATAATGTACTTTATTAATTGTTTTCTTGAAAGGTTTACAAAGAAATGTAGCCTCAAGCAATTACAACCACTCCCTCTCTCCTAATGACTTGCTTCACAATTCAAAAAGGTGGTAATACATGGATCGAAGCTATCCTTTATTTTTAAGGAGTAAGTATGTTTTCATTCTCGACACTTCTTAGCCTTCGCCCGGGTTTCATGTCTTCCCTTTGTTTTGTTGGTCGTTATTTATTTGATCGGCTTTGTATATTGCGATATTATGGTCCTACATCTTGCCTCTTTTCCTTGAATATTGCTTGAAGAGCGATTTTAAGGAAAAATTCATTGTTGGGACCAAGTTGAACGAGATGAACTCCTTCATCGAATGTACTTTCGTTCTCTTCTTGCCCCTATTGTTGATGTTAGTCTTCATTGATTAAAGATGATTCGATAGAGAAGGTTACTTATTATACCTTCTTGCTTCTTATTTCTATAGTATTGCATTGTTAACTTGGCTTATTTGCAAAATCATTCGAGGTTAGAATTAGAGAGCTTGAATCCCGAAAAAGAACAACTTGAGGAAAAAGAAACGTCTCATGTCTCTCCCTTCGCGAGAATAGATATTCGAGTTGAAGAAACAATTTCTAACGAGAACTTTAATAATGATCTTTGGTGGTATGTTTGTAAGGACCACAATATCCCTCGTATTCCATATCCTGTCTTCTTGAAAGGTTCTGATGTCTCGGTTTCGATAGAGGATCTTCACCAAAGAGATAACTCTTTTTGTTTTCTTTCTCGCTTGTATCGGTATCCTTATTATAGTGTATTTCTTGGATTTTTCCCCTTTTCAATCTTCACTCCCCCTTTTTTGGTAGTTCTTCCTTGCAACATTTTTCATGAGATGGAAGATTTTAGTTGTCGTATGTTGTTGGATAATTATTTTATTGTTATTGAAATATATCCTCGGGTTTTTCCTTAAAATCATTTCGGTAGTCTTTATTTTATCTCTTCTTGTTGCGATGTTTCGTCCTTGCCTTATCATTTTTGTGTGTTACTTCCCTAATTAGTCTTCCCCTGCCACCTTTCATCGGACAAAATGGGATCTTGTCTTATCATTTTCCAAGTATTTTTGCCTCTGCGGGATGTTTTAGTTGCGACAATATGACAGGCCTAGATATCCTTGCGAACATAAAGCCCCATGACATTGCCGTGTCTTGCGGCGAAATCGCAGGGGCGTCCGTACACTTTCGTGTAAAGACCCATTGATCTCGCCTTACCTTCGGCGTTAGTATTATTGCCTCTGCAGGAGTTCCTCTTCCGGATAGGCTTTCATGGGCCCCAAATTTTCATGACTCGAGGCTTCGGGAGCGGTGTAACCTTCCCCCTGCCATGTCGAGAGATACCCCCTTATATGACGCACTTTAGGTCTTACATTTGCCTCTTACGAAATGTTATTCGCGGTTTCCAACCTTTTCTTTTGGCATTTCTTTCTTCGCAGCTTTCTACATCTACTTCATGACATTGTTGCGACTCCTTCCAATTATCTCTGGTCCCCATCTGATCGAGCATGGTCTTATTGTTGCTTGTTGCATTTTCCTTCTCCGTCCGAGCCTTATCCCTTCTCGGGGTGGTCAATATCGATCGAGTAAGTATGTTTCTTTTCGGTTCATTTGCCTCGAACTTGATTCTCTTGGTCTTTTAGTTACGCTTCTCTCCTTCTTTCGTGCTCTTCTTATTTATTTGATCGGCTCGGGTATTCTCCCTTCGGCAGCTGGGTCATTCGGCCCTTGGAATTGCATGTTTCCTTGATTTTCTCTATTCCGCTCATCTCGAAGATTTTCGGGCTGAGGAACATAACGATCTTCCATCTCCTTCTTCTCTCGCCATACTCCGTGCTTGGATTTTGTGTTTCTTGTTGGTTTCTTCTTGATATCTTGGCGATGTTTCAATCTTCATGTTTTTTCAATCCAAGTTCCTTCCCCATTCATACCTTGCTCTCCTCCTCCTTGTCCATTTTTCACCAACCGATTCTCTTCTCGTTCCTCTCAAAAGGGATAGATCGGTTACGATTTTGATTTTCTCCGTCATTTCTCATATTCATCCTTGACGATTCTCTGTTTCATTCCTCCTTTCTCCAGCCTCAAGGAGGAAACAGGGAAGGTAACAAATATATTACTCTTCTTTGCATTTGAAGATGATGTACTTGCCCCTATTTGTTGCCTTGAATGATTCTTCACATTGGCTCATGGATGACAGCTAAGTGGAGGGTCGATGATGTCTTCCCTTTGGTGGTGCTTCGCGAGGGATGGTGAGGATCTTGAGGATCGGCTGCCTTTATCGCATTTCATGAGGAAGTCGCCTCAGAAAACTTCTGATGTTTCGTCTACCCTTGTAGGTGGGAAGCCTAGTGTTAAGGGCAAGGAGACTAAGGGCGATTTACTCGTCCTAGAAAAAATTGTGCCCCAGCAGTCAGCTGGTAGAGGAGTTGTTCTTGCCGATGGTATTGTGTATCTTGAGTCTGATGGGGATGATGATGATGATCTTTTTGATGGGGAGGACGAAGCCGATGGTGATGAAGAGGAGCCGAAGCAATCGGATAAGTCTCGGTGGGGATGACGCGGGTACTCGGGAAGTAGAGAACACTGCTTCTGGGGGCGAGTTTCTAGAGCCCATTTCTCCTGTGGTTCCTAATTCAGGGAGCAACACCTCCTTTACCGTCTCAGGCCCTATGTGTAATTCTCTTGGAGCTCTTATTTCTCCTGATTTTGCCTCGCTGTCGGATGAAGAGAAGATCAAGGCGGTCTCGTTGTATGATGCCGGCACAAGAGTACTTTTGACTCTTTGGTGAGTTGTGTTGATCAAGTCATGCATTCAAGTTGTAGGGTCAGTGCTAACGCTGTTGGTGTTTGTAGGATGTTAACCTCTCGTTGCTAAACGCTGCCCTTCAGCGTAGGGAGGTTGCCGAGAGAGAGAATCTCCGTCTCTTATTACAGCAAGAGCGCGAGCGATCCCGGGGGCTGGAAAAGCGACTAGCCGAGACCCAAGGTAATTATTTAGCTCTCACGTGTTTATGGTTGATTCTGTAGTGCCAATATCCTGAGTTTAGTACTGCCTTCCTAGCCGAAACTTCTAGTGCGGAGGCCGATGCTGCTATGAGGTATCGTTTGTTGAAGAGAGAAATTAATATAGAACGGGATCACGTGTCGAATTTACAACAAAGGATTGTCAACAAAGATGATAAAATCGATCGTCTGGAGACCGAGATTGAGGGTCTGCAGACCCAGCTGCATCGTTATGAGACTTTTGAGTATGTCCCTGAAGAAATCGATAATCTTAGGGCGAGCTTAGCTCGGTTCCAAGGTATTGCTGCCGATAAAACATTGTTGGCCGATAACTTAGAAGGTCAATGCGGTCGGCTGAGGCTTCAGGTTCGAGACTTACACGCAGATCGCCTTCGGATCTTGGGGGAGAAGAATGCTTCCGAGAGGTGTAGCCAGGAATCCCTTGAGAAGCTCAGGGAGTCCAAGAAGGTTTCCGAGGAGTTGGAGTGGGTTCGCGTTCAATTATCAGGTTTGCAGATAGCCTATTCCCGGCAGAGGGCCGAATGGAGTGATCATAAGAAGTATTGCCCCTCTAATGAGTTTAACGAACAACGATATCTAGAACTTTCTTCCAAGATGTCTTCTCTCGAGTGTAGCTTGTCTGAGTCTGAAGAGACCATTAGAGTAGTTACCCCTTTATTGGAAGGTGGTGCGCCTTGTATTGTGTTTTCCTTGTTGTTGTCTGATGAGTGCCAAATATTGCATATTTCTACACCTTTTTATTGGCATTTAACTCATTTTTTTGTGCTCAGAAATCAGATATTATCCCAGATTCTGTATTTTCCCTGTTTTCAAGAATAAATATTTGTACTAATTAATTTTGTGTTTTTAGGTAGTAAATAAAGCTTGGAGAAATTAAGGAGCCAAAAGAGCAGAAAATTGGAGATGAACGTCTATGGAGCAGAAAGCCAAAGCCCGCGCGCGCATCAGTTGCAACCCAACAAGAGGCAACCCAACTTACAAAACATGGGCTTGAGCAATCCAAGACCCGTCCCATAACCCGGATCCAAGTCCGTCCTATCCTGAGCCGTGAGATCTCGCCCATCTGCATCCAACGGTCGCTCCATCCATCTCATCACCACTCGCTGCGCCTGCTCAACACCAAAACCACCTATACCCTTACCCATCGACCCAAACACCCCATTTCTCATTTCTCTTCTCTTTCTTCTCCCCCCGACACAAAACCAGAGCACCTTACCTTCTTCCCCCGACCAGCAGCCGACTTCGCCACCACCATCTCCTTCCCCTGACACCAACACCACAGCCACCACAGCCGCACCAGTACCACCTCCTTCACCACCCCCTAATGTCTCTCTATCTCCTTCATAGCTTCTTCACCCTAGAAGCTAAGTCTGAGATAGAAAGAGTTATGGTTAGGGTTTTCTCCAACAGCCCATTAATGGAGTTCAGAGCCGAAATCGAAGAGGAGAGAAGTCTGGGTTTTGCATTAATGGTTAGTTTGAGTGATTTGTGAGGTATAAATTGATGTTCTTCAAGTGAGAGAAAGGACAGTCAATTTTAGGGTTTTGTTTTAGGAATTTAATTTGAATTTGTGTTTTAATTGTCTTCAGCATGTGCTAAGTCACTTAACTAGGGTGTAGATGAAACCCCTAATTTTCATGTCAAGTTAATAAATCCTTGGTTTTGTTTTTGTTGTGCTATAGTGTGTTAGGATTAGTAGTTAACTAATGAGCTTGTGAGCTGTGATGAGTTGTACTTTGTAAGAAGACAACTCATACTAGGGGTGAATTAGTGACCAAAAGTAGTTAGTGAATATCCGTTGAGACCTTCAAGGGAAGGCACAAGAGCATAACCAGAGGTATATTGCCTTAGCATAAGATTAGAGGGTGAATTCAATCACCCTAGTACCCTTTAACTTGTTTACAACACCCTTTTGCTCAATTGTTACCTTAGATTAGAGTCACAAAAACCAACTAGTCGTATCGACACCCAACAGCTCACATTTGTATCACCTCTCTAGGAAATCAGTTTAGTAAAGCCCTTAGATCAACTTTACACACACTCCATCTCCCTGTGGATTCGACCTGTACTTGCCCTGCCTCCAATATGCACTGTGCACTTGCAGTTTAACACGTAGGTGAGACACTCTTAATAGCCTACCAAGTTTTTGGCGCCGCAGCCGGGGATTTGGTAGTGTGCTGCGTTGATCATTTGCTAACTCTATTGGTTTCAGTTAATTTTGTATATATGTGTTAATACCTTCTTTGTTTAGCTTCTGTTGTTGGTTTTACATTCCTGCATATTGGCATCATTCTCTCTGTAACTTAGCCCACAACCCCTCAGCTGTAGGATCATAGTTGCAACTGTGCATTGCACTTACTATCTCATTTAGCATCTGGCCTGGCTTGAGTATCACTACTCACCGCATTGCAAAATCCCCGTGATTAATTGCTAAAATCATCATCTCCATCACTATACATCATCTCTTGTGCTAGCTGAATCTTGTGTAGTGGTAGGTGCTTCTTGAACCGCATTCTTTCATCTCTTTTTGTTAAGCCCTCGCATCTCTCGCATCACCGCCCAGTAGTGTAACTTAGTGAAGCCGGTGCCATCTCAAGCTTGTAGTTCTCATCTAAATACCCAATAGTTGTATGTAGCTATACTTTTGAATTCTCTTTCACTTGCATTATCTTGCATTCATGTAAACTGCATCTGTAGGCTGTATATAGTAGTTGTAACTCTTAGTCCTAGCTGCAGTAATCCACTTTTCAGTCACATATTTGCATCTCATGTTGTCACTTAATAGCATCTATAACTTTGGTACTTTGGTATAACTTAGCATAATCACTTTGTTTTATATTTTGCATTTTAATCTCTTTAAAACCACTTGTCATTGTAATCTGTAGCTTAGCTAGTCCATCTGATCATATAAATTTCATCTTAGCTCTTTAGTGTTAGCTGTAACCTTTGTCATTCCTTTTTCACCTGCATCTTTACTTTAAAGTAATTTGCATCTATAATCTGTAGTTTTTAGCTTTGCTGTGCTCTGAAGTTTGTTTAGTCCATTGGTCCTTACAACCTGTAGCTTGGTAGCTTAGTTAGTCCATATTTCTCTTTTTGCATTTTATAGCTTTCTCAATTTATAGTAACCTGCATCTTAGTGTTAGTTGTAACTCTTCATCCCAGTCATTCCAAATAACCATTCATATCACCCTTCATGTTGTGGAATCTTCTCAGTTGTTTAAAATCCATATTGGTATTCCCTGTCTTTGCTTTACCTTCCTACTCCTAGGAACTAAAACTCTCCTTTGAGCTCACAGGTACTTGCAAAGTCATTGTGAAAAGCCAAGGCAAGGAAAAGCATAAAAAGGAGCAGCAGAATTATCGTGCCTAAACCCAGTTCTATACTGGCGGTATTGTATTCTCAAACTCTAATTCTGCCCTGAATAGTTGTGGTAACTACAGAATATCTCTCACTGAACTAGGATATCTCTATTGGCATAATCCTGTGACATCTGACATAATCCTATGACATCTCAATCTCTGAACTGCTGATAATTGATTGAATGTTTGCTGAGATTTGATATTTGTGTGCATGTTGTTGCGCTATTCGAATAACATACTTGAGCATGCTCTGCGAACACTAAGGTTAGCCAAACCTGTGATAACTTGTGTCGAATGCTAAGCCTTATTCACCTGATAAACCATCAGCCCTGGTACCTTTGCATGATAAGCCAGTCACTTTGCTGAACATTGCTCAACCCTGCAATACCTGGAATTTTTGCTTGAGTCTGTGACATTTGTATAAAATTGTTGCCATCTGAACCTGTGTTTGTGTGTTCTGTGCTGTAATCCTTTGGCCTCGACAAGGCATGTGCCTAACTCCAGCCCCTGTAGATGTTGAGTGTGAGCTGCAACTCGAATAGCTAAGTTAGCTGCAAGCCCAAGTTGAGGTCAACTGAGGAAGTTGATATCAACTCAGACTGTTGACATCAACTGGGTGAGTTGATGCCACATGCCCTGTACCCTTATGCATGCTTTACCTTGTGTGAGACCTTATGTGAGCTATAATCTGCCAAGATTGCTGCTATCTTCACCTGTAACCACCACAACCCATCTGCCCTGCAATTTTTGTGCAAACATCTCTGAAATTTGAAGTCAACCAACCCAGTTGACACTCTGTGGCATGTCAAAACTGTTGAAGAGTGCTTAAATTGTTCATCTGTTCATCTGTTGCATCTACCCTGCATCTTTGCACATGATTAGTGAAGCCTTGAATAGCATGTTGAACTGCTGAAAATGTTGAGCCATGATCACCTGCTGAAATCTTGAACTCTCCGGTGCTCTGTGCATTACTACTCTGTGCATTACTACTTGAGTAAAACTCTTCATCTGTTGCATCTGTGAACTGGTACCAGTACTGTGTGTGATCTTGTGGCATTTCAGTGAGTGTTGAGTAACAGATCTTGCGTAGCAATAGCTCGTTGTCTTTCACACACTCTCCCAGCACATGCTTCACCTTGAGTGAGCATAGCCCATTACCCTGTGCACCTTACCCAAGTTTTGCTTTTCTTGTGCACTTGTGCTGTGCTGTGCTGTTTGCATAAGCTGTGTTGTTCTGTGCACATAAGCTGTGCTGTGTAAACCTGCCAACCTGTGCATGAATCTGTGCTGAAATCTGTGCTGAAATCCACATAGCAAGTGTTGTGCCTTACAGCAACAACCAGCACTCCTGTGTGCTTGGATCCTAAATACTGAGAGTTGGTGTGTCATCTTTGTAATTCTTGCTTCTCTGTGTTGAAAATTAATTGGTTGTATGCATGTATGTCAGGCTAATGTTGTTTTGTTTTTGTGGCCAACTTGATTGCCTGGCATGATAGGATTTTGGGATGACACTAGGGATGAAAAATCATCACATAGGTCAATTAGAGAGCTTGCTTACGGGCAGGATTCATGTTACGAACCCCCCACAGACCATGATGTCACTAGGGATTGTTATGGACATTTTCACAGTCTTGAGCATCAATACATAGACCCTAATGACCATGTGCACATGTATCATTCGCCACAGTGGGAGGTTGAACACTGTTGTCCTTTAGTGAACCCATGTATGTAGTCGATAATGGAGAATATCAAACTCATTGAGCAAAACAATGCTATACTTGAATGGAAAGCACTGCATGATCATCCATATAGCAACATGTCTGAATTTCCCTTTGCTAGTGAACCTTGTGCACAACCATGCACTGAATATCCATGTGAAACATGCATACCCACTAGTGAAGACTCCCCTTCAATTGAATTTCCCTTAGTCAATCCACTAATGTTGAATATGAACCTCACCTAGAGGAAAATGAGTTGACTGAAAACACCAATGATGCTAATAGGGATGAGTATGCATATTACTCAGATGATGAATATGATATGTTAGAAGAGCATGTGTATGCTGAAAATATGGTGGAACCTGTGGACTCAGAGACATTAGGCTTTGCTCCAACTTTCATGAATGAGGCCTCTTCTAAATCTGCAGATGCATGCGATGTTAACTCTGAGTTTGGGTCTGTGCAATTGTTCCTGTGAAGGTGAGCATGCTATACCACCTGTTTGTGACTTGGGAAATGCTGAAATTTTTGTTGACACCAATGATACTATGCATGCAAACAACTTTGATGTATCTGATTCCATGCCTAGGTTACAACATGATGTGTCTCCTGGTTCTCTTATGCATGAGGTTGAAATTTTTGATGATGATTATCAATTGAGACTTGCTAATTTGTTCAATGATTGTGAGCATGATACTGCAATTCTTGTCTCTGAATCAGGGAGAGTGTGTATTGATGTTAAGATTCAAATGAATAAGAGCAAATTGGATGTATGTAGCCCCTTGTCCATGCTACAAGTTGATGGATTTCCACCAAACCTAGGTTTGGCCTGTCACAAAAATTTTAAACCAACTATTCTGAGAGTTCCTAATCTAGGCCTAGAGCTTTGTGCTTCCCAAGTCCTCTTGGACTATTTTGCATCAAAGTATAACACCTTTAGGAGCCACAGTTGGAATGTGTATCTCTACCCGTTCTTAGAAGTGTCCATGTTGAACTAGACCTAGTGCATGATCTACCTTTAAAATTGCAAGATTTTGTGTTCAAAAACACACCTGTTGACAAGTTTAGGTTTGGGGGAAAATCATTCACTTATACAGTCTTTCTTGCACTCTCATGTTATATTTGTGTAAGGCTGTTGATGTTTCTGCATATCTTCTTTTGGGTTGATCCTCAACTCTTTAGATTGTTGGTGCATGGTGAATTTTTCTTGTATATAATATAGTAGGTCTTGTTAAATCTTCTATCTTGAATCGGTTGAGCCTTCTTTTGTATATATTGTGCTAATCCGATATGATCTTAGCTGAGAATGTTGGATTCTAGCCTTGACTAATGAAGCTCTAACCTTGCTTTCGCCGACATCCGGTAATCTCTTCCCTTTTCTCTACTCAACATAGTTCTCTTGGTATGTGACTTTTTGACTTTTTGAATTCTTATCATCTGTTGACACATGAGGACAATGTTTGATTTAGGTTTGGGGGTGCATTTGCATATAGAGTTTTTAGTCTTTGAGTTTTTAGTCTTTTATTCTCAAAAAAAAAAAAAAAAAAAAAAAATCGAAAATTTCAAAACTCTTTGTAAATAAAAACCTCCAACTTTTAGAGATCTTAGAGTCACTAGCATGCTTCTAGCTATGTTTACATAGAGAGTCTGACCAAAATAACAGAACTTGGAAGTACTGGAGAACACAATCGGGTTTCTTAGTTGATTAGAGCGTTAAAGTTGGATTTAACCATACCGGAGGGCGAATTAGGTGCTGTATAGATATTCGGTAGTAGAATTGTGATCACCCATAGTGGAGACTACCCATTTTTACATCAAGCGAGGAACCGACCTTCATTTTTTGTGACTTTCTAGAAAATCATTAGAGTGTGTGTCACCGTACGTCAATTCCGGGTAGGAATGGTGAGCTACCCAACTTCGCACCACTTTCAAAGACTATTTTTGATCTCTTGAGTGCTAATTTTGTCAATCATGAGGGTGACGTTTAAAGATGAAAACTCCTTCTTGTAGTTCGATTTGCAGTTAGCATCACTCTCTCCCTCTCAACAACATCAACAGATTCATAGAAACACATCGTCGTCAGCAAGCGGAGCATCATCAGAATATTTGAAGAAAAGTTCAAATAGTCCAAGGTTTACATGCAACAAAGAAGACAAAAGAAAATAAGATGAGAATTAGTGAAGTTTATGAAATCAAGACAATACAAATTGTGTAAAATTGAGTTTTATTGTTTATTTGTTATTTTCATGTTTTAAATTCAAGAAAAAAAAATGTTTGTCAAGTTTTTGTGAAGTTCAGAAGTTCATCATCAACAGTTGAAGACCGAAGACCGAAGATTGAAGACGTTTCTATGGATGCTAAGAGAGAGTGATATTAATTGCCGATCGGGTGAGAAGGTAAGTGAGTACTCCCATCTAGGGCTGTCAATGGGTACCCAAATACCCGGACCCGGACCGGAACCGGGTTAATAGGGTCCTGGTCTGGGTCCCAAAACTGGACCCATTAGTGAATTCGGGTCCTAATCGGGTAGACCCGGATAGACCCGTTTATAAACGGTTCCAACCGGGTCCTACCCGTTGGGTACCCGCGGGTAATCGGGTATTACAATTACTACACTTTCGAAGGTTAATTTCGTAATATTATAGAAAATAATTAGGTTTATGCATATAATAGGGTTGAAAGAAAGAGAAACAGAGAGCTATTTCCAGCTGCAGTTCTCTTGAGTCTTGATATCTTCTTCAAAATTCTATCGGCAAGTCTGCAACTTAGCATAAATTTCAATTCACATCATGTTCGAAGTTTCTTCTTGGCTTATTTCAGTGGCTACCTCATTTGTATTGCCTGATTGGAGTAGGTTTAAAATCTTTGATTCTTAAATTTGTATACGCAATGCCTTAATTGCTCCAATTAAAATCCCTGTCCGTTGTTAGTTAACGAAAGCTTTAGTTGAATTTCTAGCTGATTTATGAAATTTCTGTTTATGGTTAATTAATGAAAGCTTTTTGATTTCTTAATTTGTATGTTTTATTTGTTAATTAACAAAATGTGGGATTAGTATTTCCATTTTTATGAAACTGGGTCTTAACTGATGGATGATGAAATCAGACAACTTTGTACTGGATTTTGGTCGATTTACATCTTGAGGTCTTTGATTGATGAATCATTTTGTCACACACGCCTCAATTGCAAATGTTAAGACTAATATATTACCTTGATTGATGATAACCCACTTTAAGAACGCCAGATTAATGGTAATAGCCTTTCTTCTCAGGCAGTTCTATCGCACACCGGAGCTCCTTACAATTTGGTTGTGTGATTCTCTACAGTTCTATCGCATACCGGAGCTCCTTACAATTTGGTTGTGTGATTCTCTACAGCATTTGCTTGTTTAAAACTTAATATTTTGATACCCGAAAAATACCCGGACCCGGTGATTACCTGTGTTTTTTACTGGGTCCGGTTCTGGGTCAATGGAATTGGGAACCGGCCCCGGAACCGCTAGGACCCGGAACCGACTCTAATATACCGGGTCCGGTTCTGGGCCATATACTACCCGGTCGGACCCGGACCCATTGACATCCCTACTCCCATCCTTGCTAATGGTTGATTTCTTTTCTTAGAGATCATCAGAAAAAGATTCTTTTTGTTCACAACTCTGTGGAGTCTCCAGAAATTATTTCGGAAGGTTATCCTTCTCATCTTCAACGTGTGCAGGATTTCTCTCTTGATTCCTGCCTGCACACATGAGAGACTAAAAAAGCGATCTTTTTGAGTGCAATTATCATAAAACCCTATTGGTGAGGCAGAAGTCGAGGCTTGTGATCACTATCTAATCCGACTTCTTTCATATGGTATGGTTACTTCTCGCTCAACTCTTAAGGATGAGAATGCGTTCTTTGGTAGTTCTAACTTCGTGTTACTAGCATGCAGAAACTCTATGTCCTCATAGATCCTTGGATGCTTGAGACTCTTTTACGCTCAGAAGTTGGAGAAGGTTTTGTGGGTACACCTCTGGTAAACCCTCACGAGACTACAACTCATCCACTAGGGACACCTAGGGGTTTAAAGGCTTAGTGCATACGCTAAATGCATTCGAGAGACCAGCGACAGTGGTATAGTTAGGATTTCCTAATTTCTGTTTCACTTGAGGACAAGTAAAATTCAGGTTTGGGGGTATTTGATGAGTGCCAAATATTGCATATTTCTACACCTTTTTATTGGCATTTAACTCATTTTTTTGTGCTCAGAAATCAGATATTATCCCAGATTCTGTATTTTCCCTGTTTTCAAGAATAAATATTTGTACTAATTAATTTTGTGTTTTTAGGTAGTAAATAAAGCTTGGAGAAATTAAGGAGCCAAAAGAGCAGAAAATTGGAGATGAACGTCTATGGAGCAGAAAGCCAAAGCCCGCGCGCGCATCAGTTGCAACCCAACAAGAGGCAACCCAACTTACAAAACATGGGCTTGAGCAATCCAAGACCCGGCCCATAACCCGGATCCAAGTCCGTCCTATCCTGAGCCGTGAGATCTCGCCCATCTGCATCCAACGTCGCTCCATCCATCTCATCACCACTCGCTGCGCCCGCTCAACACCAAAACCACCTATACCCTTACCCATCGACCCAAACACCCCATTTCTCATTTCTCTTCTCTTTCTTCTCCCCCCCGACACAAAACCAGAGCACCTTACCTTCTTCCCTCGACCAGCAGCCGACTTCGCCACCACCATCTCCTTCCCCTGACACCAGCACCACAGCCACCACAGCCGCACCAGTACCACCTCCTTCACCACCCCCTAATGTCTCTTTATCTCCTTCATAGCTTCTTCACCCTAGAAGCTATGAAGGAGATAGAAAGACTTAGGGTTAGGGTTTTCTCCAACAGCCCATTAATGGAGTTCGTGAGCCGAAATCGAAGAGGAGAGAAGTCTGGGTTTTGCATTAATGGTTAGTTTAAGTGATTTGTGAGGTATAAATTGATGTTCTTCAAGTGAGAGAAAGGACAGTCAATTTTAGGGTTTTGTTTTAGGAATTTAATTTGAATTTGTGTTTTAATTGTCTTCAGCATGTGCTAAGTCACTTAACTAGGGTGTAGATGAAACCCCTAATTTTCATGTCAAGTTAATAAATCCTTGGTTTTGTTTTTGTTGTGCTATAGTGTGTTAGGATTAGTAGTTAACTAATGAGCTTGTGAGCCTGTGATGAGTTGTACTGTAAGAAGACAACTCATACTAGGGGTGAATTAGTGACCAGTAGTTAGTGAATATCCAGTTGAGACCTTCAAGGGAAGGCACAAGAGCATAACCAGAGGTATATTGCCTTAGCATAAGATTAGAGGGTGAATTCAATCACCCTAGTACCCTTTAACTTGTTTACAACACCCTTTTGCTCAATTGTTACCTTAAATTAGAGTCACAACAACCAACTAGTCGTATCGACACCCAACAGCTCACATTTGTATCACCTCTCTAGGAAATCAGTTTAGTAAAGCCCTTAGATCAACTTTACACACACTCCATCTCCCTGTGGATTCGACCTGTACTTGCCCTGCCTCCAATAGGCACTGTGCACTTGCAGTTTAAACGTAGGTAAGACACTCTTAACATCCTACCATTGTCTTAGTGATGTTATTATGTAACTGATTGCTCTTGTTGTTTTGGCAGCCGAGCAGAGGAAGGCGGCCTCGTTGGAAGAGGAGAATGCCCGATTGAAGGGGAGGGAGTCTCAACTACTCGAGCGGGTAGCCACTGCCGAAGTGGCGTCGACGCAGCTGACACAGGATCTCACTGCTGAAAAGGCAAAGTTTAACGATGAGCTCGTTGCGAAGGTCAAAGCCGGTGTAAAGGCGGTGCTTGATAAGAAACGAGCCGATGCTGCTGCTAAGAGGGCGATTCCGGGGCCGGTTCCTTCTAAAGAGTAATCTTGTCTTTTGTAGCGCTGCGTCGCTGTCTTACCCTTTGCCATGGGTTGTAATCCGTTCAAACGCCTTCAATTTCTCGTACACTTTTAAATGGGGTGCTGCGTCGCCGTTTGGTTGTTTTTCTTGCTATCCGACACTTATTATGCATGTTATTTATTCTTTTACTTATGTTACGCCGACAATGTATGGTTTATTTTTGCGACTAAGTTATATATGCCTGCATAAACATGAGTAGATTGGTTAATCATAAATGTCGTTTCTGTCGAACACACTCAACAGGGAGGGTCATCGGGCCAAATGCCATGTCCCGATTGAGGTATCTCATCACCGTATTTCAAGATCTAGTGGCAGGGTAGTTGGTCCTTCCTAATTTCTAGGGGATCGATATCCCAAGAAGTTATCGATTAACTTTCTTGGGCAAGTGATTTCGACCACTTGCGAGGGGAGAAATGTTGACTGCTCGATTGTCGAGTACTCATGGCCAGACAATCGGCCACTGGTTTCCAACCGCCAGGGCCCTAGGACTACCTCGGCACTTGCGCATTGCCGTCGCCCCGAGTTCAAATAGTCCGTCTTAGTGTAAGTCGCCCCGGCACTTGCACAATTCCATCGCCCCGGGTTCGAAATGACCATTTAGACGCATTTGTCATATTTCCAACCCCACGTGGCATTTCACGGAAATAAATGACAATATATCATACCTGCTTTCATGGGTGATATAGTTTTAGTCTTGTAGCATTCCACGGTCGTGGCTCAGGTGTTCCGTCTGGTTTTAGTATCTTGTATGCCCCTTCACCGACTTTCTCAACAATGGTGTAGGGTCCTCCCCATCGTGCTGCTAATTTTCCACCTTTTTTATCACGTTCATAACTGGGTAAATGCTTTAGTACCAACTGTCCTGGTTGAAATTCTCTGGGTCTAACCCGCTTGTTGTACTCTCGCTGGATTCTTCGTTGGTAATTTTCCATTTTCTGCAGGGCCATCTCTCTTGTTTCTTCTAGATCGTCAAGTTTAGCCAGGATAAGATCTGCTGAGATGTTTCGTCTCCATGCTTCGGTTCTTGTTGTAGGTATCATTGCTTCTGTGGGAAGGATGGCTTCGGTTCCATATGTTAACATGAAAGGTGATAATCCGGTTGCCTCTCTGCGAGTGGTCCTATATGCCCACAAAACGTTATAAAGTTCTTCGCACCATTCTCCATATTCCCCGTCAAGCTTCTTCTTCATGTTATCGGCGATGGTCTTGTTTGTGATCTCGGCCTGTCCATTGCTTTGGGGGTACAGGGGTGTAGACTTTCTCTTTCGAATATTGTAGGTGTTGAATATCAAGTCGATGTTCTTTCCCTGTAGTTGTTTCCCATTGTCAGAGACAATTGCTGCTGGTACTCCAAAGCGACATATGATGTGTTCCCAGATGAATCGGAAAACATCTTTATCCCGTATGTGTTTCAATGGAGCGGCCTCTACCCATTTAGTGAAATAGTCGGTGGCTACAATTAGGTACTTTCTCTGCCCCGATCCGACATGCAATGGTCCCACGATATCGATTCCACATTTAGCGAAAGGTCGGGGACTAATAACAGAGTTCAATGTTACTGCCGGTGCGTGTATCTTCTTTCCAAATTTTTGGCATTCGTCGCAGATGAGGGCCATGTGCCTCGCGTCCTCGTTCATGTACGGCCAAAAATATCCCATGGTTTTAGCTCGTGCTGCTAATCTACGGCCTGAGCTGTGGTTTCCCGCTGCCCCATAGTGTAATTCGTTGAGGATCGTATGCCCTTCTTCTTTACTCAGGCACCTTAGTAATGGTCTTAGGTATGACTTTCTGTATAGAGTGCCGTCTCGAAGCTCGTACGCAGCTGCTTTGCTTTTAATTTTATTGATCTCGGGTCGCCCCTTGGGCAATTTTCCGGTTTCGAGATATTCGTGAATCGGTTTCCTCCAATCATCGGCCCGATATGCGATCGGTAGTGGTTGCTGCGACATGTGCGCCGATGTCCATGGTCTCAGGTACTGAGGGCATTAAGACTCTCATAACTCTGATGCCTTCGACGCTTGCATCTGTCAACATGGACGCAATGTATGCTAGGGCGTCCGAGTGGCGATTGTCCTTTCTACAGATATGCCGGAACTTGATGCTCGGTATCTGGCCGATGTAGAATTGGGCGAGTTCCCAATATTTCTGTAATAAGGGGTCATGTATGGCGTACTGCCCGCTGATTTGTCGGACGACTAGCTAAGAGTCGCTTGTAAGCCGTACCTCTTGGATTCCCATCTCCACTATCAGACGCAAGGCATGTATTACCGCTTCGTATTCCGTGACATTGTTGGTCGCTTTTAATTCAAGCCTAAAGGAGTGGACCATCTTTTTGCCCTTTGGCGTCGTGAAGACCAATCCTAGACCTGATCCGTCTTTATTGGATGACCCATCCACGAAAACCTCCCATCGTGTCGGGTTGCATGTCTCGAGTAGGTCGGACGGGTCCTCTCGGTCTTCCTCCATTCCGGGGATGTCTTCTACTTCATCTTCGTCGCTGAGAGGGAAGTCTGCCAAAAAGTCGGCCACTGCCTGTGCTTTTACTACTGTTCTCATTTCATAAAAGATGTCGAACTGCTTTATTTGGGCACTCCACTTGGAGATCCGTCCCGACCTGGCTGCATTGTCGAGTACTGATTCTATGGAGGACTTTGTGAGCACCCGAATCTTGTGAGTTTGGAAATACGTCTGAAGCTTCTGTGTTGCAAACACCAACGCTAATATTAGTTGCTCGATCCTGGTGTAGTTCCTCTCTGCTGGATTCATGGTTTTGCTTACGAAATACACCGGCTTTTCCTCCCCTCCAACACTCTTGACTAGTACGACACTAATGGCATAACTGGTTGCCCCAAGATATAGTGTTAGTATGTCCTCGGGCTCTGGTCTTTGTAACACCGGAAGACTCGCGAGATGTTGCTTAATTTTCTGAAATGCTTCTTCACACTCCTCAGTCCATTTAAACTTCTCTCCTTTCCTTAATGTCCCGAAGAAATCCTTGCACTTGTCAGACGACCGAGATAAGAATCGTCCTAAGGCCGCCAAGTTCCCATTTAATCGTTGCACGTCCTTTACTGTTACAGGCGACGGCATTTCCACGACAACTCTGATTTTATCTGGGTCGGCTTCGATGCCTTTGTCGGTGATTATGTACCCTAAAAACTTGCTCGAGGTGACCCAGAAAGTGCACTGGGCCGGATTTACCCTCATCTTGTACCTTCTCATGGTTTGAAATATGTCTCGGAAATCGTCGATGTGGTTGGTGGCCACCTTGCTCTTGACCAACATGTCGTCCACATATACCTCAATGGTGTCGTGTATTTTATCTTCAAACATGTCTTCCACCAACCTTTGATAGGTGGCACCTGCGTTTTTTTAATCCAAATGGCATTTTGGTGTAGCAATATAACCCCCTTGGTGTGAAGAAGGATGTATGCTCTTGATCTTCGGGGGCCAGGGGTATTTGGTTGTACCCTGAATATCCGTACATGAGTGTTATCGCCTTATACCCAACTATGGATTCTACTAGCTGGTCGATGCTGGGGAGGGGGAAGCTATCCTTTGGGCATGCTTTGTTTAAGTCACTAAAGTCGATCGCACTCGAACACCTCCATTCCTTTTGGGGACTATCACCATGTTAGATATCCATTGCGGGTATTGGGCTTTTCGAATGATTCCTGCTACATGCAACTTTTTCAACTCAGCCTCCACCGCCGTTTGCAGCTCGGGTGCAATTCTTCTCATCTTTTGTCGGATAGGCTTGAACTTGGGGTTTATCCGCAGGTGATGTGAGCAGACTTCCGGGTCGATTCCCTCCATATCGTGCATTTGCCAGGCGAATACATCCATGTGTTCCTTCAAAAGAGTTGTCAACTCAATGAGATTGTTCGTTTGTCAAAAGAGTTCATATTCTCACTATTTTTGGCTCTTCCTCGGTACCCAGATTGATTTGTCGGGTAGGTTCTAAGGCCGAGAAATTTTGCTTTGGTTCGCCGACTGTTATCGGCTCCTGTGATTGCTATAAGATCTCTTTCTCGCCAGCTTCATAGGTAGCGATAGCTTGTGACATTACCTTTTCCAACTCTTCTCCCGCCTTTATTTCCTTAGACTTGTTCTTTTCTTGGCGTTTCCTTGATCGCCTCTCTTCATTCTGCTGGACATCTATCTGTACGCACTGTCTCGCCGCCTGGGGGTCGCCTAGCACTTCTGCTACTCCTCGATAAGATGGGAACCGCAATCTTTGGTGATAGGCCGAGGCGACTCCCTTGATTCCCGCAAGCCAAGGCCGACCCAAAATTGCTTCGTATGGTGACACAACGTCGACCACGCAAAAGGTGGTGAGTGTGTCTATTAATCCCTCCCCGTCCGAGACTCTGAGTGTGACTTCTCCCTTTGGTACTGTCACTGTACCGTTGAAGCCGTAGATTCGGTAGGTCGACGGGATTAGGACATCATCGGACAATTCCATCCTCTTGAAGGTGTCATAGAAAAGGACTTCGAATGAGCTGCCGCTGTCCATTAATATCCTTCGGACGTCCCACTCCTCGATCAGCAGAGTTATCACTAAGGGATCCCCATGTGCTTGACCATTCAATGGGACGTATTTCGCCGAGAAGTTGATCGGCTGCATCATCCATGGTTCCATGGGCAGGGTTTTGGCCACACTGAGGATTTCCTTGCCCGATCGATACCTTTTATGAATCCTCGAGGTGATACCGGTTCCCAAATCGAATCCTTGAGTTGCCGAGTGTGATATGGTGTTGCAGGCGAACTGGGTGCCACGATTGATTCTTATCTGGTGCACTGGGACGTCGGGTTGAGAAGGTGTCGGCGATGTCTTGACGAAATGTCATAAATATCCATCTCGGATTAGGTGCTGGACGATGTCTTTCACCTCCCGACAATCGTTAGTTGAATGGCCACGAAACTGGTGGTAATGGCAAAACTCTGGATGGTTCCTTGTTTCGTCAAACTGAATTCCCCGAGTCTTAGGATATCGGATATCATTCCTCTTCTCGACTTCTTTGAATACCTCTTCTAACGGTGCTTTTAGTGGAGTGTAAGATCTAGGTTCGTGACGAGGCTTCTTTCCCTTTTCGACCCAAACTTTTTTGTTCTCCCCATGATGTTGTGTGCTCGGCCTTTTCTCAGATCGTTTCGGGGCTTCTCGTGGGGTTGCCTCTACTGTGGCGATTGCCTCTTGTATTCCTCTATCTTGCGCTCCTTCCTGGATCTCCTCTAAGGCGATGTAGTGTTCTTGCATCTTCCGGATCTCTCTCAATGTTTTAGGCTTCTCAGTGTACATTGCTACCCAAATGGGATCTGATTTCCCCAATGAATTCTCGAAACCGAATATCTGTTGATCGACCGGCACCTTTCCAATGTACGTACATAACTTTCTCCATCTGTCCGTTAAAGAGCGCAGCGGTTCCCTGAATCTTCGTGCAAGTGTGAAGAGCTTATTGACTCTGGGCCGAGCTATACTGTTATGCATGTAAGTCTCAAGGAAGGTTTCCACCAGGACTGCATAGTTTCCAACGGATTCATCGGGTAGGGTGTAGAACCAGCTTTTTGCCTCGCCCTCCAAACTTGCTGGGGAAAATTTGCACATGACCACATCGTAATTCTTCCACTGTAACAAGGACATGCTGTACATTTTGATGTGCTCTCCCGCGTCACCCGTGCCGTCAAACCTAGATGGGAAGATTGGCAACGTACACTTGGGAGGGAATGGAGTCTGATCTAATTCCTTGGTAAACGGTGTCTTCTGAGCTTCGCTGATTACTTCTGCTAGCTTATCGTCCTTGTTGTTTCCTGTCAGTTTTTTGACCATTTGCTCAAGTTGCTCGATCTTTCGTTTGGTTGCTGCATCCGTACCCTCATTGGTTGTCTCTTCCTCGGCCGAAGAATCCTCGGCTGGCCCATACCCTCCTCTTGGTCGATTAGGGTCGGGTATGCGTTCCCGGCTCGGGGATGGGGGTGGGGTGTTTCTCGATGGAGTGTGATTGCTAGAAGCGCCTCGGCTCGACGATCCTCTCGACCCTGCTCTCCTGTTGCGGAGTCGGTAGTTTTCATGTTCTAAAGCTAGGTTTCTTCTTTGCAGCTCTCTCATAAGGTCTTCTTGCCTTCTTTGGCTTGCCAATATAGCGAGTAACATTAGGTCGGTGCTTTCATTGCTAGAGTGGCCATTTACTTGGTTTCCTATTACATTGGGGGGTGCAGTTGGAGGCCTTGTCGGGAGAGCAGCGGGGGGAACGATTGGAGCTACTGGATGATCGGCCGCTGCTGGGGGGATGTCTCGGTTGTGGTCGCCCCTTGCTAAGTGTACCCGCCTAAGCCTCTCACCTTATCGTTCTAGTTCGCGCTGGTACTCTGTCGGTTGTCTTTCTCGTCCTCGTTCCTCCTGTATCGTTTGCACTTCTTCTTCTTCCTCTGTATCCGATGATGTTCTTCCGTCTACCATGTCGTCCTCGTTCCCTTGCCCCATCTGGCTCGGGTTGATCCTCAGCATCCTAGGTGGGAGATCATCATCTCGGCCTAAATCGACCTCCTCGTCGACAGTAGTCATGCCTTTGACTTGTGCCTGAGTTTCGTCCTGGTTATTTGGCCGATGATCTTCGTGTCGGGAATCCGTGAGTCCTTCTTGTACACTAGATCCCGCTGTGGCTCGGTTCCTAAGGATCCTGCTCGTCCTGGAGGTGCTCGCCATTACCTTCAAGACTGCCCTTGTTCCTTGCTCGCCCGCCCGTTCGTACCTACGTCAGCAAAGTATACATCACTTACTTCGAACTGCTTTCGAAAAGGTTAAGGATGAAGTACAGCAGTTCTGCTGTGTAAGGTGGAAAAAGTTTTCACAGTACACTTCCATTTATGCTAACGTGTCGATCTCAGCAATCAAGTGGTTTTGACCGTAAAGGACAATCTTTGAAAAGCTGTCTCGACACATCGCTTTCGGTACTTTCCCTATGCATTAATCATTATTTGTCCTAACATTCCTAGTGCCAGAAGTCATTAATCATCCGTACGCTAGATCGGAAGATTTCTTTCTTGACTATGGTTGATAATAATGGCAACCCTCAATCACCAAGTCTTTCAAACTCCTAGACGGTCCTACCTACACGAGTTGCCGGGAATCCCCGGAGACGGTTGTACCATAGGATTCCTTTGGTTTTCTACTAATGCTGTGAGGCTTTTAGTATTGGATCAAAATGAGGCTTGTTTTAACGAAGCGCTCACTATAATCCTTCCAGCCGTAGTTTCCGGAAAACTAAACTCAATGACTTCAAGTTAGTCTTGCCTCCGCCACTATTGTACTTTGGTTAACTTACTAAGAAGGTTTAAACGGCGAAATAACGTTTCCACTTAGCTTCTACCGATCATCAAAGATGATCCATTTGGGAGCTTTGGGGGTTATAACGGTTAGCTTAGGTCGACGACGAGGCGACCCTTAATCAAGGAGCTTAACTCAACACAAAACGTTTAACTCGACATAAGAAGATTAACCAAACTTTCCCGATAGGAATCCCTCACTCATAAGGTAAGGGATCTTAGGGCATTTACTCGACGGAATTGATTCGGTGAGAAGAACTAAAACTCCGTGAGCTTTTCAAGGATTAAGTAAGTGAAGACAAATGTAAAGAAATCTAGCTTTTAAACACGAAGGTAATCTTTAAACAAAAAATCTAACAACCTATGCATTTCAACCGTTAGAGTCTTTCACTTAGCATCGACTATCATCCAATAGATGTTTATAGGAGCTGTTGAATCTCTCTTTTAACGATGTTGAATCAATAGATGGTGGTCAGCGAGATGGAATTTCCTTTTAGCTTCTACCAACATCAAAAGATGTTATTTCGGGAGCTTACCGATCTTCCAATAACTCGCTTAGACGTCTTAAGCAAACAGCCTAGCTTAATGATTTAGTCTTGGCGACTTTATTCAAACAAAAGACAAGAACACAAAGCGGACTTACATCAAACTCAATAAGGTTTTGCCAGGAAAACAAGGATGAGAAAACCTCACAGGCTCTGCCTACCAACACTCTTAACCAAAAGAGTTTCTTCCTTAGCTTCAACTAGCACGCAAGGTGACTTAGGAGCTTGGATTTATCTCTTTTCGTAACCGATTTCAAGGTATCCGAAGATGTTATACGGTCCCCTTAGTCGGCGCCAGAATGTAGATGTAGAAAATCCTACTACTACATCCAAAAGATCTATGCTAAGAAGTAAATAAACGAACGACATAGAAGAACACAAGATGTACGTGGTTCGGCATGATTACCTACGTCCACGGGGGTTAAGGGATGATCTTATTACTTCACACAAGGTTACAAGGATCCAATACACTCAACAATGCTCTCTCCACAATACACTCAACACTGCTCTATAGCTTTTCTTTCTTACTCTCCGAAAAATCCCCCTTCTATCTTCCTACACGATCTCTATTTATAGCTGCAGGTAGTGATACATCGATATTACAGTGTTGAGCCTGGTCTAGCTTCCTGGATGTTCTTCTCGGGCGACTTGCTGGTGCTTCGGTCGATCTCTCCTTTTTCTCGAGCCGAATCATCTAGCCGAGTGGTGTCATCACCCGATGTCGGTCGTTTGGTGGAGGTGATCGGTGTCGCCCTTCAGATTCTTGGCCGAGTCTTGCTTCGGACGAGCTTCTCTTATCTCTTCACCAACCCTGTCAGTGCATTAATTGTCCTCGAACTCGATGGGCGTCACATCAAAGCTTTTCTCCTTTATGTCGACTTTTCGAGATGTCTCCGTTCCTCTTTCCTCGAGCACAGGCCTGATGAGGTGATTCAGTGCTTCTAGTACTTGTTTCTCTTGGTGCGCCCTTGGCCAGGATGGTTCCACCTAGCTCTGTGGATTATTTGCACCTACATACGCAAAGTGCTAAAGGCTGCTAGTCTGAAAGCAAAGCGAGCAACATAAAGAGTGGCTAGTCTTTGGCTCCCCGTTTAGATGAAAGAAAGTTTTGCAAACAAAACATGGAAAATCGTCAACAAAAAGTGACGTCATATGCTCCTCCATTTCAATAAACTTACAATAGAATGTCAATCACCTATTCACACCTCCATGGCTCCAAGACTCAGCTTTGGTGCTCTTTAACGGAAGGCGGAGCCAGCTAAGAGCATGGGTGGGTAGTTGGCACTTGCACACCTACCCCAGCTGGCTCCTAAGCCCAATAATGATTTTTTTATTTTTTTCCCCTTTCTTTTCAATGATTAAGTTGGTATTCCGATCTCATTTCGCACCACTAACATGGGCAAAGAATTTTCTTTGCACCCCTTTTCTTAAAATCTGGCTCCCCATTACAAAAAGATAAAACTGTAATTCTTCGGCTTTTGGAATTTTTAGATATTTACATCCTATTTTTATTACAATTTTTTTTTCTTCCAGGCGGACCGCTGAAAAACTTCCCAAATATCAGCCCTTTGCATAAGATATGTTTTGGCAGGTCTCATGATTTTTCGTGTGAGACCCATCATTTCTAAATAATTCATCATCACTCTTTACTAGCGGTTATAGTATTGGGGTGTTCATTTTTATTGGAAAAATTGGCATCCAAGCGCAGCAGAACATGAGGACACAAACGACTAATGATGATTTGAAATAAAAAATACTAATCTAGCATGCGAGATAAATAATTAAGACAAAAAATAATAAGCATACAACCACGACACAAAATATGCGCGGTTCACCTTTATGGGCTACATCCACGGCCAACACCACCAGAAAAACTTTCATTATACTATGATCGTTACATCATCCTCTTTCCACAACTCATGGGAGAAGATCCAACCAGAAGAGTTAACAAGACATACACGAGAACACCACTAAGAAAACTTTGGAAATCAACTCTCAAAGTCATTCTTCAAACTAGCCTTGTATCATCTCTTTTACATCTTCTTCACATTTGCTTGTAACATAGGAGAAACATAGAAACTTGATTTAGGACAAAATCTTAAAACCTAAACGTTAGAACACAAAAATCCCCTTTCTACAAGTTTTTTTTCTCACACCAGTATTGACATTCACGTTAGCGTTAGACCCCCCTAACAAGGAGACCGAAAATCTAAACACAAGGTTTTACCACTCTTCTAGGTTGGATATCTTTATGCCTCAAATTATAGTCCTTTATATAGAGGAAAACTTGACCTCCATGTGTATTAGTATCCTCTGAATAGAAAACGCATAAACTCTTTTCTAATCCAGATTAAGAAACTTCAACATGGAAACAGACCAAAACGAATCCTTATGTTTTACTATTAATTTTTTATCCCGGATCATGCTTTTAAGCATCAAACAATCACAACGAAATTACCTTCATCTTCCAAGAGTTATTCACCATCTTTACATACCAAAAGAGTTCCTTTGAAGCCCAGACATGACTTCCATTCCATAAAACCATATTTTCGACCAAAACATCATGACATTGATAATAGTTTCCAAACCATTTTCTTCTTGAAGAATACTTGTGAAACTGGCAACGTTTCCAAACACCATAAAAATCTTCAATCGCCATCGTTGAATCCTTGCACAGACTCCACCATTGATCAATAAGAGAACCATCCAAAATAATAATCGCCAGCTCCACCTAACTAGTAAGCTTATAACATACTGAACACTATATTAGAAAAGAAGAGTTAACTTCAATATCATACGTACTCCAGTACATGTCATGTTTATAGTGTATCTGAAATAAAACATCTGATATCTCCACCATGATTAACGAGCTTAAATCTTTAAGCGATTCTCAAAGTCATCACCAAATTCGAAATTATTTTTACCACCATTATACCTAAGATACTCACTTAGAATATATATTGTGTGAATGCCCTGCATACTTCCGAGATCAGGCACATTCTTGATATTACATGCAAGCCATCAAGAATATTTTAACATAGACTAAAAAATATAAAACTATAATATTTCATGCATAACTTCGAAGCGTTGTTGGACTTGCTTCTACATGAGAACTCACAACCCCGTAATTTCTTCAAACTCTGTAACCCGATCTTTATAACGTAAAGTTACTAACACCATTCAAGAATTATATATGTATTCCACCTCAAGGATCAGTCTTCTTCTACATCCCAGACTGCATCATATAAATTTAATGAAGAACATAAACTTATTTCACCAAGTTGAACCTCTTATATGTAATTCACATCACAAATTTATATTTTTGTAGATACCGGTTGAAACATTATTGTAAAGACCCTCAAGCTCGTCAACGCTATTTGACTGGTCTAGCGATAATCAAGAGACGTCTTAGCTGTTAATAACTCGATTAGTTTAACACGAACGTTAATTATTAGAAATTAATATAACAACGATCTAAATACGAAACTAGTACCATCGGTTAGATCTCGAAAAGTTATGTGAAATGGACTACTCGAACGTGTGACTCAAATATCGGATGAAGAAGAAAACATCAAGACAATATGAAGGGTAAAATCGTCATTTCCGGGAAAACGTTTTTGATGCAACAAGGACACGTCGTGGCTTTCCCTTATCAGATTCGTGGGTTCCTTTAACATTTGGTCGGCCTTATCTTCACCAAAACCGTTCGAAAAATTCATTCTTCTTCTTCTTCTTTCTTCTTCTCCTCATTCTCTGCTCGTTCTTCTGCTGAGAGTCTGTGAGAGATAATCAAGTGAATCAATTGTTACTCGTGTGCGGTTAATGAAGGTTGTTGTTTCTGCAGTCGATTGAGTTGTGAAGGAGGCAGAAAGTTAGGGTTTGAGAAACAAATGAGTTAAGGTTTCAATTGAGGTTCAGAGAAGAATTAGAAGATGGAGATGATGGTTTCGGGGATTGAATTAAGATGGGTTTGTTCTTAATTGGTGTTTAGTCGAAGTTATGAAGTTGATTCGGTGATGAATTGATGAGCTAGGGTTCTCAAGATGAACTGGAAGTTCGATTGGTAGTGATTGAGAAGAAATTGAAGGATGGGTTTTGAAGATTATGAGGTGAATAAGAAGCTAATGATGTTGATGTGAAGATTCAGTTAATGAGAAGGTAAGGTTGAGAAATTAAGGTTTCCGTTCTTCCTTAAATTAGGAACTAGGGTTCATAATAATAATTCAGAGAAGATTAGAAGATGAAATTGATATTCTATAACGATGATTAGAGGTGGATATAACGTGAATTAGAGTATTGATTGGATCTGAAGTTTATTTGGTGGTTGATTCACAAGCTTTAGTGAAGCTGGAAGTGAACTAGAGTTTCAGTAGAATGGATCCGGTGAATTGGAAATTCAGAGGATGTTAAAGCTTGGGTGAGTTTTTAATTGTACTAATTTCAATATTTTGAATTTAGTTAATTAAAGTATTTAGTTTATTTGATTGAGAATAGAACCAGGATTGAGATAGGTGTTGAATGAATGTAAATTACAGGTAGTTGTGGTGATGATGTTATTGTTGTGATATTATTGAGTATGGAATGGACAGAGTTAGATGTATGTTAGGATATGAATTGAGTGTTGCCATATGAAGGTGAACTGGTAGTGTTGTGGATTGAAGAAGTTATATGAAGGGGAGGATGTTTTGAATGAACTGCGTTTTAGATGAATGTTAAGGTTAATGGCAGATGATTTCTAAGCATGGTGGTGTTGTCTGTGTAGATGAATCTGCAGGTGGAGATGTAATATGGTGTTGAGAGTTGTAGGTTGTAGTTGAAGTGAAATTCAGCTTGGAAAGGTGATTGTGTTGTTGAGATGGAAAACTGTGAATGAATGTCATTGAAGCTGAGATGTTGGGGGGTATTTGTGCTTAATCTCAACTGAAGTGGAAGTGTCGAGACATGAGATAATTCTGCGGGTGTTAGTGTTGTTGTGAGATGATGGCATTGACATGATTGTGTCACAGAAGTTGGCTGGATTGTGTTTTGTTGCTGATGAGCACGTAAGATGCTGATTGATGCAGTGAGGATTATAGTTAAGTTAATGATACAAGTGAAGTGAAGTGATTGTGGTCTGCTGGTTTGTTTGAGTTGAGAAGATGTAGCCGTGGTGTAGAGTATTGTTGTATCTTGGGTTGGGAAAGTAGGAATTGTACAAGAATGATGTGTAGAATGGCAACATAGTCTCTTTGAAGCCTGCTACTACTGCATTTGCAGGTAATCTTAGTTTGTATTATAAATGAAAGTTTGAAGTTACTGAATGAATAAATGAATTGCAATTGAAATGATTAAAAATTGAACTGAGATGCATGTTAGAATTAGATTAGTGAGTTAGTGATGTTACAGATGTGTTTTGGCATGTGTTATGGCCTAGCTTTACCTTTAGTCATCCCAATCAGCTGACTTAGTTAATCTGACTGAGTCAAAAGTGAATCTGACTTACCTTAATCAGTCCTGTTGACTGTACTTTGACCCTAGACTTGACTTGACCCTGACTGATGTTGACTGTTAGTTGACCCTTTGACCGTCAACGACCGTTAGTTGACCAGTTGGACCAGACCTTCTTTAACGGGCCGGTTTGATGGGCCGGGTCGGTCCGCAGTAGCCCGTGGGTCATGGGCTTGGGCTTAGGCTTAGAAGCAGTCTTTCTTAGTTTTAACGTTTTGGACCCTTTATGGTCCGAATTAGACTTTGGTTTCTTCTACAAAGTTGTAGATATTCATAATACCTATTTAATGGACTATAGAACCAACCTAATTCAATTAGTAAACCTTAGCTATGCTAAAGATAGATAATGAAAACTGTGGAATCATAAATGGGCCTAGAACTATTAGTTAGAATTGTATGATTCTTGTGTGAGCCCTTTTGGCTAGATTCTTAGAGTTCTTGTGTGATTAACAGTTAGTCCATATTAACAACGATCGATTCAAGGATGAACCAGTGGATCGTGGATTTCTAGGTAGGCGTGACTTGTCATCAAAAGAGGTGGGAATTTATATTTAACTCTTTTGTGATTATTGTTGTTTTCTCTTACCACAAAGTTTATGTTTAACAAATTCATGCATTGTCTGAATGTGCTTTCCATGCACTGTTTAGTTTTAAATCCCGAAAGTTTTGTTATCTCTTTTAATTTTTCCATTGATTGGAAAGGAACTGCAATGCTATGTTTGTCTTTATGAATTGTTTGGGAAATAAGAATTTCATTTGATTGTTTGGAAATGAGAATTTCCATATGTGGTATATAGGTACTTGCTCCTTCATTTATCAAAAGTGGACGAGTCACCATATTATTATCTAGGTGCGGGACGAGTCACCATATTATTCATTGTTTAGAAGGAGTTAGTTCCATATACATGATTGTTTACCTCTGTGAATTGGTTGTGTTTAGTGTTAGGGAAGACATGGATTGTTTTCAAATCATTTTCAATGATTACATGAAAGTTAAATGTTATTCCTACGGGGCACCCCTTTTAGGGATGATGTGCTCACCCATTCCCACTTTCAGTTTCAGAGACAGATCAGAGTTGCGCAGCGGAAGCTTAGAGGAGTTGGTTAACTTCAGCTATGTTTATTACGTTTATTTTTTTTGTAAACCAAATAACTATTGTATATGTATCATTTGAGAGGAGTTCTTGTATATACGTATATTCCAGAGCGGGGCTAGTTTTTGGGTTAAGTTTTGTAGTAGATTTCTTAATTGAATGTTTAAGTAAATGATTTAGATTCTTAGTGCCTCTTTATTTAGTTAATCTTGGATTAGTCAGCTGCTAGCTTTAGGGGCGCTACAAGTTGGTATCAGAGCTCACTATTAGATCTTATATGGGAAAAGATAGGAATAGCCAGTGCCAGTTAGTGAAGTAGATTAGCTTAGAACTGGGTTGGGTTTGTGAGATAAATCTTAACCACTAAAAGCTATCAATAATTAAAAGATTTATTTGATTGATTGATTTGTTGTTTGGTTGTTTGTTTATGTATAGAAGTAAAAATTGTAGGGTACACCAATAACTTTATTTATACTTATAGATTAGAGAATTTTTAGTCTAAAAATAAAATAAAATATGAACACGTAGACAATCTAATATTAGAAAAATAGTGAGATCAGCATTATTAATAAATTTTGAAAGTCACTTTTAAACTTTTGGAGTACCTTGACTTATACATAGGGTCAACAATTTATAATTACATAAATGTTAATAATATTTTTGGGATTCAATAATATTTGTAAGAGTAATTAGAGTAATAGGTTGACCATCAAGGTTAATAATAAAAACATTACTATAGTAATTATAGATGATAGTAATAGTAATAATAATTTTAATAAAGTAATGTTAGCATTCATAAATTCATATACTATTGAACTTAATTTAACTAAAACTTCATTAAGAATACATAACGATAAAAATAATAATTATGATTTAATAGTTATAGAAAATTACTAACGCTTAACTACATTTAAATTTTGTAAATTAAACTAATGACAAACTAGAAGTATATGTTTTGCGTTTAAACTAGATAGTTAATTTAATAATTATTAGGTGTTAGACGTAAGAAGGTAAGGATGTAATGCATAAAATAAAAAGACTCAACTTGTTAGTAATCTTGTACCGAATTATCTTTAGTGTAACAAATGATCTAGTAAATCTTTAAAATGAAACAAGTGTACACGAAGTAGTAATAATTGTATTCAGATGCGTAGTGTAATATTAGAATTAAAGAAAGTAAATTTGTATATTAATAGGATCCTTCTTCGTAAATAGATTTAATCATCTTTTGAAATGGAAAATTAGTATGACAAACTTAAACTGTTAGAATTTAAATTAGTATTATATTGAGTATAACTTCAATTAAAATTTTATTAATATATAGTGATAAAATAATGATTATGATTAAATAACAATGGAAAATTATTAGTGCTTATCTACAATTAAGTTTTGCAAAGTTAACTAATAACAACTTAGAATTATATATTTTGCATTTAAACCAAATAGTTAATTAAGATTAAGAACGTGAGGTCATATAATGCAAAAATAAATAAATAAAAAATTAAACTAAGTATCATTACTAAGTAATTATTCTGGCCATATTTTAGTTACGCTAGTAATCAAATAGTAAAAATTGATAAAACAATAATGAAAGTGATAATCTAATTAAGAAAATAACTTTTGACAAGAGAAGCAAATAAGAATATTATATAATAATGATTATTATAGAATTTAGAGTTATTGTAAATATCTTTTGGATAATAATTATATGTTAGTACTATATTAGAAAAATACACTTTTTATTAATAATAAACCTTAAGGATTACTTAGCACTAGAATAAATTTAAGAAAATCAACTTAGGTCACATCAAATATAGTATTAATAATAAAATCGAACTTGGTATTATGATCAATTATGATTAACTTTTATCGGTCTAAGAAATAAGATATAAATGTTATAATAATAATAAAATATTAATACCAAACAACTATGAAAAATTGTTAGCATTCGTTTACTTATATTAAGTCACAATAAGTAATAACAACATCTGGATAATGATTATAACTTTAAGTCGTTCTTAAATAGTACATGAATTTAGGAATCATCTAGTTATAATAATATAGTTTCATTTGACATTAAAATTCGATTTCACTAAAATAAATAAATAATAATATTGATAAATTTAATTTATAAAAAAAAGAAGAATAATATTTAATATTACATACTTTTGGTTGGCAACCTCGCAACAAGCTGGGCAAAAAAAAAAATTTGACGATTAAGTTATTTAGAATGTTGAACTATTTATATATTTTACGAAGTAAATTTATAAGACTTACACCAATTACGGTAAAAGTTGAGAGACTAATTAATTTTATAAAAATTAAACTTAGTTAATCCAGCACTGGGGAATAGTGAGGTTGGTAATTCTGATGTGTTCGGGTGATACTTGTTACGTAGGTAGGCATTGTTAGGCGTCGCGAACCTAGACAGGGAAACTGCATTCTTGTATCACTAGGCATTGAAGGGAGACTTGCTACTATTAATGAACTGATAGATCCCAAATTTTACTTAGAATTTTATTATACAGTATCTTCTCTCGTAATTAGAACCATTATCTTATTACAATAGAAATTAGTCAATTGAACCTAGAGCCACAAATTTTAGTTGTAGAAAGCCATATAGGTTTGTGTTTTGTTATCGTGTTGTCTGCGCTTAGACAAGAGATGGGATTATTCTATAAGGTGGGGAGTATTTGAAGACCATAAGGATGGTTTAATTTTCGAGGACGAAAATGCTTAAGGTGGGGAGAATGTAAAGACCCTCAAGCTCGTCAACGCTATTTGACTGGTCTAGCGATAATCAAGAGACGTCTTAGCTGTTAATAACTCGATTAGTTTAACACGAACGTTAATTATTAGAAATTAATATAACAACGATCTAAATACGAAACTAGTACCATCGGTTAGATCTCGAAAAGTTATGCGAAATGGACTACTCGAACGTGTGAATCAAATATCGGATGAAGAAGAAAACATCAAGACAATATGAAGGGTAAAATCGTCATTTCCGGGAAAACGTTTTTGATGCAACAAGGACACGTCGTGGCTTTCCCTTATCAGATTCGTGGGTGCCTTTAACATTTGGTTGGCCTTATCTTCACCAAAATCGTTCGAAGAATTCATTCTTCTTCTTCTATCTTCTTCTTCTTCTTTCTTCTTCTCCTCATTCTCTGCTCGTTCTTCTGCTGAGAGTCTGTGAGAGATAATCAAGTGAATCAATTGTTACTCGTGTGCGGTTAATGAAGGTTGTTGTTGCTGCAGTCGATTGAGTTGTGAAGGAGGCAGAAAGTTAGGGTTTGAGAAACAAATGAGTTAAGGTTTCAATTGAGGTTCAGAGAAGAATTAGAAGATGGAGATGATGGTTTTGGGGATTGAATTAAGATGGGTTTGTTCTTAATTGGTGTTTAATCGAAGTTCTGAAGTTGATTCGGTGATGAGTTGATGAGCTAGGGTTCTCAAGATGAACTGGAAGTTCGATTGGTAATGATTGAGAAGAAATTGAAGGATGGGTTTTGAAGATTATGAGGTGAATAAGAAGCTAATGATGTTGATGTGAAGATTCAGTTAATGAGAAGGTAAGGTTGAGAAATTAAGGTTTCCGTTCTTCCCCAAATTAGGAACTAGGGTTAATAATAATAATTCAGAGAAGATTAGAAGATGAAATTGATATTCTATAACGATGATTAGAGGTGGATATAACGTGAATTAGAGTATTGATTGGATCTGAAGTTTATTTGGTGGTTGATTCGCAAGCTTTAGTAAAGCTGGAAGTGAACTAGAGTTTCAGTAGAATGGATCCGGTGAATTGGAAATTCAGAGGATGTTAAAGCTTGGGTAAGTTTTTAATTGTACTAATTTCAATATTTTGAATTGAGTTAATTAAAGTATTTAGTTTATTTGATTGAGAATAGAACCAGGATTGAGATAGGTGTTGAATGAATGTAAATTACAGGTAGTTGTGGTGATGATGTTGCTGTTGTGAGATTATTGAGTATGGAATGGACAGAGTTAGATGTATGTTAGGATATGAATTGAGTGTTGCCATATGAAGGTGAACTGGTAGTGTTGTGGATTGAAGAAGTTATATGAAGGGGAGGATGTTTTGAATGTACTGCGTTTTAGATGAATGTTAAGGTTAATGGCAGATGATTTCTAAGCATGGTGGTGTTTTCCATGTAGATAGCGGACGGGATAAATTTAACATGGTGGTTTTATATGATTTCTAAGCATGGTGGTTTTATATGATTTCACATATGAAATAGCGGACGGGATAAATTTAGCAACGCTTTTCCCCCACGACCTGTTGCAGGAAAGGGATAATGTGCAACTTCGAGTTGTTAATTATATCCTTTATGGAAATGGAAAACCAATTCGAGGGATTTATCACACAAGTATTCAATTAGTTCGAACTTGTTTAGTATTGAATTGGAACCAAGAGAAAAAAGGTTCGTCTATAGAGGAGGTTCAGGCTTCTTTTGTTGAAGTAAGGGTAAACAATCTGATTCGATATTTCATAAGAATGGACTTAGTGAAGTCCCCTATTTTGTATACCAGAAAAAGGAATCTGCAAGTGGAGATGTAATATGGTGTTGAGAGTTGTAGGTTGCAGTTGAAGTGAAATTTAGCTTGGAAAGGTGATTGTGTTGTTGAGATGGAAAACTGTGAATGAATGTCATTGAAGCTGAGATGTTGGGGGGTATTTGTGCTTAGTCTCAACTGAAGTGGAAGTGTCGAGACATGAGATAATTCTGCGGGTGTTAGTGTTGTTGTGAGATGATGGCATTGACATGATTGTGTCACAGAAGTTGGCTGGATTGTGTTTTGTTGCTGATGAGCATGTAAGATGCTGATTGATGCAGTGAGGATTATAGTTAAGTTAATGTTACAAGTGAAGTGAAGTGAAGTGATTGTGGTCTGCTGGTTTGTTTGAGTTGAGAAGATGTAGCTGGTGGTGTAGAGTATTGTTGTATCTTGGGTTGGGAAAGTAGGAATTGTACAAGAATGATGTGTAGAATGGCAGTTCGATAGTCTCTTTGAAGCCTGCTACTACTGCATTTGCAGGTAATCTTAGTTTGTATTATAAATGAAAGTTTGAAGTTACTGAACGAATAAATGAATTGCTATTGATATGATTAAAAATTGAACTGAGATGCAGGTTAGAATTAGATTAGTGAGTTAGTGATGTTACTGATGTGTTTTAGCCTGTGTTATTTCCTAGCTTTACCTTTAGTCATCCCAGTCAGCTGACTTAGTTAATCTGACTGAGTCAAAAGTGAATCTGACTTACCTGAATCAGTCATGTTGACTGTACTTTGACCATAGACTTGACTTGACCCTGACTGATGTTGACTGTTAGTTGACCCTTTGACCAGTTGGACCAGACCTTATTTAATGGTTCGGTTTGATGGGTCGGGTCGGGCCACAGTAGCCCGTGGGTCATGGGCTTGGGCTTAGGCTTAGAAGCAGTCTTTCTTAGTTTTAACGTTTTGGACCCTTTATGGTCCGAATTAGACTTTGGTTTCTTCTACAAAGTTGTAGATATTCATAATACATATTTAATGGACTATAGAACCAACCTAATTCAATTAGTAAACCTTAGCTATGCTAAAGATAGATAATGAAAAATGTGGAATCATAAATGGGCCTAGAAATATTAGTTAGACTTGTATGATTCTTGTGTGAGCCCTTTTGGCTAGATTCTTAGAGTTCTTGTGTGATTAACAGTTAGTCCATATTAACAACGATCGATTCAAGGATGAACCAGTGGATCGTGGATATCGAGGTAGGCGTGGCTTGTCATCAAAAGAGGTGGGAATTTATATTTAACTCTTTTGTGATTATTGTTGTTTTCTCTTACCACAAAGTTTATGTTTAACAAATTCATGCGTTGTCTGAATGTGCTTTCCATGCATTGTTTAGTTTTAAATCCCAAAAGTTTTGTTATCTCTTTTAATTTTTCCATTGATTGGAAAGGAACTGCAATGCTATGTTTGTCTTTATGAATTGTTTGGGAAATAAGAATTTCCATTTGATTGTTTGGAAATGAGAATTTTCATCTGTGGTATATAGGGTACTGCTCCTTCATTTACTGGTGCGGGACGAGTCACCATATTATTATCTAGGTGCGGGAAGAGTCACCATATTATTCATTGTTTAGAAGGAGTTAGTTCCATATACATGATTGTTTACCTCTGTGAATTGGTTGTGTTTAGTGTTAGGGAAGACATGGATTGTTTTCAAATCATTTTCAATGATTACATGAAAGTTAAATGTTATTCCTACGGGGCACCCCTTTTAGGGATGATGTGCTCACCCATTCCCACTTTCAGTTTCAGAGACAGATCAGAGTTGCGCAGCGGAAGCTTAGAGGAGTTGGTTAACTTCAGCTATGTTTATTATGTTTATTTTGTTTGTAAACCAAATAACTATTGTATATGTATCATTTGAGAGGAGTTCTTGAATATACGTATATTCTAGAGCGGGGCTAGTTTTTGGGTTAAGTTTTGTAGTAGATTTCTTAATTGAATGTTTAAGTAAATGATTTAGATTCTTAGTGCCTCTTTATTTAGATAATCTTGGATTAGTCGGCTGCTAGCTTTAGGGGCGCTACAATTATGTTCAAACATATTTCTCCATCCTAACAATAAACTATTTCCCAATACCAGGTTCAATCACACACTCCTGTCCAATCTATGACATCAATTGTTGAAGAAATTGACACCCCGGGCGTAGTGTAACACAAGATTACAAAGGGATAGTGGTGATCTGAACCAATACATACTAATCTATCATGCAAGAAAAATAATCAAGACAAAGTATAAATATTCACACAACCACAACATGAGATATGTGTGGTTCACCTTTAAGGGCTAAATCCACGGCCAACACCACTAGAAAAACTTTCATTATATCAAGATTACTAGAAATAACCCGTTCCATAACGACACGGCATGAGACGGAATAATTTTTAGTTAGAATAATTTTAATAACTACCACACACCATGAGGCATAATTCTACCCATGAGAATTTGTACATATGAAAATCTAAATCCCAATAATTATAAATTTGGTTATGTTTAAATAATAGTTTAATAATTCCTCACGGTATTCTCTACACTTAAAATAACATGATAAAAATTCCTCGTTAATCATTTTATGTTGTCCTTGCATGGGAATGCTCCGGTATCTCCAAAAAAACAGTCAACCTCAGTATCCCATTTGAAGAATAACAGGTGATCATTTTTCGATGGACGAAACCTGGATTTCTCCGTTGCGGTGTTTAACTTGGCGAGTGTATAGAGCCCTCCCTCGTGGAGCAATGGCCCGAACTTCCATATCAATTTCTTAGGGACGATGTCGTGCATGGTATCTCCCTATGTAGGATGTAAAGATTGATTAGAACGCTATTTTACTTTATTTTTTAAAAAAAAATAGTTTCATTCAGATCACAATAACAATATACTCACGTTTTCGTCAATCATTAGTAAATCCAAAGTAGTGACTTCGTTGGTCGCCATGAAATCGATCTCTTCCCATTTCCTTGCAACGTGAAACTTGAGCTCCGAAGGTTTGTTTTCATCACAATCATGCATTCTCGAAAAGGAAGCAAACACGTTTTGGGTAACGCTTTTCTTGGGGATGCAGCTAATCATGTTTGACATGTTGATACTCTTAAGCTAAAAATTTCACCAAAAAAATAAGTTAGAAATAAGTGAATGAGTGGGAAATATGTGAATGAGTGGATGGGTGTGGTTGAAGAAATACATTCCTCTATTTATATACACGTTCATTGAAAAATTGTAATAAGTGTAACTTTTAATTTTTTGGACGTTTTTCTTCTGCCTATTATAGGTGAATATAGGAGCAACCGTTTCGTTTCATGGTATGGACTTTCTACATTATTTATGGGTATTCATGATGGTGGGAGGATAATCAAGGAAGTAAACATAAGAATGAAAGAATTAGGAGCGAAAAAATTTGGCAAGTATTTCTATTCAAAACGGTAAGCTTTAATTCTTAATTTGTCGTACATGTCCTAAATATTCGCCCATTTATGATGGACCATTTTGTAACGTTTGCCGAGTTGAAACAAACCAAAAATTCCTTCCTAAAATTAGGTAAGTATTTCAAATCGCGAGATTTAATCCTTATTAATTTAGCCGTGCATTCCCCAAGTATTAGCTCCATTTATTATGTACTGCTGAGTAGAAATTCATATCTTTTTAATAATATTTCCTTTTCGGTCTCTCTTCCTTTGGAAAACTGTTCTTATTCTTATATTATTCTCACAAAACAATCTTTATCAATCAACATGAGAAAGTGGTTTCAAAAAATGTAAAAGTTTTTGAAAAATGTTTTTGAAGATTCTAACGAAACAATCTTCCATCCGCTTCCAAAAATGTAAAAGTTTCTCATTTATCCATAACCCGCCACATGAAGATCATCCATTCTTCCTCTATCTAGCTTCAAAGTTTCCTCGAAATAGTTTGTGAACAGATTTTTATTCCCAAAGAGATTTCTGCAGCATTCTTTTCTAAGTATATATTTTTCTAAAGTTTTTTGTTCTTTGGGTTTTATATATGGAAACTCTAATGTTATTTTTGTTTTGCAGGTTGATTAAGGTTGGCTTATTCGATTGCCATTTTTTTTTGGGTTTTACATATTACAACCCCCAAGGTATTGCACTCCACGTAACTTTCCTCACCTTATTCGATTGTTCCATTTCTTCAATGAGTACAATGGAAATTATGCTTTGTATTTTTGAATTTTTCATGAGTAGAATACAAATTATTCCTATTATTATTATTAAAAATAATACATTGTTTGTGTTTTGCAGATTGTTGAAGATTGTCAAACTTTTTTTTTTTTTTGAAGACATGGTTGAAAGTTATTGTAGCATTTATATTTTCAGTTTTTTTTTTTTTTTTTTTTTTTTTTTTTTTTTTTAATGCTACCATTTAATGGATGTAACCTCTAATTGAAGAGGAAGTAATTAAGAGGGCTATAAGGGGGTTACAAACACCACGGCCGCTAGATGTCTTTGGCTAGGATGAGACTGGGGTGGTCGGATCACATGTTTGTCTATCAAAATGTTATCCGTCCGTCCAAGGCTCAAAAACCCATCCTGTTTTGTATTATAGATTACATTTTATTTCCACAACTCACTGGAGAAGACTCAAATAGAAAAGTTAACAACATATACCCAAGAACACCATTAAAGAAACCTTAATTAGAGAAAACCTTTCTTAACGATTCCGTAAACCAACCTCATATCTTATCTTTGACATCTTCTTTACAGTTTTTAGTAACATAGGAGAAACATGGAAAAAATATAGAATTATGGTTTAGAGTGAACCCTAATAATCCTTAACATTAGAACACCAAGATCAATTTTCTAAAAGTTGTTCTCTCACACCGATGGTAGCTCTTGACCCTCCTAACAAAGAGACCAAAAGCCTAAACACAAGGTTTTACCACTTTTCTAGGTTGGATATCTTTAAGCCTTAAATTATAGTGCTTTTATACAGAGAACAAAAACTTGGTCACTAAGTATATTAATCTCATAGGAATAGGAGACCCGTAAACTCTTTCCTAATCAAAATTAAGAAACTCATCTCAATATGGAAACAAACCAAAACACAAAATTTAAGAAAGACGACATTCTTAGTGTGACGTGTGTTGATACCGGAAAATATTATAAGCTTAACCCACGGTCTATGGGCTAGCTATGGATAAGCCCAATAAGAATTATTGGGGACTTGGCCCAGTCAGAGATGCTTGACTAAAGAGTCAAATTAGAGAAATGAGCATCTTGGCATAGTCAAAGGTGTTTGACTGAAAGGTCAAACTACCTTAAGAAACGAGGAACATAAGTTTGATAAATAAACCAATAAAGGGATACGAGAGTTTTATAAATACAAAAAGAGAGACACACATAGGGGATCTTTTTGGGGGTGCATGTACTGCTGCTATTAGATTAGATCACGACCCACCTATAAACAACGTGCTTAAGACTTTACGAAATCAAATATAGGAATTATACTAAACCAAAATGGTATAAGTACCACTATAGTTTATCATATGCGCTAGAGCTGACAATTTACACTATATATTGCCGATATCAATATGATGTGTTCTTATTATCATGTGATATTTTTTTCATCCACCGTAATAATAAGTCTCTTCTAAGTTTAGATGTCTTTCCTTGCGAATCTTGCAAAATAACGACCATAAAACTGAGTCTTAACGTGGTAGCATGAACCCTAAAAACACAATATATGTCCATAAGACTTAGTCTTATGAGAGGTTCACAATATTAAAGAAAATTAAAACAGTCAGCTAAAGCCAATTTTCACAAAAGATAAAACGTGAAAAAAATCCTTACACAAAAAAATGGCTTTTGTAAGAAACTATCCTCGCTTAACTAATGGGAAATGTTAAATTGGATAAGGATTTGGACCCATTTTTTTAATAGTTGTGATAACCCATTTCTAAACCATTTCTTACTTTTCTTCTTCAATCCTTTACAAACCACAAGGCCAAGTCTCCATGCACAACTTACGTTTTGATATGGCTGGGTCTATGAAGGTCTTGTAAACATCTCTATAAGACTCAACCTAAGATGTTTGGATGGTGGGATAAATACTATATAGCTTGAAATCATGTCTATTATAGGAATCTAAAACCCAATAGGTTTATGGGTTTTGAATTCTTCTTATAAGTACGGTTCTTATGGGCATATAATTAAGTCGGTTTGCCAATTTTGTACACTATGGGTATGGAAAAGTTGCAAACGTAACTAGCTAAGTGATCGGGATGGAGTCTCTACCAAGCGATATAGTCTTGACAGCTCGAGAGACTACATCACACGGTCAAATTTATGCCGCCAACAACCTAGAATTGATCGCTTGGTATAGTCTACGCCTCCCAGTGATACTTCATCCAACGACTACAAATCCGTTGCCCTATAATTACTCAACTTCAATGTCATTTCAACTCACACCTTATCAACTTCTCACTTACATTTGTTATAATCCAAAACAAAACTCACCATTTTTACTCCCATCTTTTCTATAACTCACTATTTTTTAATTCCTGTAGTATGGCTTCTGAATCTCAACTTCAACCTCAATCTGGCCGAAGTAACGAAGTTAAGGGTGCAAGATTTACTTTGGACGAAGATGAATGCATTTTTCACGGATTATGTTTTTATTTTTATTTTTATAAAATATATTATCAATGGTGCATAAGGACAAGACGCCTTATGTGAAAGCATGTTTCAGGAATTTTGCAGAAGAAACAACGAATCCCATAAATCGTTATGCACAAGGGTTGTTAGCTCATTTTTGTGTGATTAACAGAAACGTGCTGGAAGTTGTAGCTCTAAACATGCGATTTCATCGACAAAACATGATTGGTGGAACCAATGAGAGCGTGTTAACTTGATTGGGGAATGGTTAAGACTTAAGAGTAAACTAAAATATTTTTGTCTCTTAAGTTGTATTCGCATCCTTATGGTGCTACACAAATACAATCATTTTTAATATAAAAGTTGATGAAATATAAAAACTAGCTTGAATTTGAACATAGATTCTAAGAAAATTTTCATTAGTAAAAAAAATAAATATATCAAATGCTTGATAAGGAATCCATCTATTTTCCTGACCACCAAATATCCATATCACTAGGTTTTCTGGATCCGACATAACAGATAACTCACGGGTTTGGGTCTGAGATGGTGGTTGAGTACCATTGGAATCATCTCCAAAACCTTGAAATAATAAAAATGGTTGAATGTTGATGTAGTTGTGGCGATTGGGGTATAAGGAGTAGTTTGCCTAAATACTTCAATGTTCAAGCCACCACCAGGGGTTTATAACCTAGTTGCTGACATGTTCAAGAAACTACCAGGAATATGTACCTAACCTATATCCATGTTCTTTTTTTTTGATAGGAAAAAGATATATTATAGAAGGATAACAAGCTTACAAAGTTTGAAGGAAAGTGGGAATAATGGTTGTCCATTCCCCATCAGACTCATTCCTTGACAAAACTTGGTTGCTTTATGATAGGTGTCTAAAACACCTAATTTACTATCTAGTAGTTATGCTTTCTTTGCTATTTTTCTGGTGAATTATGTATTTTACGCGTGTTTTTGAGTTATTAGGTACTCTGGAGTCGCACGGACGAAAAGAAGCGGAAATCACCCAAATTGAGGCGAAAAGGGCAAAATGGTCATTGCACAGGCAAACATTATCTGAAGCCCGGTAATGGTTAAGGGGCAACTCTTCTTGGAGGAGTACTAAATACAGATTAGCAGAGGTTAAGGGGTACCAGTTGAGCAGCCCTTATCAGGGGTGACCGGGTGTCATTATCACTTTCATTTCCTACAACTCTAAATCGAGTTTCATTACACTCGACCTCAAATTCGCAAGAGTTGGTCTTTGTGAGAAAACATGGCTGTGTAAAGGAGAGGTTGAGAAATGAATATGGGATTGATGGTTTGAATTAGGCGAAGATAAAGTTGACAATAAGAGAGAGAAAGATCAAGTGAAGCAAGAGTTGGAGGCGAAGATAGTAATGAAACTCAAGAATTGGTCATGGGTATTGGATGATTGTGTAGATAGTATGGATGAAACTCATGTGGAATTGGTCATGGGTATTGTCGATTCGAAGAAGGAAGAGATGATGTTGCGACATCGGAGGTGAGGAGTGATGGCGATTGAAGAAACGATCCTGCATCCAACTCTCTCCGCTGAAGTTCGAACCTAAGAACCTCGCAAAGTTTCAAGTGATATCGAGGTTCGACCAGGAAAGTAAATGAGAAGATTAGGGATTTGAATTAACCCTTTCTATTCTTCCCCAAAATTAGGGTTCCCGAGGCTTCGATCCGAGAAGAGGTGAAGAACCACGAAATTGATTTGGTATCGGTTGGAGTCGATGTTTACCATGGGTATCTTGCCCTTTTCTCACCGGGTGATTTCCGCTTCTTTTCCTCCGAAGCAAGTGACTTGAGTGACGAGGTTTGATTTGAATCTGTGATGATTGAAGAACAAGGAGAAAATTACAGGAAAGAATTAGGGTTTCTCCTAAGTGATTCATGGTGGTTCTGATGGGTTTTTGAGATTGAGTTGATCGATTCTGAAAGGGGTCTCTGCTGTAATTTGGTTTAGGTTGAAATGGCTAAAGGGGGTTCTGCTGGTGGATCTGCTCTTGCAGATGAAGATTACAGGAGCTGTTAATGGTGCTCAAGATGTACAGAGAATGCTTGGTGCTGGCTGTGAATTGCATCTCAACTGAAACCAGATATGGAGGTGCTGCTGGTAGTCGATGGAGTTGCGGTCTGTTGAAGGTTGAAATTGAATTGCAGTTGTTGGTGTCAGAATGCATGAAGCGAAGCTGCAAAGGTTGCTATGCAGGATGGGTGTTGCATCTGAGGAATTGTTGGTCTGGGATGCAGATCATGACAATGGTGGACTGTGGAGCTGTGCAATTGTGCAAGTGTTAGTGGTAATGGACTGGCAATGTGGACAGGGAATAGCAGCTGGTGTGGTTGTCTTGGTAATGAAACTGTGGCAGTTGCAGGAGCATGCGATTTAACTGGTGGTTATGACTGGGCAGGTACTAGTGCCGAGAGCCATAGCTGAATGAATGCTTTAGATGTATGCCTAGGACAGGGATGAGCTGCATTTGCAGGTGGTACAATGGAAGTTGCTTGTTACAGGGAATGTGATTCCGTGGAACTGAAATGATATGCCAGGAAGAGAAGCAGCTGAGTACTTAGAAGGAATGGCTCGAGTTGCGTTGCTCTGGTGGAGTTGCTGGTGCAGAATGGGAGTGACAAGTTGAGTTGAGCCGGCACTGCTGTTGTGATGGCTCGAGACAGGGATGGACATGGCCTGGTAAGGGTTCAGCTGGATGGGAAGTGCAAGTGCAGATTGAACTGATGATGTTGTCGATACAGTGTGGCTTGAATCTGGGGTTGAAATTGACAGAGATGATGGTCCAAGGCTGGTGTTGAGTTGCAAGTGATGAACAGCTGCAGTGTGGAGTTGTGAAAGTTACAAATGAGTATGAATTGTTGGTACATGTCAGGTTGAGCAATGGAACTGCAGTTTCATGCAGCTGTAGGTGGTGAACTGGAAGTGCAGGGTTGCAGCTGGTGTTATGGTGGTATTGATGATACAGGTGGAGAGCTTGGAATGGAATGGGCTGAGTTTTGCAGGCAATAAGCTCAGATGGATTCAAAGTATGTGTTGCAGCTGAAACTGAGAGATGGGAAGGTTGAGAGTAGATGGAGTTTGGTTATGGCATGAGAAGATTGTGATGTTTGAGTCTGAAATCACCTGAACTTACAAGAGTTACAGCTGAAGTTGTCGTAGGATGAAAAGCAGTGAGAATGTGGTGTTGTGTGTGTTGTTGGAAATGCAATTGAGCTAAAGGATATAAGGCAGGATAGATGGTGCAATGCAGGGCCATCATGGCTGGGTAGGCATGAATGCTATGCACAAGGATTGTGCATCACAAGCTTAGGCTAGTGCACTGGGCTCATGTCAGGCTCAGTCAGACCAGCTACACCTGACTACACCTGACACAGCTGACTTGGGTCTAACTCCTGAGCTGACTCACCCTGACTCTCCCTGACTCAGTTTGACTCGGCCTGACCGAGTTGACCCGTCGAGTTGACCGAGTTGACTCACTGAACCGGTGACCGGGCGGACTTTGCCGGTCACCTGAAATAGTTTCCGGTGACTATTTCGGCCGATTTCCGGCCACAATCCCAGTTTTCCGGCGACGTGTTTTTGGACATATTTTCTACATGGGTTTTTCTCACACATGGGCTTGGTGGACCACTTGGAGATGGATTTTAAGAAGACCTAATATTAGAAGGAGTATCCTTTATGGAAATAGAGAAACATATAAAAGAGAGGACTTTTACCTAATGTGGGAGATATCTTTATTATTATTTTTGCCTCTACTTGTGTTCTAGGGTTTACACCATGAAGTCTTTTCTCTTTCTTCTTGTTATGAACTCCATGAATATGAACTAAGTTTTTATTATTGGTTGAAGATGTAGTTGGATTTTGCAACCAAGTTATGATTTTTATGAATTAGTTTTCTCTCAATATTATCGTATGATTTCTACGGGTTATAATAATTGCATGATTGAAGTATTGCAATATGATTGAATGTTTGTTTAGTCGAGTCTAGAATTGATTGAACTCACATCCATATCTATAGCTATTTTAGGGTTTTCATCGAGCGATAACCTTGAATACGAGTAGCATGATATGATTCTAGGTTGTAGTGATACATCCTTGTAATCATATGTAGAAATTGACCTTTGTTCGAATTGTTTGCGCAATGTATTACAATTGCATTGATTAGCCTATTTCTGAAACTTAATGCTCCTAGGAATTGAACTTGATTAGCGCAAGGCGTTAGGTTATTCTTTAGGTAGATTTCACATACGCAGCTCTAATGTGTGTGTTGATGACTTAAGAAATTTACTTTAGTATTCTTGCAATAAGGTATTCTATGGCTTTTGATGATAGCGAGATTAAATACGAATTCTATTCATATATTCATAAACTTGTTTACAATTGAAGATGAAACCTGTATCCAATATTTTCACATCCTTGATTTGCGTGTTTACTTTTATTTGTTTTGCTTTTATTTATTTCCGTTTATAAAAATCTGAAAATCCTCGGTGTTTTATATAGGAGACCATAACATATTGACAACCAAGACCTCTTTGTGGGAACGATCCTTTCTTGCCCTTGCTTCATTATATATTTTGAGTAGTAAGAAAGTGTAATTATATTTGTGTCGGCTGACAACCGGTCACTTTATCAGCCGTTGGTAAACAAGATACAGTTCTTTTAACATGCTGGACTCTGAAAAAACTGAAATTGTTTGACAAATGAAGACAATCATCTAAAATAGACCTGCTTAACCAGCTAGTCTGGCTAGTTTTATTCATTAGATAAGAAATAGGTGACATTGCATCGCTGTAAATGCAAACTTCCACTATGTCTTTGTTGATTACCTAGTTAGCCGCTTCCAAAATGGCCAGACTTTCCGCTTCTTTAGCACTCTTTGCTAGTCCAGAGACTGTCTTGCAGGCCTGGTAGTTTCCTGCAAAGTCAGTTAAAACAAGGCCAATGCCAATATTAGTAGCGCCTTCAATAAAAGATGCATAACAGAAGATTTTATAACAGCTACTAGGATAAAATTCTTGGACAGGCCCTGGTTCAGACATAGGCCTGACAGAGTGAATATCATTCTGAACAGGTAAAACATTGGTTGTTTCATCAGACAACTTGATTGCACATCTAGCAGTAAAATTAGGAAAACAATTTTTCCTTTGAAAGAGCTTATAGCACATGTCCCTCCATATCGACCAAGTTGTAGTAAAAATTATATTCAAGATTTTAGCATCTTTATAGTTGTTTAGCCATTTACGAATCCAGTCTTGTATGGATATATCAGTATCTGCATCTTGAAGTACTAAGTGACCATTAGGGATCAGGGACCATACATTTTTAGAGTAAGAACAATGCAACACCATGTTCTTCGTAGATTCAAGATTAGTGCCATCACAGAAACAAAAATGGGGTATATTTATTAAATACCCCTAGTTTTGACACCCAACAAATATACCCTTATAAAACAATACAAATACCCCTATCATTTAAATACCTTATCCCTTAAAAAATAGATTACCTTAATACCCTCACTTACAATATTATTTTCCATTAAAAAATATATTTTTCTATTATTTCATTTCACCACCACCAAATGCACCGCCGCCACCACCACCAATCCTCCGCCACCACCACCACCGCCACCACCACCGCCGCCACCACCACTCCACCACCACTTACTAAATACATCCACCAATAATATTCCATCACCGCCACCACCACTCCACCACCGCCACCACTTACTAAATACAACCACCGCCACACGCCGCCGCCGCCGCCACACACCACCGCCGCCATCACCACCGCCGCCACCACCACCGCCACCACCACCGCCGCCACCGCCGCCGCCGCCGTCAATATTAGGTGTCAACAACTGAAGTTGATCCAAAAAATCAAAAGTTCAAAAATATTTGTCAAATTTGGTTGTTGATTCCCTAAAACTAAGGTCAATTTCTTGTTGATACACAAATATTGGTTGTTGATTTCATTTTTCCATTGTTGATACACAAACATTGGTTGTTGACTCCTTACACAAAGATCAATTTCTATTGTTGATACACAAATATTGGTTGTTGATTCCATTTTTCCATTGTTGATACACAAACATTGGTTGTTGACTCCTTACACAAAGATCAATTTATATTGTTGATACACAAATATTGGTTGTTGATTCCATTTTTCCATTGTTGATACACAAACATTGGTTGTTGATTCCATTTTTCCATTGTTGATACACAAACATTGGTTGTTGACTCCCTAAACTAAGGTCAATTTCTATTGTTGATACCCAAATATTTGTGTATCTTGGTGAGAGATATAAAATAACAGCCATTGTATGGAAACACATTTTAGAAACAGCCTCTAATTGATATACATACTGAAATACAAAAGATTTCCAATCAAGACAATCTAAATAAAACCAGCATAAACATTTATGTACTAAAATTATGAACCTGACGTGAATCGAACACGCATCTTCTGACGTGGAGTCAGGTGTGTTACCATTACTCCACAAGTTCGTCAAAAAATAACTACCTCAATGCTTCTGCAATTCAACTCACACTATTCAAGCAAATGAAATTGTTAAATCATACATGTAGTTATGGTTTGAAAACTAAAACTTGGAATCAACAAATCATAGAGATATGGAGTCACACACCTTTGGGATATCCCATACATCTTTTCTACAACCCATTTATGCATTCCCTGCTCAACTGCAAACCACCAACAAAATCAATCTCTATTCAAACTCCTGTTGCTAACTCAATTTCATTATCTCAAAGACCACCAGTTTACACTTCAACTCCATATCCCGCAATACCGCACCACCAAAGTGCGTTTGCATTATAAAACTTAGCAAAGAATAACTACCATAACCATTTATGGCATAAATGGAATCAACAACAATAGTTGATCCATAAAAAATGGCATCAACAACAATAGTTGATTCCGTTTATGGCATCAACAACGATAATTGATCCCCTAAAACCGAAGTCCGAGATCTTTCTACCATGGAAGTTAATACATCAAGAACTATACCCGTAAAATGGATCTGGAACAAGATTGACAACATTTTCATGTATCATAGCAACAAATAACCAACAACCACCAAGCTCAACTCATCTGAAAATCAACCAACACCAAGCAAACACCACTCCCTTCTCTTTCAGACATCAACAATAATACCTCCTTCTTCCATAACCACCAACTCCTTTAGTCAAACTCAGAACAACTTCAGAACCATGGTAACATCACATCCATCACCCACCATGAGTTCACAGCTCAACCTCCAACACCATAACCTCAAATTCAGCTCACCTGTAATACCAATAGTAACATCAATTTCTTTGATTTGTAACTGCAATCGGAAAATTCAAGTATAACCCTAATAATCAATTACAGTAACAAGCAAAATTATTATCAAAACACAATCATATAGAAATTATTGATTTCATTGAATTTTATTAAATCAAAATCATAAGAAATTTAAACTAGTTTAAAACTAAAATTGATTGTTTACCTTTCCATTTAATCTTCATGTCCATTGGTATTAAGATCACACCTATCTATCTTCAATAATCAATTTTCTTACCATATCACTAATTTTTCAGATCTGAAAATTAACGACATCGAAATTATCAAACTTAAATCTGAAGTTTATTGGTTCAAATAAATTGTTGTGAATCGGTGTTGGATAGTTGTTGTTGATGATATCACTCAAACCATTCAAACCTCTTTCTTGAATCTCACTGGGAAAAAAATAAACAAAAACGTGGAGGTAGAGATACTGATGGTGGTAATGTTGATGGTGGTGGTGGTAATTAATAGCGTCGGAGATACAGATGGTGGCTGCAATGAAGATGATGGTGGCAGATTTGATTTCAAGATCTAAAACTAAAATAAATAGAATCTAACAGAGATAAATCGAAACCAATTTTAGTGATAGATCTGCAACTAATAGTGGAGGAGGTGTGGTGACGATGGCGGCGACGGAGATGATGGTGTTAGGTGGTAATGATGGTGGTTGTAGTTGCAGAAGTTCTCGTTGATTCATCGATCTACATAGATTTTTTAGGAGGTGGTGGTGATAGAACTGGTGGTGGTGGTGGATTTGGGGGAAGTATAAGAGGTGATGATAGAACTGGTGGCAGGATAAGTGGAGGTGGCGCTGGAGTTGAGGCAGAGACGATGAAGATGAAAAGTTATCTGAAAATGAAAACCGTTTTTCTTTTAAAACATAATCAATATGAGGGTAGATTTGTAATGTTGCATAATCTTTAATGGACCCCTGATGGGCTTTGGATGGAGAGGGGTATTTTTATTGTAGGATAAGGGTAGTTGTGTAGCCCGTCAAAATTGAGGGCAATTATATAATTCCCACAACAAAAATGTATATCTTGGTTCTGAGTATATCCATGTAACTTAGATTTAGTTGATAGGATGTCTTCTATGCACTTCCAAAGAAAGAGTTGAACTTTTGGGAGGACCGGGACTTTCCATATGTTCCTATAGACATTACTCTGAGAACCCTGACTTTGTTGTGTCCTGTTAACATAACCTGAAATGACGTTGTAAGCCGACTTAACAGTAAATATGCCCGTTTTGGTGAAAGGCCAAATGAGTCTGTCTTCACCAGATATTGGAATTCTAGTATTCAGGATTTTGATGAAGTTTTCTGGGGTGAAGAAACTACGCACTAGGTTTGAGTCACATTTTTTTCCATAAGCATCGAAGAAATCAGCAACATTGTAGTCCAGGTTCGGGTAAGAGGCACAAATAGGGTGAGAAAATTACATATTCCAATTATCACTAAAATCTTTAATCCTACGACCATTTCTGAAATCCCATATATAATTATCCTTAACTATTTCTAGACCATGACAAATAGATTTCCAGACCCATGAAGAGTCTTTTGCTTTTGGGTGGTGCAATGGATGACAGTGTCTAAAATATTTGCACTTAAGAATTCTATAATGCAGACTATTCTCAGAAGGGATAAGGTTCCAAGCAGTTTTAGCTAACAGAGCGGAGTTGAAATGTCTTAAATTTTTGAAGCCTAGACCACCAGTATGCTTGTGAGAGCAGATGTTGCCCCAATGTTTAAGATATATACCTCCATCTTTATGTTTGCCCCACCAAAAGTCTCGTTGAGAACTTTCCATCTTATGAATAACTTCTGTTTATGGGTGAAAACTATTTCTGCCGGTTTTGGTAATTTGGGATGTGTGGATGAGAAATGAGTCTAAACCTTAAACAAATGCACTGCACGGGAGTGCTTGTAGATTCGAGAAATCAATATGTGCAAGTCCGGCCTAAACCAAGAAATGGTCGTTCCAGACTTGTTTCGGTCACAAAGTGAAGGAGATGGGGTTGATCTTAGGGATGGAAGCGAAGAAGGTGTTGAGAATGTGAAGGTGTTGGCTATGTATGACTTGTATCGTAAAGCGAACGGCTTGCGGGTGTGAGCTATCGCCTGGTGTTTGAATACGATTGTATCAACACTTGCCTCTGTTGTCTTGACTTGCTCTTGTTTAAAAAATAGGATGGAGAACCTATTTATACAAGTCTTTTAGCCTAACCTTCGTATCTCGTGGGAAGTGGAAAAAGTGGAGTGATGGAGTAGTGGAGTAATGTGTTAGTGTCACATGACCAGGCTTGCCCACTTCTCCCATCATCACTTAACCGTCCATGACTTCCTGACACGCTCTTATGATGGCGCGTTGTGCGCTGCACGCTGTAAACCGCCGCGACCAATACCCCAAATATGTATACCCCGATTGGTGACATGATTGATGCCTGGAATGTGTGGGTCGTGGGACCCACAAAAGGTAGCATGTAATGCTAAATTGAATAACTGCGTTATTCAGGAGGTCGATACTTGTGAAGTATCGTGTGTATTCTATGTAGGTACTGCATCATGGTGTGGTAAAGTGACGGGTGGTGATCACCAAGACGCCTTACTGACCAGGGTTGTATAACCAAGCCGGTGAAGTTGGACGAACGAGATGATCTTTGAGACACTCATCTGCGACCGTTGATGGAATTAGGGTTTTAGAAGAGGTGTGCAAGCATCCTCTTCACTGGTCGAATCCAAGCTTGGGATACGATTTTGGCCGCCCGATCGTACATGCGTGTAGACGCCATGACGGTGTAGGCGCCCATACCCCATTATCTCACGAAAGTGTGATCTGGACCACTCACCTGTCCCAGCAAAGTCGAGTGGTCGAGATCGCCATGGCTGAAAACGAGTGCAAACAAAAGTCGCGCATCGTGCCAACTTCGGCGCGCGTTCCAAGACGACCAATCTTGGTCGGTCTTGGCCGATCGAATCCAGCGTGTAGGTGATAGGCTGGTGTTCACGCCTATACTGATCGTCCCATGAAAACGTGATCTAAGCCACTCAAATCGTCCGGCGAAGTTGAGCGGTCGAGATTAGTTTGCAATTGGGAAGTGTAACCACGCTAGTTTGAGCGGACGATTTGGGATAACCAGGCATGGTATGCCTTGGCCGACCAGGTGAGGGGATAGATGGGTCCACGGTGGTCATGTTGGTATGACCGGACCTGCTTAATCTAATCTTGGACCCTCCATTCGTGCCGGAGAAGATGGACGCTCGTGATGCTCATAAGACCATAATTTTGGGTTTCACGGCCGTGCGTCATGCTCCATTCGGGCGTACGAATTGGGATGACCAACCATGGTTGGTCCTGACCGATTGGTCAGGTATGTAGGCGGGCCCACGGTGATTGTGTTGACATGCTCTGGGCCTTGTGAATCTACATCTACACCCTTCATCTATACCTGCGAAGATGGATGGTTGAGACTGTTTTGTGACACATGTAATGTGCCACAAACCCTAATTTAGGGTTTTCCGCCCATACCGCTCTGGTTTGGACGTTTTGGCAAGCTATGCCAATCTTTTGTGGAGGCCGACCATGCGGGGTCCGCGTTGGTTCGGCAGCGAATATTCCATACCTGCTTGGGGGTTATGAAATTGATCTGGGCCATCCAATCATGCTGGTGAAGTTGGATGATCGAGATCATTTCCAGACTGATACGGACAGTCCGGATGCTCAATCGGGCTAGTATAACACACCGAGAGTTGCTCAATCGAGCTAGTATAACACACCGAGAGTTGTAGCACATGCGGGTATTTCGTACATGCTTTCATTATAATGCTTGGAGGTTCGTGTTGCTTCTGCTGAGAGCAACACTCGGTCGTCATGCTACACCGATAATGAGTACGGAAATACAAGGTCAAGTTACGCATTAATTAATAATGCTATAAATTCACAGGTATATGGGATTGTTGCTACATGCTCCAACCTGGATGAATTTCGTGTATTTAATTCACAGAATGGGATTGTTGTCACATGATCTATTCTAGGTGAATTAGTAAAGTGAAGAAGTATTCAACACTTATTAATGGCTTTATCTTTTACAAGATGTTAGCGCATAATTTTCTGGCTTTTACAATTTTAGCCTTAAATGAAAATCCACCATCAACATTAAGTCCCCTGCCTAGCACATAATGGTTATACTATTGTGGGGTAGGCATGAGATGGTGACAGTTAAAGATAAAACTTATGAGACAAAGTTAGATGTTACCAGGAGAGACGGGTCGTCCTGTCCTTCGAGCATGTCACGTTCAAGAGACGTCCATGCGAGCGTTCCCCTAGCATGATGTCAGTCTTTCCTGCTTCGATGGACTGTTGCGCCTGTTTCGTTCGTGGGGCTACTGCGCCTGCTTGATCGAACGTGGGCTTGATGTGCCTGCTCGAGTGTCATCTTGCTACTTCGACCAAACACCGACCCAGCTAGCTTGACTAAACACCCTGGGACTTGATGCTTTGACCAAACACCGGCCTTGCTTGTTTGCTTCGCTCGAACGTGGGACCCGATATGAGCATACTTGTTTTAAAAAATGAACCTTGTGTGTTCAAATATAAATGTGGGTCCTGCAGGAAGCGTTGAAGCAGCTTCTGGAGAATGCCCGGGAGAGCGTTGAAGTGTTGGAGCTGAAACGCCTTTTTCTGGAGAGAGAGCTTTGATTGGGGACGGCTGTGTCTTCTTCGACCAATCTGGGGCTGGGATCAAGCGGAACCCGTCGCGTGCCTGACTGAATGTCGACCCTGTGTTTCGACTGAAAACCGGCCCTGCTGCGTGCGCCTATTTTATTCGAATACCAGCCTTGTGACTTTGATCAATACCAGACTTGAAACTTGAGCAATGCCGGACTTGTGACTTGATCAACACCGGACTTGAAACTTGAGCAATACCGGACTTGTGACTTGATCAACACCGGACTTGTGACTTGATCAACACCGGACTTGAAACTTGATCAACAACGGACTTGAAACTTGATCAACACCGGACTTGTGACTTGATCAACACCGGTGTTTGGACCCAATACCAGCCTTGTGTACTCCAACGTGAATGTGTGTTCTGTCGCGTGTGACTACACATCTCACGCATTTTTATACAAGTACTGACTCCTGTCTTTTATTGTAGAATGAAGAAAAGAACTCCTGTTGAGATGTCTTCTGGGGATAATGCCGGTGCCAAGTCAGTAGGTGTTGAGAGCTTCAAAGATATGCCGAACATTGATGATGAGTTGTTCACCGCGCCCTTTCAACTATATGAAAATATCCATTCCACAGGATAACCCTCCTCCTATCGACTTCAGGGTTTTTCATGCTCCGCTGGGTCCTCATGAAGGATGGATGAGACGTATGTTGAGCAATGAGTACATCAAAGATAACTTGACCATAGCGCAGATTATTGATGTAGCTTGAGTGTTGAAACGACTCGAGAGGATGTTAAAGTGGCTTCTGGTGCGAATGTTGAGGTGGATCCTGGAGAGAATGTTGAAGCAGGATTCTGAAGCGAAAAGGGGTCCCGGAGAGAGCATTGAGGCGGCTCTTGAATAGACCATTAAATCGAAACCTGCTGGAGGGAGCGTTGAAGTGGCTTCCTCTTTAGTTCGATTTACCCTTGCGAATTCCATGATTCTTGGTGACCATCTTTCTCGTGTTGAAGAAGTCCTTGATGACGCGGTGAAGGAATTTCATGCTGAGCCTCAGTCCCCAAGCATGGTTTACATGGTTTGTTCGTAGTGGTTGTTGTCGAGCCAGATATGGAATATCTTGGACGTTGTTTCATCATTGTGGGAGTCATGTGGTACTGGATTTGGAGTTGGCGTACGCACATGATGTTATATCTCGGTGGTTTTCCTCTTGTTGCTTCAGGGAACTGCTTACAGAAGGCTTAAGGTTGTATCGTCTGTTGGTGAGATATATGCCCCTACGAACATTATGAGGCTCTTCATTACCGCAGCTGTTTCTTTCTATCATGGCATATGTTGTTGTAGATGAGCGTTCAACAGCTCCAGAGGATGACCAAAAGCGCAGATTCTTCAACATAGCATGATAGACATGTACCACTGTCTGATAAAGTGACTCGCCCTGATCTTGTTCGACCACTGTCTGATAGAGTGACTCACCCGGATCTTGCTCGATATGACGCTGGACATCGTTATCTTCTTGAGGCTGCTCCCTTGAGGTATCGACTCCAGTGGAAAATTGCCGTCATCGTCTATAAAGTGGTTTCAGATTTTGTCCAAGCTAATATTTTTTCAAGGTTTGGAATCCCAAGAGCCATAATTAGCGATGGGGGTTCTCACTTCAAAAACAGGATTTTACAAAGCTTGTTGAAGAAGTACAATGTGTCGCACAAGATTGCAACACCTTATCATCCCCAAACAAATGGACAAGCCGAGGTGTCTAACCGGGAGGTGAAATCCATTCTAGAGAAGACGGTGAACCCAACAAGGAAAGATTAGAGCATGCGACTTAATGATGCTTTGTGGGCGTATAGAACCGCATACAAGACACCTATCGGGATGTCTCCCTTTAGGCTTGTGTATGGTAAACCTTGTCATTTACCCGTTGAAATTGAGCATAAGGCGTTTTGGGCTATTAAACAATGCAATATGGAGATGGATGGGGCTGGAAAGCAAAGGAAGTTACAACTCCAAGAGCTAGAGGAGCTTCGCAATGATGCATTTGAAAGCTCACGCATTTATAAGGAAAAGACGAAGGCATTTCATGATAACATGATTTCTAGAAAACAATTTTGCATTGGGCGAAAAGTGCTTTTGTTTAATTCTCGCTTGCATTTATTTCCGGGTAAATTAAGGTCACGATGGATCGGACCTTTTATTGTTACTAATGTGTTTTCTCATGGTGCAGTGGAAATTCGTAGCATAGCTACAGGGAAAGAACTTATAGTTAATGGGCACCGGTTGAAACCATATTATGAGAATTTCACTTCCGAAGTGGTGGAAGTAGTTAACTTTGTGGATGTGCTCCCTCTGGAGGAGTCATAGAAAGCAAGGAGATAGTCAGGCTGACGACTTTAAACCAAGCGCTAAATGGGAGGCAACCCATCGGATGAGTATTTCTTGTCTTGTATTTATTTCTTGTCTTGTTTTTAGCTTTTTCTTGTCTTGTTTTTTATTTTTTCTGATTTTTTGTTAGAATTTCCCACCTTGACTTACTTTGGACGATTCAATTTACATTGAGGACAATGTAACGTTTAAGTGTGGGGGAGTGGTTAAGCATTTGCGTTGTAAATTTTTGAAAATTTTCAACTTTTGTGTAAAATAGTGAATAAGAAAACTCCAACTTGTGGTTAGTTTAGAGTCACATAGTATACATGTCGCTAAGATTACATCGAGATTCTCATAAGAGTGACTGAACTTAGAGATGACAGAAAACATGATCGGGTTTCTTAATTGTATGAGAGTTAAAGTTGGATTTAACCATGCCAATGGAAAATAAGGTGCAGACTGAATTCGGTATTAGAGTAATGATCCCCTATAGTGGAGACTACCCATGTTACATAATGTGAGGCACCAACCTTCAATTCTTTGTACCTGTCTAAATTTGTGCTTTTAGAGTGTGTGTCACCGTACGTAAATTCCGGGTAGAATGGTGAGCTACCCAACCTCCCACCACAGAAGCACTATTTTGATCTCTTGAGTGATATTTTTTATCAACCATGATGGTGACATCGAATTGCTAACTTACATACCACTTGTAATCTTGTTCGCAGTTAGCACCATCCACTATCTCTCTCTACACCAACAGGTCCATAGAAACACCATCATCATCAACAAGAGGAGCATCACAAATTTGAAGGAAAGTTGAAGACGTTCAAGGTTTACAAGCAACGATGCAGAAATGAGCGGATTTGATTCAAGTAACGCAACAAAACAAGGAGCGGGGAATTTTTATAAGTTGAAGACTATTGTACAAGAGTGAAAATTATCAAGGATGAGAGTTCGAGAAGTTTATGATATCAAGACATATAAGTTGTGAAGAATCAAGCGGTAAAGTACTTACACCATGGCCTTTGTACTTACATTTTTATTTTATTTGTATTTTACTTTCTCTTGTCTCAAATGATAAAAAAAAATGAAGAAAAAAAAATGAAAAAAATAAAAAATAAAGACAAGAGAAAATTTCTTTAGGTTCATTACTAGTTTTATTGTTTAATTTCGTTTTTTTATTTTGTATTTGTTTTATTTTTCTTGTTCTCAAAAAAAAAATAAAAAAAAATGCATTGTATTATATTTTGGGTTTGTATAGTTCGTTTTTAGTTTTATATTCTTTCAAAAAAGCCAATGGAAAGAAGGAATATCTACAATGAAATTTCAAGCAACAAGGAATTAGAGGAAAGAATCACATTGTCAAGATTCTACGAAGTTCAAGAGTTATCATCAAGAGTTGAAGACCGAAGACGAAGATGAAGACACCGATTGAAGACCGAAGACGTTTCTATGGATGCTGTGAGAGTGGTGCTAGCTGCATATCGAACGGATAACGAGGTAAGTAATCATATTCCCACCTTCGTTAAATGGTTGATTTCCTTTCTTAGAGATCGTCAGAAAAAATGGGTTTTCAAAATATTAAAAGATGTGGGTTTTCAAAACAATTCGGAGGGTTTTGCCTTCCTACCATTCAACGTGTCGCAAGATTCTCTCTTCATTCCTACCTGGACACATGTGTGACCCATAAAAAGCTATTTATTATTGAGAGCAACTTCATAAAACCCTTTTCTTGTGAGGCTGAGTCGAGACTTTTGATCACTTTGAACCCGAATTTCTTTCGAGAAGGGATGGTTATTTCTCTCTCAACTTTTAAGGATGAGATTGTGTTCATTTATGTGTCTAACTTCTTATGACTAGTGTGCAGAATTTCTATGTCTTCTTAGCGCGTTGAATGCTATCATTACGGAGAACTAGTAAGTTGGAAAAGTAGGTTTTGTGGGTATATCTCTATTAAACCCTCACGAGACTATAACTCGTCCACTAGGGACACCTAGGGGTTCAAAGGCCTGTTATTCATGCTAAGGGTAACTGTATCCTTGGCGACACGGAGTTGTTTGTATATTTGAGAATTGTTTTGTTTAATTTGCTCGAGGACTAGCAAAGTCTAAGTGTGGGGGAATCTGATAGGTGTTGTAAAACACCTAATATTATATCTAGTATTTATGCTTTCTTTTCTATTTTCCTTGGGAATTGCGTATCTTATGTGTGCTTTTGAGTGATTAGGTACAACAGAGTCATTATGAGCAAAAGAAGAAGAAATTAGCCATTTGGAGCGTAAAGGAGCACAAAGGTCAATTCACATGCGAGCTATACTTGGAGCGGGCTAAGTTGCACGAAAAAGAGTGAAGAATGAGCAGTCAGTTCTGTGAAACTGACAGGCAAACATTAGCTGGGCAGCCCCTATCCATTCTATTGGTGCCAATGCCACTATCCAATCCGTACGGACAGACCTCATATTCTTGAGTTGTTTCTCAAACAACTCGATATTTTCTTTCATCCCTCATTAATACATCTCACCTGAAATTCAGAGAATGAGAAAAGCAGTGTTGAGCAGCCGTGATGCTGAAATTGAGCAGATCGAGATGAAGGAGGAGAGTGAGTTGCTGTTGAAATTCAGATCGAGAACAAGGAGGAGTAGCTGATGTTACTAATTAGTTTGAGATTAAGAAACTTAGGGTTTTCCTGAGGTTTATTGAATTGAATCTGGGTTTGAGTCTGAGGAAGAAATTGATGAAATGGTTGTTCTTGTGGTGATGAATTTGAAGATGGGTATCATTTGATGCTCGAATTCAAAGAGAGGATGTCAGTTGGTGGTGATAATAAATCCAGAGAAGAAAAAGGGGATCTGTGATGAAAATGAGAAGATTGAGAGGCTACAGAATTAGTGACAAATTAAAATGGTGTTATTTGATGGACTGGAATTGTAGCTTCTGGCAGGGGTTGAGAAGGGTATATGTCCTGGTGGAGTTCTTGCTGGTGGTGCCCTGGCTGAGAAGAATGTTTGTGATGCCAAGGTCATGAAGCTGCAGAATCTGGGAAATTGATGCTGTTGAGCTCAAGGTGGAGTGAGCTGCATCTGGAGATGAAGTTGGTATTGCAGAGAATGATAGAAATGAATGCAGTGGTTTAGTGGTGTTGGTATGATTCATAACAGCTTAAGAGGAGTGGATACAAGTTGGGAAATAGGGTTGCAGGGCAAGAGTCTGCTGCTAGTTAGATTGTACAGTTGCAGTTATGCAATTGTAGAAGCAATGGCTGTGTGAGATGCAGGTGCCATAACTGGTTCATGACTGAGATGGAGTTAATGGTGATTTTGTAGGGGTCTGTTGGCTTGAGGAGATGATGAACAACTTAAATGGTGTGTGTAGAATGAAATTGCAGGCCTGAGATTGCAGGGAGTGTGGCTTGTTCATGGTAGAATAAAGAATGCTTATGTGTTATGAATTGAGTACCAGAGAAGAACAAAATGGGGTATTGACTTATACATGGAAGTTCCAGTGTTGTCTGTTGGTTTGAGCTAAAGGGTTAAGCAAGAATAGAGGAGTTGAACTTCAGTTCTAGATGTATGCTTAGGATGGAGGTGTTGGTAATGGCAGTCCTGGTGTTGTGTACAAATGCTCAGATGCTATGCAATAACAGACAATGGAGTTGTTGGTGTTAGAATGCATGAAGCGAAGCTGCAGAGGCTGTGGTGCTGTGTAATGATGTTTGAAAGTGGTCTGGTTCTGTATTGCAGTGAGTGGGTTGAGGCAGTGCAGGTGTTGCTGGTGGTGTTTGATCTTTGATTTCGATTGTATCTATGGCCTGAAGTGATATTGAATCTGCTGAGGCTGGTAATGGAGATGAAACTGGTGGGATGGAGCATCAATGTGAGCTGACAGAGTGGTGATTGTCTGGTGGAATTTGGGGTTGAGAATGAGTTGTTTAAGAGCTGAGTTCATATGGATTTTGTTGGTTTGAATGAAGGAGATATGGATCTGAGATGGATGCAGATGGTGGTGGCTGGTACAATGAAGACATGGAGGCGGTTTTTGTCTTCTTTGAAATTTAGGCAAGAACAAAAAGCAGTGGCAGATTGAATGAGTTGAATTGCAGGTTGAGAAGCTGCAAGATTAGATGATGCATTGAAGGAGGTGGAATAGCTGTTACTAAGGAGATGGTGGTAAGCTGAAATGCAGTACAGGGAAGACTTGGATTCGCTTAGATGTATGCCTAGGATTTTACAGGTTATGAGGTGTGAAAAGTGTTGCCACTATAATGGAGAAGGTGCAATTGCATGGCACAAGGAGATAGAAGGAGCTGCTGAAGCGACAGTCTAGAGAAAATCTGAAGTTGCAGCTGCTTGGATGAAGCGCCATGTTGGTGCAACACTGGGGATGGCCTGTGCAAGATTGCAATAGCTCAGGTTTGTGCAAAATAGCCTAGGCCCAAGTGAGTCAGAATGAGCCAGACCTGACTCATCTGTTTGGCTAATTGACTCAACCTAGTTCAGACTCTGAGTTGACTCGGGTAACTAGACCTGACCCGGTTTGACTCGGCTGAGCCTTGACCGAGTGATTGACCGGTGACCGGGTGGACTTTGCCGGTCACCTGAGCTATTTTCCGGCCAAATTCCGGCCATAATACCAGATTTCCGGCGATCACTTTTGGGGTATATTTTCTATATGGGTATTTGCACACACATGGGCTTGGTGGACCACATGGGCTTTGGGCTATGAAGACCTAATTTTAGAAGTTGGAGAAAAGCTACAAAAGGAGAAAGTTTCTACAACTTTGGGAGATCATGTTTTATTCTTGGAACTTTGGAGAGCCGGTTTTGTTTACGCTTCTAGGGTTTGCTTTTGTTCATCTTATTCTTTTCAATTAATATTTTTATGATGAACTCCATAGCTATGAGTAGCTAAACAATTATTATTGGTTATGGGATAAAGTTGATTTCTCAACATGTTATTTGAATCTATGAATTAGTTTTGTCTCAGTAATTTATTGTTTGTGATTCACAAATTAATAGTGTTATATGATTTGATTGTTTGTTTGGTTGAGTCCGGAATCAATCCGATTTGCTTTCATCTCTAAAGCTATATTAGGGTTTTCAATACGAAAAAGTTGTTTATCCCTGATTCTAAGTAGCATAGTGTGGTTATTACTTGTAGTGATACATCTTTATAATTGCATATGAATCATAACCTTGGTTAAATTGAATTAGTGCTTTTACACGTTTGATTGCCTTGATTAGTCTTATTCCATAGAACTTATTGCTTTTAGGGAGTTAAATCTAATTGTGCTTTTACACTTTAGGTTGCTTTCTAGGAAGAATTCACATATGCATCTTTTAATGTGGTTGTGATGAAATCAGGGAATTAGCGGGATATACTTGCGATCAGGTATCCTAGGACTTTTAGTAAATGAGAGATTAAAATACCAATTCTAATCGTTGATGAAAATACATGTTTGTGAATGATACTATCCCGTGACCAATATCTTCTCTCTATTGATTATTACAATTATTTGCTTTGCTTTATTTTATTATTACTTTAGTATTTCGCTAAAACAACAAACATCCCCCCTTGGTTACCTTAGAAACTGAAAATCGCATAACAACAATTGCCTCTCTGTGAAAACGAACTCTTCCTTACCTTATACTTCATTTATATTTAGTGAGTAAGAAAGTGAAATTATTTTTGACGCTTACGACGGCGATCAAATTTTGGCGCCGTTGCCGGGGAGGCATACGGCTTGTTATTAAGTTTTTAGTTTCTTTTTATAATTTCTCTTTTATCTTTGCTTTTCGGTTCTTGTCTTGTTTCTCACTTGTTTGCGAGAATTGTTTTCAGGTACCTAATCCCTGGCTTCTAAAGATTGGAACTATCCAAGGTGCGGGATATCTACTCGAATAGGCACAATACTCCAACCAAGTCAAGACACAACAGAAAATCAAGAGTTAGAAGTGGAAAAAGAGTTACAAATAGAAGGAGAAAAAGAGGTTCCATTCGTAGACGAACCACAAGTTGAAGAAGAAGAAGCAATGGGTGATGCAAATCGTTCACTCAAGGAGTTAGCTTCTCATAGGCTTGATACACAACAAGGGTGTATTCAAACGAACTCTACTTTTGAGATCAAGCCGGGGTTGCTTAGAGAATTACCAAAGTTCCATGGCATGGTGAATGAAGACCCAAACAAACATCTTATGGACTTCCACACCATTGTCACGGCCATGCTTCCAGCGGATGTTGAGGCGGATGGTGCAATGTTAAAAGTTTTCCGTTTCTCTTTGATGGATAGTGCTAAGGATTGGTTGTACTATTTACCTCCCGGAAGTGTCACAACATGGAATGGGCTGAAGAAACTCTTTTTAGAGAGATATTTTCCTGCATTAAAGGCTACTCAAATTCGCAAAGAGATTTGTGGGATGAAGCAAAATGTGGGAGAATCCTTATATGAATGTTGGGAACGATACAAGAGATTAGTGGTAAGCTGCCCTCACCACCAATTCAGTGACGCTATGATCATCCAATACTTCTATGAAGGACTCCAATCAAGTGATAGGAATCTTATTGACGCTGCGGGTGGTGGTGCACTAGTTAGCAAAATGGTGGCACAAGCTAGAGAGTTGATTGAAAATATGGAAGCGAACTCCCAACAATTCTTGAGTCGTGGTTCGGATGTGCTTCTAAGAAGAGTGAATAAAGTGAGCGAGGTTGAGGAACTTCGTCAACAAATGGGTAACATGTCAGCAATGATGCAACAAGTTGCATCCGCGGTTATACCAAGTTCCTCTCAAACTTATGAGGACGAGCAAGCTAATGCGGTCTTTCCAAATCAACAAAGACGGTATGATCCCTACTCTAACACTTACAATCCGGGATGGAGAGATCACCCCAATTTTAGCTATGCCAACAAGCAAGGAGCGGTTCAACAACCTACCATCAACTTTCCGAGGGGATTTCAACCTCAACAACAACAATTCCAGCCGAGACAACAATTTCCGCAACCATAAGCACAACAATCAATGCAAAATCAAGGTTCCGATATTGATTCAAAGCTTCAAACAATGATGCAAGGCATTTCTACCATGTTTAAAGAAAGTCATCAAGAAACTAAGAGTGCTATCAAGGAGTTGCAAACACAAATGGGCTCCATGGCTATTGAGTTGAACCAATTGAAGGCACAAAATAGTGGGAAACTCCCTTCTCAACCTATTAACCCAAAAGAGGGTGTCAATGCTATTACATTGAGAAGTGGTACACAACTTGTGCAACCCGGGTTACGGATTCGGGCAAGGTGGAAACACCAAAGGAACTGTTTTGGAGGAGAAGAATGAGGATTCTCCCCAAACTTCCGAGGTACCTATTCCTAACTCTAAAACTCCGGTTTCTACTTATGTTCCTCCTTTACCTTTTCCTGGCAGATTTGCAAGTTCTAAGAAGGCAGAACTAGAAAAGGAGATTTTAGACGTTCTAAAGAAGATCCATGTGAACATACCACTCATTGATGCTATTAAGCAAGTTCCAAAGTATGCAAAGGTGTTGAAGGACTTGTGTACCAATAAGCAAAGGCTCAAAGGTAATGAAGTGCTTAGTGTGGGGGAGAATGCTTCGGCAATCTTACAACACAAACTCCCACTTAAGTGCAAGGATCCCGGTAGTTTTGACATTCCTGTCAAAATTGGTAACACAACATTTAACAAAGCTATGTTGGATTTAGGTGCATCCGTTAATGTTATGCCGGCATCAATGTATAATTCACTTGATCTTGTTCCTCTTAAAAAGGCTGAAATTGTATTGCAATTAGCCGATCGATCTAATGTCTACCCCATGGGTATTGTTGAGGATGTTCTTGTGCAGGTTAATCAACTTGTATTTCCAGCTGACTTTTGTGTGTTAGAGATGGATGAAGGTTCACCGGAATCGTATCTTCCATTGCTACTTGGGCGTCCCTTCATGAAAACGGCGAAAACCATAATTGATGTGGACAAGGGAACGCTAACTATGGAGTTTGATGGAGAAACGATACGTTTCAACATTTTCGAGACGATGAGATATCCTACTGATGTCCACTCTTGTTTCTCCATTGATGTTATGGATACATTGGCACAACAAATGTTTGAATTAAATGGTGATGATGCTTTGGAAACCGTGTTAACTACATCCATGGATAATGGTGTAGAATGTGGTAATGAAGTCAAGGAAGCCCTTAGTGATCTTAATTCACTACAAGGATGCCCGGAAACTCATAATATCTCTTTTATTTCTTTACCATGCAGTGATGAGAAGCTTGTGCCTTCAATTGTTAAATCTCCAAAGTTAGAATTGAAACCTCTTCCCGATCACCTAAAGTACTTGTACTTGGGTGATAATGAAGAGTTACCTGTGATTGTTTCTAATGAGCTTAGTGATTTACAGGAGCAAAAACTTCTAAGGGTGCTAAGGAAGTACAAGACGGCCATAGGATGGACAATCGCCGATATCAAGGGTATAAGCCCTGCCGTTTGTATGCACAAACTTCGTTTGGAGGACGATGCAAAGCCTACAAGGGAAGTGCAACGTCGTTTGAACCCTCCCATGATAGAAGTTGTGAAAAAGGAGATACTCAAGCTTTTGGAAGTGGGTGTTATCTACCCCATATCCGATAGCAAGTGGGTGAGCCCGGTACAAGTAGTACCAAAGAAATCAGGTGTGACGGTGGTGGAGAATGATAAAAACGAACTTGTCCCAACTCGTGTGCAAACCGGTTGGAGGGTTTGTATTGATTACAGGAAATTGAATGCCACTACTAGAAAAGATCACTTCCCTTTACCTTTTATTGATCAAATGCTTGAACGTTTAGCTGGACACTCTTACTATTGCTTCCTTGATGGCTATTCAGGTTATAATCAGATTGTGATAGCACCGGAGGATCAAGAGAAAACCACTTTCAAAGGTGTATGGTAAGTATCTTTGTCAAAGGATCAAGAAAAGAGCCTTTTGGCTTGTGCAATGCTCCAGCTACCTTTCAAAGGTGTATGGTAAGTATCTTTTCGGAATATGTTGAAAACATAATCGAAGTGTTCATGGATGACTTTAGTGTCTTTGGTGATTCATTTGACCTTTGCTTGAACAATTTGTCTCTAATCCTTGAACGATGTGTTGAAACAAATCTTGTGCTGAATTGGGAGAAGTGCCATTTTATGGTAATTCATGGCATAGTTTTAGGCCATATAATATCTTCTAAAGGCTTGGAAGTTGATAAATCTAAGATAGACCTTATTCGTGCTTTAACCCCTCCCACTACGGTAAGGGGATACGCTCTTTTCTTGGTCATGCAGGTTTCTATCGAAGATTCATCAAGGATTTTTCCAAGATAGCATCACCACTTTGTAACTTATTGCAAAAAGATGTGGTATTTAACTTTGATGAAAAGTATATGGTGGCATTCAATCGTTTGAAAGAACTTTTGATTTCAGCCCCTATCATTAAACCACCGGATTGGAGCAAGCCTTTTGATCTCATGTGTGATGCAAGTGACTATGCGGTTGGTGCGGTTCTTGGGCAACGTGTGGGGAAGCTTCCTCATGCTATTTATTATTCTTCTAGAACGTTAAATGAGGCCCAACAAAACTACACAACCACTGAAAAAGAGTTGTTAGCCATTGTTTTTGCTTTAGAAAAGTTTCGCTCTTATCTAATTGGTACAAAAGTTGTTGTCTTTTGTGATCATGCAGCGCTTAAGTACTTGCTTACAAAGAAAGAGGCGAAACCGAGGCTCATACGATGGATTTTACTCTTGCAAGAGTTTGATATTGAAATCAAGGACAAGAAAGGAATTGAGAACACCGTTGCGGATCACTTGAGCCGACTTGCTGTGGACAAGGAAGCTATCCCATTGCGTGAAAGTTTCCTGGATGAGCAACTATTCTCAGTTGCCTTTGGAGAACCATGGTATGCCGATATTGTCAATTACTTAGTTTCTAAACAAATCCCAAAGAACTTGTCTCGTGCTGAGAGGGACAAACTTAAGAAGTTGGGAAACCAATACATATGGGATGATCCATACTTATGGAAACATGGTAGTGACCAAGTAATACGAAGGTGCGTTCCCGAATCTGAATTTAATTCTATCTTGTCTTTTTGTCACTCTTATGCTTGCGGAGGACATTTTGGGAGTAAGAGAACCGCTCACAAGGTACTTGAAAGTGGTTTTTATTGGCCAACTTTGTTTAAGGATGCACATATATTTTGTATAACTTGTGATAGGTGCCAAAGAACCGGCAATCTAGGTGCCCGAAATCAAATGCCACAAACTTTTATTCAATTTATTGAAGTTTTTGATGTATGGGGTATTGATTTTATGGGTCCTATTGTCAACTCCCATGGGAATTTTTATATCTTACTTACGGTTGATTATGTCTCGAAATGGGTGGAAGCTAAGGCCACCCCAACTAATGATTCTAAAGTGGTTTCAGATTTTGTCCAAGCTAATATTTTGGCAAGGTTTGGAATCCCAAGATCCATAATTAGCGATGGGGGTTCTCACTTCAAAAACAGGATTTTACAAAGCTTGTTGAAGAAGTACAATGTGTCGCACAAGATTGCACCACCTTATCATCCCCAAACAATTGGACAAGCCGAGGTGTCTAACCGGGAGGTGAAATCCATTCTAGAGAAGACGGTGAACCCAACAAGGAAAGATTGGAGCATGCGACTTAATGATGCTTTGTGGGCGTATAGAACCGCATACAAGACACCTATCGGGATGTCTCCCTTTAGGCTTGTGTATGGTAAACCTTGTCATTTACCCGTTGAAATTGAGCATAAGGCGTTTTGGGCTATTAAACAATGCAATATGGAGATGGATGGGGCTGGAAAGCAAAGGAAGTTACAACTCCAAGAGCTAGAGGAGCTTCGCAATGATGCATTTGAAAGCTCACGCATTTATAAGGAAAAGACGAAGGCATTTCATGATAACATGATTTCTAGAAAACAATTTTGCATTGGGCAGAAAGTGCTTTTGTTTAATTCTCGCTTGCATTTATTTCCGGGTAAATTAAGGTCACGATGGATCGGACCTTTTATTGTTACTAATGTGTTTTCTCATGGTGCAGTGGAAATTCGTAGCATAGCTACAGGGAAAGAACTTAAAGTTAATGGGCACCGGTTGAAACCATATTATGAGAATTTCACTTCCGAAGTCTTGGTTGTCAAGGATCGTTCCCACAGAGAGGTCTTGGTTGTCAAATTGATTCGGTTTCCTATAAATAACACCGGGAATTTTCTGATTTTTATAAAATTAAAACTAAATAAAAGCAAACAATAAAGGTAAACACACAAATCAAGGATGAGAAAGTATTGGTCATGGATTTCGTCTTCAATCACAAACATGTTTTCAACACAATAACTAGAATTGATATTTTAATCTCAACTTTTATCAAAGGCCCTAGAATACCTTGATCGCAAGAATATCCCGCTAATCTTCTCTTGTCATCAACAAACACATTAAAAGATGCGAATATGAATTCTATCTAAAAGAACAACCTAACGTGTAAAAGCACTAATCAAGTTTAATTCCCTAGATGCATTAGGTTCTATGAAATCAGGCCAATCAAAGCAATCGAACGTGTAAAAGCACTAATCCGATTTAACAAAGGTTATGGTTCACATATGATCATAAGAATATATCACTACAAACTATAATCATATTTATGCTACTTCAAATCAGGAATTATCACTTTTGCGTATAATAACCCTAATCTAGCAAAAGACATGCATGTGAGTTCTACCAATTTGCAACTTGACAAAACAAACATTCAATCATATGACAATATTAATGGTGAATCATAAACGATAATATGAGAGAAAACTAATTTATTGAACAAAAACTCATGTTTGGAAATCCAACTAATCCATAACCAAAAGAAAACTCTAGCTCATATTCATGGAGTTCATAACAAGAAGAAAGAGAAAAGCATTCATGGTTCTAAACCCTAGAACAAGAGTAGAGGCAAAAGATATGAGAAAAGAGATCCCATAATCTAAAAGTCTTTCCTTTAAATAGCTCCCTTGTTTCCAAAATTAGGTCTAATCTTCAAAAGTCCACTAGATAGAAGTCCTCCAAGCCCATGTGTGGAAAATACCCGTGTGAAAATCTCTGTCCAAAATTCCCCGTCGGAATTGATGACGTCATCGCCGGAACCCGGTCACCGGTCGTCAGAATCCGGTCACCGTAAAACTATCTCCGACCACCTGAACCTGTATCCGACTACCATAACTCGCAGCAACTCACTATCATTCTCTACAGTTCATATACTCACAATTCAGAGCAATACATCACATATGACCCTTCTAAACCAATTCTTGAATTCTTGCGAAAACGCGCCCAAAAGCGCGACTCGTAGCTCATATGTGCCGCGACTGACTCTTGCATTCGACTCATACCCCCTTCATGATTCACTGAAATATTATGATTCACACTTTAACTTCCGAAATCCGACAACCGGAAGTAGCACCACCGGCTCGCCATTTCTGCTCCGTTTTCGCACAGTTTCTGCAGCTTCAAAACTGCCCCACTGCAAACCAATTCCTGCCGCAGCAACATCTCCATAGCTCACACCACTTGCACACTGCTATTTCATACACAACTAATACACCTTTTGCACTGCAGCTGCAATTTTGTCATAGCCATTGCACCAGCTCTTCCATAGTATCAGACTCTGCCTTCATACCAACTCCAATTCTTCCCTGTTCTCTCCTCAAATAAACCTAAACATTCATCTATTCATTCATCTGTAGGAAACCTTCTCTTTCTGTCCAGACCACCACCAATTCTATGCACACTGTATTATTTCGTTGCCACAATGACTCCATGTTACTACCATTCACAACTCATTCAGCCTTCCTTTGATCAACTTAAACACACTCACATCACATTCCCACTGTTGACTGCTAAAGAACTAGAACCCAGTGAAACCACCAATTCCTTTCACAACCTAAGACCCATGGCTATCCTCGATTCCACCTCGAGCTTCTCCGTAACAACCTCATCCTCTGGAATCTCCCATTGAATTGCAGCTGCACACGGGAAACACCAACATCAGCACCAGCTGAACTCTGTAACCACCTTCCAATTCCATTGGCTGCAACTCATTCCTGTGACCTTGCAATCATTTTGCTAATAACATCATTATCACTCTCCCCTGCAGATTTAATTGCACCACTGCAACAGCTGCAACTTCAGCATACTTCCTAGCCCTCTGCAATTGCCTCAACTCCAGCTGTAGCTCACAAGTACCCTGTAGTTCAACCCAGTACCTGCAGTTCAACCCAGTACCTGCAGTTCAACCATCTCAATCCACTGATCCAGATCAAACCACCAAAGCTAAGAATCATTGTAGTCAACACCTGCAATTCAGCCCACACAAACCATCTGCAATTCCTACCAGCTCTCAAACTCAGTTCATACACAATCAACATCATCTTTTCTCTCTCTATTCGCAGCTTGTAGATTCTCCACCATTCTCAAAAACACCATCTCTTCTTCTCTCATCTTCTCTCTCGGCTGCTACCATCTTTGCCATTACCTCGCACTCTCGCATTCTGACCTCAATATGTAGCTTCATTCAGCCCATCAGCTTACAAACTTTAAGAACTCAATCACAGCATCACGTCCTTCACTGCCATCAGGCCAGCCATCACAGTTGCAAGGCCCCTAAACTGCTCTCAGTTCCTTTATCCTTCACTCTTCCAGGTATAGCAACACAACCACCAAAATGGCATACAACAAAGAACTCAACTTCAGCTACCACATCACTGCCATCACCTGCAATCTTCGAAAGCTCACCTACTCTTGCTGCCTGTACATCCGAACTTGACTCAAACACCATGATATTCTTCATCTTCTCGATTTAGGCACTCGCAAGCACATTTTGTGCATTCTATTGGTAATTCGAGATAGCAATTTTGCATTCTGATGAGTTCTTTTTGACCTGTAATTTCACATTCATTCGTAACCCATCATTCATACAATAGTGAACATTCATAATCTCCCTATTTAGTTCTCATCATCAACAGCGGCTTCATTCTTCCTTTGTATTCTTCAGAACTTGCCGACATCTAATACCACCAGCTTCATCTTCTTCCCACTGATTTCTCGCCCAACTCTTTACCTAAATCCGTTCACTATTGCTGGTAAAATCGAATTCAAATCAAACCCATGTCAGCCTGCACCTTGGGCTACAATCACCACACACACACCCAACAGAATCCATGTTTTCAACATCTCAATTTCTTCCTTCTTTTATGGTCCAAAACACCAGCAAGTTTACTCCATTTCAACCACCACCGAAGCCCTTTTCTTCCTTACTCTTAATCGCTGGCAACAATTCTCAACTCTCGAGCCACGAACTGTAACTTCTCTCTCGGTTTCAGGTGATGTATGATACACGGCTAATGATAAGAGAGGTGATTTCTCTGGATTTTAGGTTCTATGTAGGAAACTGGTTTTGGATTTAGACACCCAAGCTCTATATCGATCCCATAATGACTCCAGGCACCATATCTTGGATACAGGCCACTAAAAGTGTTGTTGTAAGAAAGTGGTTGTCCTTATCCTCCGATGTGCTCACAATATCATTCGTATGTGAAGCGATCTCTTGGGCTTATTTTCACTTGTTTTGTAACAATAACTCAAAAACACCTAATAAACTCAAAAACAAATATAAGATACATAATTTACAAGAAAACTCGCAAAAAAAGCATAAATACTAGATATAAAATTAGGTGTTTTACTACACCTATCAAGGAGTCATAGAAATCAAGGAGATAGTCGGGATGACGACTTTAAACCAAGCGCTAAATGGGAGGCAACCCATCGGATGAGTATTTCTTGTCTTGTATTTATTTCTTGTCTTGTTTTTAGCTTTTTCTTGTCTTGTTTTTTATTTTTTCTGATTTTTTGTTAGAATTTCCCACCTTGACTTACTTTGGACGATTCAATTTACATTGAGGACAATGTAACGTTTAAGTGTGGGGGAGTGGTTAAGCATTTGCGTTGTAAATTTTTGAAAATTTTCAACTTTTGTGTAAAATAGTGAATAAGAAAACTCCAACTTGTGGTTAGTTTAGAGTCACATAGTATACATGTCGCTAAGATTACATCGAGATTCTCATAAGAGTGACTGAACTTAGAGATGACAGAGAACATGATCGGTTTCTTAATTGTATGAGAGTTAAAGTTGGATTTAACCATGCCAGTGGCAAATAAGGTGCATACTGAATTCGGTATTAGAGTAGTGATCCCCTATAATGGAGACTACCCATGTTACATAATGTGAGGCACCAACCTTCAATTCTTTGTACATGTCTAAATTTGTGCTTTTAGAGTGTGTGTCACCGTACGTAAATTCCGGGTAGAATGGTGAGCTACCCAACCTCCCACCATAGAAGCACTATTTTGATCTCTTGAGTGCTATTTTTTATCAACCATGATGGTGACATCGAATTGCTAACTTACATACCACTTGTAATCTTGTTCGCAGTTAGCACCATCCACTATCTCTCTCTACACCAACAGGTCCATAGAAACACCATCATCATCAACAAGAGGAGCATCACAAATTTAAAGGAAAGTTGAAGACGTTCAAGGTTTACAAGCAACGATGATTTAAATGAGCAGATTTGATTCAAGTAAAGCAACAAAACAAGGAGCGGAATTTTTATAAGTTGAAGACTATTGTACAAGAGTGAAAATTATCAAGGATGAGAGTTCGAGAAGTTTATGATATCAAGACATATAAGTTGTGAAGAATCAAGCGGTAAAGTACTTACACCATGGCCTTTGTACTTACATTTTTATTTTATTTGTATTTTACTTTCTCTTGTCTCAAATGATAAAAAAAAAAAATGAAAAAAAAAAAAAAAAATAGAGACAAGAGAAAATTTCTTTAGGTTCATTACTAGTTTTATTGTTTAATTTCGTTTTTTTATTTTGTATTTGTTTTATTTTTCTTGTTCTCAAAAAAAAAAAAAAATGCATTGTATTATATTTTGGGTTTGTATAGTTCGTTTTTAGTTTTATATTCTTTCAAAAAAGCCAATGGAAAGAAGGAATATCTACAATGAAATTTCAAGCAACAAGGAATTAGAGGAAAGAATCACATTGTCAAGATTCTACGAAGTTCAAGAGTTATCATCAAGAGTTGAAGACCGAAGACGAAGATGAAGACACCGATTGAAGACAGAAGACGTTTCTATAGATGTTGTGAGAGTGGTGCTAGCTGCACATCGAACGGATAACGAGGTAAGTAAGCATATTCCCACCTTCGTTAAATGGTTGATTTCCTTTCTTAGAGATCGTCAGAAAAAATGGGTTTTCAAAATATTAAAAGATGTGGGTTTTCAAAACAATTCGGAGGGTTTTGCCTTCCTACCATTCAACGTGTCGCAGGTTTCTCTCTTCATTCCTACCTGGACACATGTGTGACCCATAAAAAGTTGTTTATTATTGAGAGCAACTTCATAAAACCCTTTTCTTGTGAGGCTGAGTCGAGACTTTTGATCACTTCGAACCCGAATTTCTTTCGAGAAGGGATGGTTATTTCTCTCTCAACTTTTAAGGATGAGATTGTGTTCATATATGTGTCTAACTTCTTATGACTAGTGTGCAGAATTTCTACGTCTTCTTAGCGCGTTGGATGCTATCATTACGGAGAACTAGTAAGTTGGAAAAGTAGGTTTTGTGGGTATATCTCTAGTAAACCCTCACGAGACTATAACTCGTCCACTAGGGACACCTAGGGGTTCAAAGGCCTGTTATTCATGCTAAGAGTAACTGTATCCTTGGCGACACGGAGTTGTTTGTATATTTGAGAATTGTTTTGTTTAATTTGCTCGAGGACTAGCAAAGTCTAAGTATGGGGGAATCTGATAGGTGTTGTAAAACACCTAATATTATATCTAGTATTTATGCTTTCTTTGCTATTTTCCTTGGGAATTGCGTATCTTATGTGTGCTTTTGAGTGATTAGGTACAACGGAGTCATTATGAGCAAAAGAAGAAGAAATTAGCCATTTGGAGCGTAAAGGAGCACAAAGGTCAATTCACATGCGAGCTATACTTGGAGCGGGCTAAGTTGCACGAAAAAGAGTGAAGAATGAGCAGTCAGTTCTGTGAAACTGACAGGCAAACATTAGATGGGCAGCCCTTATCCATTCTATTGGTGCCACTATCCAATCCGTACGGACATACCTCATATTCTTGAGTTGTTTCTCAGACAACTCGATATTTTCTTTCATCCCTCATTAATACATCTCACCTGAAATTGAGAGAATGAGAAAGCAGTGTTGAGTAGCCGTGATGCTGAAATTGAGCAGATCGAGATGAAGGAGGAGAGTGAGTTTCTGTTGAAATTTAGATCGAGAAGAAGGAGGAGCAGCTGATGTTACTAATTAGTTTGAGATTAAGAAACTTAGGGTTTTCCTGAGGTTGATTGAATTGAATCTGGGTTTGAGTCTGAGGAAGAAATTGATGAAATGGTTGTTCTTGTGGTGATGAATTTGAAGATGGGTATCATTTGATGCTCGAATTCAAAGAGAGGATGTCAGTTGGTGGTGATAATAAATCCAGGTAAGAAAAAGGGGATCTGTGATGAAAAGGAGAAGATTGAGAGGCTACAGAATTAGTGACAAATTAAAATGGTGTTATTTGATGGACTGGAATTGTAGCTTCTGGCAGGGGTTGAGAAGGGTATATGGCCTGGTGGAGTTCTTGCTGGTGGTTCCCTGGCTGAGAAGAATGTTTGTGATGCCAAGGTCATGAAGCTGCAGAATCTGGGAAATTGATGCAGTTGAGCTCAAGGTGGAGTGAGCTGCATCTGGAGATGAAGTTGGTATTGCAGAGAATGATAGAAATGAATGCAGTGGTTTAGTGGTGTTGGTATGATTCATAACAGCTTAAGAGGAGTGGATACAAGTTGGGAAATAGGGTTGCAGGGCAAGAGTCTGCTGCTAGTTAGATTGTACAGTTGCAGTTATGCAATTGTAGAAGCAATGGATGTGTGAGATGCAGGTGCCATAACTGGTTCATGACTGAGATGGAGTTAATGGTGATTTTGTAGGGGTCTGTTGGCTTGAGGAGATGATGAACAACTTAAATGGTGTGTGTAGAATGAAATTGCAGGTCTGAGATTGCAGGGAGTGTGGCTTGTTCATGGTAGAATAAAGGAAAGCTTATGTGTTATGAATTGAGTACCAGAGAAGAACAAAATGGGGTATTGACTTATACATGGGAGTTCCAGTGTTGTCTGTTGCTTTGAGCTAAAGGGTTAAGCAAGAATAGAGGAGTTGAACTTCAGTTCTATATGTATGCTTAGGATGGAGGTGTTGGTAATGGCAGTCCTGGTGTTGTGTACAAATGCTCAGATGATATGCAATAGCAGACAATGGAGTTGTTGGTGTTAGAATGCATGAAGCGAAGCTGCAGAGGCTGTGGTGCTGTGTAATGATGTTTGAAAGTGGTCTGGTGCTGTATTGCAGTGAGTGGGTTGAGGCAGTGCAGGTGTTGCTGGTGGTGTTTGATGATGTTTCAGTTGTATCTATGGCCTGAAGTGATATTGAATCTGCTGAGGCTGGTAATAGAGATGAAACTGGTGGGATGGAGCAGCAATGTGAGCTGATAGAGTGGTGATTGTCTGGTGGAATTTGGGGCTGAGAATGAGTTGTTTAAGAGCTGAGTTCATATGGATTTTGTTGGTTTGAATGAAGGAGATATGGATCTGAGATGGATGCATATGTTGGTAGCTGGTACAATGAATACATGGAGGCGGTTTGTGCTGCTGAGAGATTTAGCTGAAGAGCAGGGGTGGCAGATTGAATGAGTTGAATTGCAGGTTGAGAAGCTGCAAGATTAGATGATGCATTGAAGGAGGTGGAATAGATGTTACTAAGGAGATGGTGGTAAGCTGAAATGCAGTACAGGGAAGACTTGGATTCGCTTAGATGTATGCCTAGGATTTTACAGGTTATGAGGTGTGCAAAGTGTTGCCACTATAATGGAGAAGGTGCAATTGCAGGGCACAAGGAGATAGCAGGAGCTGCTGAAGCGACAATCTAGAGAAAATCTGAAGTTGCAGCTGCTTGGATGAAGCGCCATGTTGGTGCAACACTGGGGATGGCCTGTGCAAGATTGCAACAGCTCAGGTTTGTTCAAAATAGCCTAGGCCCAAGTGAGTCAGAATGAGCCAGACCTGACTCATCTGTTTGGCTAATTGACTCAACCTAGTTCAGACTCTGAGTTGACTCGCGTAACTAGACCTGACCCGGTTTGACTCGGCTGAGCCTTGACCGAGTGATTGACCGGTGACCGGGTGGACTTTGCCGGTCACCTGAGCTATTTTCCGGCCAAATTCCGGCCATAATACCAGATTTCCGGCGATCACTTTTGGGGTATATTTTTTATATGGGTATTTGCACACACATGGGCTTGGTGGACCACATGGGCTTTGGGCTATGAAGACCTAATTTTAGAAGTTGGAGAAAAGCTACAAAAGGAGAAAGTTTCTACAACTTTGGGAGATCATGTTTTATTCTTGGAACTTTGGAGAGCCGGTTTTGTTTACGCTTCTAGGGTTTGCTTTTGTTCATCTTATTCTTTTCAATTAATATTTTTATGATGAACTCCATAGCTATGAGTAGCTAAATAATTATTATTGGTTATGGGATAAAGTTGATTTCTCAACATGTTATTTGAATCTATGAATTAGTTTTGTCTCAGTAATTTATTGTTTGTGATTCACAATTAATAGTGTTATATGATTTGATTGTTTGTTTGGTTGAGTCCGGAATCAATCCGATTTGCTTTCATCTCTAAAGCTATATTAGGGTTTTCAATACGAAAAAGTTGTTTATCCCTGATTCTAAGTAGCATAGTGTGGTTATTACTTGTAGTAATACATCTTTATAATTGCATATGAATCATAACCTTGGTTAAATTGAATTAGTGCTTTTACACGTTTGATTGCCTTGATTAGTCTTATTCCATAGAACTTATTGCTTTTAGGGAGTTAAATCTAATTGTGCTTTTACACTTTCGGTTGCTTTCTAGGAAGAATTCACATATGCATCTTTTAATGTGGTTGTGATGAAATCAGGGAATTAGCGGGATATACTTGCGATCAAGGTATCCTAGGACTTTTAGTAAATGAGAGATTAAAATACCAATTCTAATCGTTGATGAAAATACATGTTTGTGAATGATACTATCCCGTGACCAATATCTTCTCTTTATTGATTATTCCAATTATTTGCTTTGCTTTATTTTATTATTACTTTAGTATTTCGCTAAAACAACAAACATCCCCCCTTGGTTACCTTAGAAACTGAAAATCGCATAACAACAATTGCCTCTCTGTGGAAACGAACTCCTCCTTACCTTATACTTCATTTATATTTAGTGAGTAAGAAAGTGAAATTATTTTTGACACTTACGACAGCGATCAGGAGCGTTGAAGTGGCTTCCTCTTCAGTTCGATTTACCCTTGCGAATTCCATGATTCTTGACTGACCATCTTTCTCGTGTTGAAGAAGTCCTTGACTGACGGTGAAGGAACTTCATGCTGAGCCTCAGTCCCCAAGCGTGGTTTACATGGTTTGTTCGTAGTGGTTGTTGTCGAGCCAGATATGGAATATCTTGGACGTTGTTTCATCATTGTGGGAGTCATGTGGTACTGGAGTTGGAGTTGGCGGACGCACATGATGTTGTATCTCGGTGGTTTTCCTCTTGTTGCTTCAGGGAACTACTTACAGAAGGCTTAAGGTTGTATCGTCTGTTGGTGAGATATATGCCCCTACGAACATTATGAGGCTCTTCATTACCGGCAGGCCTGTTTCTTTCTATCAGGGCATATGTTGTTGTAGATGAGCGTTCAACAGCTCCAGAGGATGACCAAAAGCGCAGATTCTTCAACATAGCATGATAGACATGTACCACTGTCTGATAAAGTGACTCGCCATGATCTTGTTCGACCACTGTCTGATAGAGTGACTCACCCGGATCTTGCTCGATATGACGCGTGGACATCGTTATCTTCTTGAGGCTTCTCCCTTGAGGTATCGACTCCAGTGGAAAATTGCCGTTATAGAGCGTTGATACGTTGCACCGGCATTCTTTAAACAAAATGGCAGTATGGTATAATAAAAATTTCCGAGAGGAGTTTGAAAAGCTATCTTACTTGTGTCATGCTCGTACATCCTTATCTGGTTGTAGCTGCTACATCCATCCATGGAGGATAACATGCCATGTCCGCTGGTTGCATCTACTAATATGTCGATGTTAGGTAGAGGAGGATCATTTTTGGAACAACACATGTTCAAGTCTCTGAAGTCTATGCAAGACCGATCTATCCATTTTCTTCGTGTATCCGAACCGCAATCTGTTTAACCGACTTGGATCCGGGTATGACATGTAGATGATGGGTGACCAATTTTCATCTAAATCCGGCATTTCTTCATATCTCCAAGCAAATATGTCTTGGTACTCTTTGAGAAGTTCCACGAGCTTCGTGCGTTTATCCGTACTCAAGGTTGAGCTGATGGACATAGGCCTAGGAGATTCCCCCAACGATTTCAATCTCATCAGTTGTGGAGTTGGTGCCCTCTTGCAGCTGTTGTGGAGCATCTAGCACTTGCTCTTGTGGTTCGTTGTTGTTGTAGCATTCCATTAGGTGGAGAGACCGGGTAATCTCCCCGCTAATTGATAATGGCAGTGTCGGTATACCGTTTTCCCTTTCTGGTCACGACTCGCCATAAAAGTTCGTTCCCTCTTCGTGTGAACGTGGGTCGTGGCTTCACAGGATGGAGAAGAATGCTTCGTCCGCAAAGATACATCGTGGGTACTAGCCCTCAATGATGCAATCCAGTCTTCTTCCTGAATTGACGCCCACGTGGGGAGTGGGATGCAACGAACTTGTCTGATTTTTTCCGCGGAGCTTCTCCCGTATGTGCTTTGGTTTGGTTTCCCTCGAAGTCCGTCATTGTGGTAGGCTTCCGTACGACCTTGCCCGGGAGAACCTTGGATGTCCCGAGAGTCTTGAGAGTAATCACATTCGAAGACGCTCCCGTGTCGATAAGGGCCGTCTTGAACTCAATCCTTGATGCGTGCGGTGACATGTAGGGCACGGTTGTGACCTTCCTCTGGTTGATTGCAGCAAAATGTCTCCGTGCGCTGATTCTTCGAGAGGTGTGAAAGTTCGCATAAACTTTCCACTAGAGAAAATGCTTCCCGATCCATCGGCCTCTGGTTCATAGTGAAACTATTGACTTGAGGAGGATCGTTGTGAGGATCAGTCCCCAGTGTAGAAGTCTCCATGACAGGTTCGCTCATATCTGATGTCGCTTCTTTGATCAGGTCCATGTAGGTCCGCGCCGCTGAAGTACCTTTTCCGGTGCGTTGAATGCATTCCTTGTTGGCTCCAGGGGCTGTTGCGGGTCTTGTGGAAATCGATCAGTTAATGTCTTAAGAAAAGTGAGTACCTCTTTCTGAGTTGCGGCCATATCCGTTTGAGTCTTAGCAAGAACTTCCTGCTTCTCCATCAAGTCTGCAATGGTAATGGGAGATGGTCCTCCTCTCGTCCCTCCGGCTCCTCGTCCTGATGAAGGAGTGGAAGTTGTTGCTCTGGTGACTACCGGAGGTGTTACACTTAAGGAGATGCCGGGATTTGCGGCTGCTCTGGCTCTGGTGATGGGAGGAGTTACACCTACTGGAATATCTCATGCTCCGCTAGCGTTGGTGATAGAAGTGACCGCTCCACGAGATGTATTGACCACGGAAGCTCCACTGACAGGTACATCGATACCGGGAGTGTTATCTACACTAGCTCCATCAGAATTGATTGCTGATCCAGACCTGAGTTCCACCATCTTGAAATGAATTGCTGATTGAATTAGTTCTAAGATCTACCCTTTTTCAAATTGATAAAATTGAATCGGATTTCGAAGAAATTGACTTTACAACCGAGAGATTAACCTCCCGCTGTGGTCGCCAATTGTTTATGGGTGAAAACTATTTCTGCCGGTTTTGGTTATTTGGGATGTGTGGATGAGAAATGAGTCTAAACCTTAAACAAATGCACTGCACGGAGTGCTTGTAGATTCGAGAAATCAATCCAGGCAAGTCCTACCTAAACCAAGAAATGGCCGTTCCAGGACTTGTTTCGGTCACAAAGTGAAGGAGATGGGGTTGATCTTAGGGAGGGAAGCGAAGAAGGTGTTGAGAATGTGAAGGTGTTGGCTATGTATGACTTGTATCAGAAAGCTGAACTGGCTTGCAGGGTGTGAGTATCAGTTTCGGTGTTTGAATACGATTGTATCAACACTTGCCTCTGTTGTCTTGACTTGCTCTTGTTTAAAAAATAGGATGGAGAACCTATTTATACAAGTCTTTTAGCCTAACCTTCGTATCTCGTGGGAAGTGGAGAAAGTGGAGTGATGGAGTAGTGGAGTAATGTGTTAGTGTCACACGACCAGGCTTGCCCACTTCTCCCATCATCACTTAACCGTCCATGACTTCCTGACACGCTCTTGTGATGGCGCGTTGTGCGCTGCATGCTGTAAACCGCCAGACCAATACCCCATTATGTAAACCCCAGTTTGTGACATGATTGATGTCTGGAATGTGTGGGTCGTGGGACCCAAAAAGGTAGCATGTAATGCTAAATTGAATAATCGCGTTATTCGGGAGGTCGATACTTGTGAAGTATCGTGTGTATTCTATGAAGGTACTTTGCATCATGGTGTGGTAAAGTGACGGTGGTGATCACCAAGACGCCTTACTGACCAATTAACTCCTGACCAGGGTTGTATAACCAAGCCGGTGAAGTTGGACGGACGAGATGATCTTTGAGACACTCATCTGTGACTGATAGGTGTAGAATACACCGTATTTAATATCTAGTATTTATGCTTTCTTTGCGAGTTTTCTTGTAAATTATGTATCTTATGTGTGCTTTTGAGTTTATTAGGTGCAATGGAGTCATTTGGAGCAAAAAGACCAAGTAGAGCTCGTTCGAACCTAGGAGTTCTTGCTATCATCTTGAAGAGGACGAAAATGCGAAGCTAACGGCGAAAGAACGGAGTCATTCCGACATCGTATGAAGAAGTTACGAGCAATTGAAGCAAGTCAAAGTGCGCGAAGTTGTCGCAGCACAGAATTTATAAAGGCACCCATATTTATATTAGGGGATGCCACATTCTTCCTCTTTACCAATCACGTAAAAAAACAGCATTGGTGTGATTCAACAAGAAAGAACGCATTGCTTTGGTGACTTGGTTACGGCTGTAGACTATGGAATAACGATGAAGCTGTGGTTGGCTGCTGTCGACGATAGTGATAAATCCTTGCTGCCATTGGTGATCATGATGGAAGCTCGAGATGAGCAATGGTGAACTTCCAGTGATGCTGGTGATGGGTTTGAATTGCTGGAGTTGGTAGATTGGCTGGCAGTGACATGCAACGATAGGTGATGATGATCTTGGCTATGGAATAAACGGAGATGATGTTGCATTATCAAGTACTCAAGGTACTGCAGCCAGCCACTGTTGATGATCATTGTTTGACAGCATGACAGGAGTTGAACAGATGGGAGAAGCTCGATGGATGAAGAGAAGATGGGTTTATGCTGTAGTTTTATTATGGTCATCGTTGGCAGTTGGAGATGAAATGGAGACTATGATACTTGGTGGAGTAGAAGCACGAAAGTATGTGGCAGAGTTTAATAGAGCTCGAGTGGGTTAGAACTGCAATGAGAAGATGATGCCTGCGACGATGGTGTTAGCAGTGGTGCTGCTATGATGAGTTCGAGCATAAGAGCAGGTTTGTATATATTTCGAAGTTGAGATGGAACTCTGGATACGAAGATCGGTATTGGTGTTGGATGCTATGGTTTGCCGGTGAAGAGAATCGAGATGAAATGAGAATGTTCAATGGGACGCCGCGGCGATACACGATGGAGGATTCTACAAATGATTGGGGAAGAGTGTTGGGCGAGTTTGGTTTTGGCTGTATAAGGAAGAATTGCTGTCGAGGAACTTGAGGATGGATTTGGGCTGGACAGAGAAAGATCAATATCTGCTAATGGGTGTGATGCTCGGGTTTCACCGAGGCGAGGAAGACAATGGTTGCAACTTCTATCGGTGGAGTCTGCTGCGAATGATGGCAGTGACGACAAGTATCAATGGAGTTCGTAATACTTCCAGAGAGCGAAACTGTTGGCTGAAAACGGAGAGTGATCACCGACGAAACAAGAAAAGAATGATAAGGAGATGCTACTGATGAGAGTCAGCTTGGCAGTGGACTCTCGCTTCTTACATTACCAGATCGAAGGCAGTGGTATTCGAAGGGAATTATTGGTAACTGTGGGTGATGGCAGGGAAGCTAATGGTGCAGAGATACTACAGATGAGAATGACGATGGAGCTGAGCAGTTAGGAGTTCAGCCCGAGATTAGCAGAGAGAATGATGTCAATGGAAGAACTCGAGCTCGATGATGAGTCGTAGTTCATGAGTCTATGAGTCCGTAAGGATTGTCGATTCTTGTCGGCTCGCACGAATCGAGTAGGCAAACCGCAGACTTTTCACTTGGGCCGTGACTTGCTTTTGGAAGCTGTGAGTTTTGCAATTGCTTTGCACGGGATTTGATGCACCTTAGATTTTCTCTGGAGACATATAAAGAGAAGACTTTTATTATATCTTTATCTATCTCTTCTACTTTTGATTCTAGGTTTAGAACCATGAAGTCTTTTCTTTCTTCTTGTGATGAACTCCTTGAATATGAGTACCTAAGTTTATTATTGGTTATGGATGTAGTAGCAGGTTTTCCCACACTACACCCCTCACTATATTTTGGTTAATTAGTTCATTGAAAGATGCATAATTGAGAATGTTTATTGATTGATTTCATGAGTTATCTACACAGGGAAAAAATGGAATTACACTTAGCAAGTAAAACACTCTTAAAACTTTCTCCTCCTAATGACTTGCAACAATTCCAAAAAGATCTCCCTACAATGTCAATCAATTCCCTCTTTTATATAGGGTAATACATAGTGGGATGACAAATGCTCATCCTCATTTTCTGGAATGTCCTCGCCAAGTGTCGCCATGTACAACTATTCAATCCGCGACACTTATTGCGATATGATCCTACATCTTGCCTCTTTTTCCTTGAATATTGCTTGAAGGGCGATCTTGAAGGAAAAATCTGTCATAGTAGTCTTTGATCTTTTTTGATGAAGGAACGAAAGTTTAAGAATATTGTTTCTTGAAAAGTACGTACTTGCTCTCTATTCTTTTAAGTTCCGAGCTTTTGAGATATATATGAAGTATCGCTTTATCTCTCCCCGCGAGGGGAAGAGTACCATGAGATTTTTATAATGTTGTTGCCGCACTCTCATCTTCGCTTTGTACTTTTACACGGATTTGATTATTAATGCCTTCTCGACACGTTTCTTCTAACCACTTTTTCTGACCGTTCATGTCTCTCGCATTAAATGACCTCGTTTTTCCGAGGATCTTTTCCCTATATATAGTTTCCTTTTCCCCCTCCTTTCATTCTTTGGTTTCTCCTCGCACCTTTCTTTGACTCTCTCCTTCCGCACTTTGCGCTCCCGCGACCGCAGCTTTTCTTCATCCTTTTTCTAGCGCTCTTTTAATCTCCGATCTTTCATCCATTCCCATACCGATAGATGGCTTCCATCGGCAGGGATACAAAACTTCTTTGAAGAAGTTCAACAGGGTTGCTCGAGAAGGGTTTTACTCACAACCATTCCCGATCAAGAACCTTCATCCATTCTTTTCCTCAGAATCTTTCTCCGATCATCAATGTAATGATCAAGATTATAGTCTCGCCAGCTTCTCGGACTTCCTATTCCCTTGTACAATCCCGAGTTGCCTTTTTTATGAAATTTTGGCCTCATGAAAATTCTCTTGGCCGCTTTATCAATTAAGGGCGATTGTATTCACATGCTTGAGTTCGCATTCATGAGATTTGGAAATAGCTCATGAGAAATACACCGTGGGAAAACTTTTGAAAATTAATTAAGATAACTATGGTGAATGCGTAGATCTCAATGCTCGGTTTCATAAGAAAATGATAATGTTTCAAGATAAATTACTCATGCAAGACATTGATTGGCACCTGTGCAGAAGGGTTTGCTTTTTGCCATTAATGAAGTTGGATGTCAATGGAAGAACTTGCGAGCTCGATCAAATTCTTGGCTTTTGTTCCTACTGGAGGGGATTTTTAAAGCATTCGATGAGCCGTGAATGAGTTCATGAGTCTGGTGGTATGATTCTTGGCGACTATCGAGAGCTTACGAGAGAATTGCCTTGTCGGTTCCACGCCACTCACGGAACCGATAGGCAAACCTGCAGACTTTTCAGCTTGGGCCGTGACTTGCTTTTGGAAGTTGCGAGTTTTGGCAATTGCTTTGCACGGGATTTGATGCACGGGATTTTCTCTCTTGGAGACATATAAAGAGAAGACTTTTATTATATCTTTTATCTATCTCTTCTCTACTTTGATTCTAGGGTTTAGAACCATGAAGTCTTTTCTCTTTCTTCTTGTGATGAACTCCTTGAATATGAGTACCTAAGTTTATTATTGGTTATGGAATAGTTGGATTTCACAAAGCATGATTCTTTGACTCAATATATTAGTTTTGTCTCATATTTATCGTTTGCAATTCTCTGAAAATATTGTTTTATGATTGATTGATTGTTTTGTCAAGTTGCAAATTGGTAGAACTTCTAATCACATCTATTGCTAGTTTAGGGTTTATTATACGTAAAAGTGATATTCCTTGAATACAAGTAGCATAATATGATTATAGTTTGTAGTGATATATTCTTATGATCATATGTGAATCGTAACCTTTGTTAAATCGGATTAGTGCGCTTTCCACGTTCGATTGCTTTGATTGGCCTGATTTCATAGAACTTAGTGCACCTAGGGAATTAAACTTGATTAGTGCTTTTACACGTTAGGTTGTTCCTTTAGGTAGAATTCATATTCGCATCTTTTAATGTGTTTGTTGATGACATGAGGAGATTTGCGGGATATTCTTGCGATCAAGGTATTCTAGGGTCTTTGATAAAAGTTGAGATTAAAATATCAATTCTAGTTATTGTGGTGAAACCATGTTTGTGATTGAAGACGAAATCCATGACCAATATCTTCTTATCTTTGATTTGTTTGCTTGTTTTGCTTTATTTGTTTTATTTAGTTTATTATAATCATAAAACCTCGGTGTTTATTATAGGAAACCGAAACAATTTGACAACCTAGACCTCTCTGTGGGATCGATCCTTTCTTGCCCTTGCTATATTTATATTTTGAGTAGTAAGAAAGTGTAATTATATTTGTGTCGGCTGACAACCGGTCAGTGACCGTTGATGGAATTAGGGTTTTAGAAGAGGTGCGCAAGCATCCCTCTTCAGCCTGGTCGAATCCAAGCTTTGGATACGATTTTGGCCAGGCCGATCATACATGCGTGTAGACGACATGACGGTGTAGGCGCCCATACCCCATTATCTCACGAAAGTGTGATCTGGACCACTCAATTCGTCCGGCAAAGTCGAGTGGTCGAGATCAGTTTGCGATAGAAAACGAGTGCAAACAAAAGCCGCGCATCGTGCCAACTTCGGGCACGCGTTCCAAGACGACCAATCTTGGTCGGTCTTGGCCGATCGGTCTGGCGTGTAGGTGATAGGCTGGTGTTCACGCCTATACCTGACTGTCCCATGAAAACGTGATCTAAGCCACTCAAATCGTCCTCACGAAGTTGAGCGGTCGAGATTAGTTTGCAATTGGGAAGTGTAACCCACGCTAGTTTGGGCGGACGATTTGGGATAACCAGCATGGTATGCCTTGGCCGACCCGGTGAGGGGATAGATGGGTCCACGGTGGTCATGTTGGTATGACCGGACTCCGCTAATCTAATCTTGGACCCTCCATTCGTGCCGGAGAAGATGGATGCTCGTGATGCTCATAAGACCATAATTTTGGTTTTCATGGCCGTGCGTCATGCTCCATTCGGGCGTTTAATTGGGATGACCAACCATGGTTGGTCCCGACCGATTGGTCGGTATGTAGGCGGGCCACGGTGATTGTGTTGACATGCTCTGGGCCTTTTGAATCTACATCTACACCCTCCATCTATACCGCGAAGATGGATGGTTGAGACTGTTTTGTGACACATGTAATGTGCCACAAACCCTAATTTAGGGTTTCCGCCCATACCCTCCGGTTTGGACGTTTTGGCAAGCTATGCCAATCTTTTGGGAGGCCGACCATGCGGGGTCCGCGTTGGTTCGGCAAATAATATTCCATACCCGCTTGGGGTTATGGAATTGATCCGGGCCATCCAATCATGCTTTGGTGAAGTTGGATGATCGAGATCATTTCGGTGATACGGACAGTCCGGATGCTCAATCGGGCTAGTATAACACACCGAGAGTTGCTCAATCGGGCTAGTATAACACACCGAGAGTTGCAGCTTGTACGGGTATTTCGTACATGCTTTCATCGTAATGCTTGGAGGTTCGTGTTGCTCTGCTGAGAGCAACACTCGGTCGTCATGCCGCACTGATAATGAGTACGGAAATACAAAGTGGTTACGCATTAATTAATAATGCTCAAATTCACAGGTATATGGGATTGTTGCTACATGCTCCAACTTGGATGAATTTCGTGTATTTAATTCACAGAATGGGATTGTTGTCACATGCTCCATTCTAGGTGAATTAGTAAAGTGAAGAAGTATTCAACACTTATTAATGGCTTTATCTTTTACAAGATGTTAGCGCATAATTTTCTGGCTTTTACAATTTTAGCCTTAAATGAAAATCCACCATCAACAACTTCATCAGGAATTAAAAAACTATTCATATGATATATTGGGGAAGAATTGAGAACATGTTGGACAAGAACATATCTACCCGATTGAGTAAGATGTATGCCTTTCCACTTGGCCACTCTTTTATCAAATTGGTCGGCAAGGTGGTTAAAGGCATCATTTTTGGATCTGCCAATGAAGAGAGGAATTCCTAAATATTTCTGATTTAGTTCAACCTTTCTAACATTCAAAAATCTGATTAAAGAAACGCAGATATCTGGATGGACATTTTTGCTTAAAAAACATCCAGATTTATCAAAGTTAATCATTTGACCAGAGCATAGGCTAAAATCGGTAATGATGGTCATTAAGTTACTTTCTTCAGTGTGAGATGCTTGGGGCATCATTAGTGACTTTGATGCCACTGATGATTTTGCAAGACTCTGCATGAAGCAAGTACCTTGAGAAAGACTCCATGCAAATGATAAAGATATAAGGTGAGAGCGGATCCCCTTGTCTCAGGCCCCTAGAGGTTTGTAGGATTTGCACGGAGAACCATTAAGCATAATGGAAATGTTAGTGGTGCTGATACATTGGAAAATTAAATCACACCAGTCTTTAGAAAAACCAAACTTTTTAAGAACGTCGATCAAGAAAGACCATTCGACTCTATCAAAAGCTTTAGACATATCTTGTTTCAGCCCCATAACCCCACATCAATCTTTTTTCCTTTTCATTGAATGAACCAGCTCATGGGCAATCACTACATTGTCTTGGATATGCCTATTAGGGCATACGCAGCTTGAAATGGAGTGATCATTTTTCCTAGCAATGGTTTCATTCTATTAACTATGATTTTAGAAATTATCTTGTAACAAGTGTTACAGAGAGATATAGGTCTAAAATCAGATGGAGTAGTACAATTGGAAGTTTTAGGGATAAGAGTGGGGAATGTATGATTCATTTCTTTTAAAATATGCTTAATTAGAGTCGAAAAAGTTCTTGACTGTTAGCCAAACATCATTAATGATGAGCTCTAAGTTTTGCTTGTAAAATACCAGTGGAAAACCGTTGGGACCGGGAGCAGACCAAGGATCCATTTGGCAGATAGTGTGTCTCACCTCTTGAATAGTAACATGACTCATCAGAGAATCATTGTCCATAGCGGTAATGCAAGGATCGATGCAATCAAGAAATTCCCTATTACGAATAGGGTTAGTAGTAGTACCAATATTTTTGAAGTGGTCTACTAGTAGATTTTCAAGTTGATCCCTATCACTAACCCATTGACCATCAGGAAGTTTTAGAGAAGAGATATTATTATAATTTTTCTTTCTGTTAACAGAAGTATGGTAGAAACTGGTGTTTCCATCATAGCTTTTAATAAACTCTTCTCTAGACTTTTGAGCATAAAATTCTTCTTGTATCTTCTGTCAATGCTCTAAGTCAGATTCCACTTTTTTAATAGCTTCATTAGTCTGACTTGTCATTGGTTGGCAGTTGAGAAAGTGAAGTTCATTATTCATCTCATTCACTCTATTGTCTATATTCCCAAAGTGATTCCTATTCCAGTCATTAAGCCTAAATTTGACATTTCTCAATTTTTTGATGAACTGAAAAGCCGGTGAGCCCCTAACATCTATATCAAAAGCATTTTTAATGATCTCATGAGATGTAGGGTCTCGGAACCAGCATTTAAAGTATCTATAAGGCCGTTTACCTTGATTTTTTTGGGTGTTAGTTACCAAAAGAATTGGTATATGGTCAGAACCTATGGCATCAATATGAAATAATTTTGAATTTTCATAATGATTGAACCAATGACCATTTGCAAGAGCTCTGTCGAGTCTTGCTTTAATGATATTATCCACATCTTGTTTATTGGACCATGTGTATTGAGCTCCCACATATCCAATATCAGCTAAATCGGCATTATCTATAATATCTTTAATGAATGGAAATTCAGAAAAAGTTGATGCCGTAAATGTTGATCTTTCATGGGATTCCATGGTGATATTGAGATCACCAATTAGCACCCATGGAAGGTTAGCCCTTTGGCCAATTTTTTTAATATATTCCCATTGTTGCAACTTTTCATCATGGTATGTGGAACCATAAAGAAAAGTGCAGCGGAATTCAGGTTTAGAGGGATCGACAGAGATGATGGTATTTATCATTTTATATGTGTTTTGAACAATATCTAAACTGAAACCAGTCTTCCACATCAGGGTTATACCGCCTGAGAGACCCGCATAAGGAAATACCCAATTATTAAGGTAGCATAATCTTCTCATGTATTGAGCCATTTTAGTGGAGTCATTCTTAGTCTCACATAGGAATATCCTATCTGGATTTTGGGCCCTAATAACATTCAATAAAGTAATTCTGGTGGTTGGGTTGCCGAATCCCTGGCAATTCCACGATAGAATTCTCATCTCAAAGGTATGAGAACAAGCTACAAGGAGCATTATTTTACCAACAGAACTACTGATGATAGAAAGGTTGCAGAACAACTGACTCACAATGGAAGAAAACACATAATTATGAGAGCTACAACGGGTGTTGAAATTAATAGTGTGTCTTCTTAAGGGTTGGAAATGATTCTTAGAGATTAGTATCAATCTATGTTAACTTATCCTATCATGATAAACTGGAATGCAGATGATGTGTTCAATTTTTCTTACTCTATGAAAATTCAAGATGGGAGTAAAGACAGAAATCAAGCACATAGTACAAGTAATAAAATTAACCAAAAATAAGTTTTATATAATGTTGTTTGGTGGAACCCTATGCAGGATACTAGCAAATACTACAAAAGAGATGTGATTGTTAATGTTATTCCAAAGATTAGGCACAAACGAGATTAACCCCAAAACAGGCGTGAAAGAAAAGGAAATTAAAGCCCTAGAAACCAAATTAAGATTTACAATAACCTCAAAATTGAAAAAACTGGGTTTTGAAATTAAAATAGGTTTGAAGAAGAATACCATGTTTGCAGTTCTCCCATGAATTCCCTGAGATTTTCCAGAGCATGTGTATCCAAAACTCCATCGTGCATCTCGACATCACCCTCGACTAGTTGATTAGAAGAAGATCTCAGTACATCTGTGTGATTCAACTCCATCGTAATCATGGGGGTTGATTCAGAAGATTGGAAATTAGAATTGATTTGGGATAGGTTGGGCAGATCAGAATCAGCAACATCTGGTTCGTTTTCTCTCATTCTATTTCTATTGCTAGGTTCCTCTCCTTCTGTATCGACAGGCTCAGTGGATAAGGTTAATGGTTTATTTTTATTTAGGCACATATCTTCTTCTTCCAAGGCAGCCAATAAAGCCTGTCCATCAGGGTGATTTTGGCACCAGTTCCAAAATTCCTCAAGGCTGTAAGCCACCACCTTAAGCTGATTTGTAATTTTTTTCACACTCTGAATCAATGTGATTTACAACGAAGCATTCCTTACATATTTTGTGTGGCTGTTTCGCAAAATGATACCTAGCCCAGTGCATCTTGTTGTCTCTTGTAGTGTAAAGCCAGCCACCCCTTTTTAATGGTTTGTTCAATTCCACTTCCACCCATATAGTAATGAGTTTAGTACCGCTAGGTCGGCAGTTGTTTGGTTCAACTTTCACCTTCTTAACAAAATGATATGACCTGAACATTCAGATGCTCAAGAAGTAGATTATGAAGCTCAATGCACCAAATCTGACTGATAAACTTGTGATTTTGGACTTCCAATTGATTGTTGTATTTCTCCACAGCCAGCATGTGCCCTTTTACCATCCATGGTCCGTTTTTGATGATTTCTTCACATGATTTTTCTGAATTCAGTTTGAAAACAAAAGTATTAAGCTCCATAGCATTAATCTGGATTGGTTTATGTCTTCTCCACGTCCTATTAACTTCGGTTTTGATGTCTGAGAACTCGATGCGATCTTTGGGGTCTTTGATAAATAGTTTGCCAAGTAGACTGGTAGACCAATCTTCTGCAGCTACGTTGACAGTTTGTGACGAAGTGATTGACCTGTTAAAGAGACCTTGTGAAGCAGGATTCATATTTGCGAGTTTTAACCTAGCTAGGAGGCTTGAAACATTTTCTTTGGATGAAGAAGCCATGAAATGATTAGAGATAGAGGATAAAGCAAGATTTTTCGACTGCCATTTGTTGCATCATCTTCTCCATATTACCAATCCTATGTTCTAAGTGCGGTGAAGAAGTAACCTCATTAACCCTTCGACTCATTGACACACCTCTTGTGTTGAATTGCTACGTGTTTGCAGCCATATTCTCGATCAATTCTGTCGCTTCGTCAATGGTTTTGTTTGTCAAAGCACCACCACTAGCTGCATCGATAAGATTTCTCTCGGATTGGAGCAAACCATCGTAAAAATATTGCACTATGAGTTGCTCAGAGATTTGATGATGTGGGCAGCTTGCTAACAACTTCTTGTACCGTTCCCAGTAGTCGTAAAGAGTTTCACCAGTAATTTGTTCAATCCCACTAATTGCTTTACGAATAGTTGCTGCTTTAGAGGCGGGAAAGTACTTTTCTAAAAATACTCTTTGCATCTCGTTCCATGTTGTGATACTTCCAGCTGGAAGACCATAAAACCATTCTTCTGCAGAATCAATCAAAGAGAATGGAAAAGATGTCAGTAAAGCTCTTTCTTGATCAGTTCCAGTTGGCTTCAAACTTGTCAACCTATGTTGAAATAGTAGTAAATGACGATTTGGATCGTCTCCTGGAAGCCCTTTGAACTTCGGTAACCAATGAATCAACTGAGATTTGAGCTCAATTGAATCTTCCAAGTTGACACACAACTTCTGTTGATCAAACGATGGGGATGTCAGATCTTTGAGTGTCCTCTTAGGAGCTGGAGGTGTTGGAGCGGCGTCATTTCGTTGGTTCCCTTGGTTTCCCTGGTTACCTTGGTTTCCAGGGTTACCTTGGTTTCCCTGGTTACCAGTGTTTTGGTTGTTCGTTCCGCCAACCATCTCTTCTTGTTGTAATTGAGGTTCTTGTAGTATTGTTCCTCTGCGAGTTGAAATTCCACACCTTGGGTAATCCCAACGTTTGGGTGCCAGAGATCAAGTACCTGAACCAAGATTCTCAAACAAAATTAAAAACTAAAAATATGAAATCAAAAACAAAATAACAATCCGCTATGCCTCCCCGGCAGCGGCGCCAAAATTTGGTCGGTTGTCAGCCGACGCAAAAATAATTTAAGTTCTTCCACTTCACAATTATAAATAATAGTATAGTTATAATAATGCATTCGTTCCACAGGAGATATGGGTTGTTACTTGTATTTGAAAACTTAAGTAAACCGGGGGGATTTTGTTGTTTAAGATTAATTTAAAATAAAAATAAAAGATAAAAGTGTTTTAAGAAAATATCAGAGGAAAAAGCTGGTTAAGGAATTCGCCGTCCATCACCACACATGTTAATCAATCAAGCATCATTCACACACTCATTCACCAATAACCCTAAAGTATCCCCAATCGGTGCATATACTTCGTTACGTCTCCACAAATCAACAAATAATGCAATCGCAATTATATGAATTCTTTTCCTACAAATAACCTAATGCTTATCGCTAGAAGATTCAACTTGAGGAAAGCTTTAAAATATATGAAACGAGTTATTCATAGGCAATACAAACACAATCGTGATATATTCAACCTAGGCCAAATTTTACTTGTGACTTCCTTCACGATTCACACCGCTAGTGATCACAAATTACTACTAATTATTAGAATCTTGATAAAATTACCTAAGACTTCTAATTAGTGATAGATAAGTTATTATGATATTTAATTCGCGACTTAAATATGCAAAAACAACTACTCATATTACATGAACAAAATCATATAATTATTATGCTTAGTAAAACTTGAACGATAAACAAGAGGATGAGTGAAAAAGCTTAATGCATTAATCAATTAACATAGTTGTGATTTTAGGTTACATCCCTAACCAATTAAAAGAATTAGCTACTCATATTTGAAGTTCACAATAATCAATTTAGAGAAAAGATAAAAAGCAAACTACAAACGAAGAAGAGCTTGAGCCATCACGCCGCCGTTTCGATTCTCAAGCATGAGTTGAACTCCTAAAGCTTCTGTTTTTCTCTGGGAACTTTCTGCGAGAAGGTTATGGACGTGAAAACTAGGGTGAGAAGCTCCCTTTTGGTTGCGATTTGGACCTCTATTTATAGCAATTTAACCCCGAAAATTCGAATCTGATAACCACACAACAATCCTTAACCGCCACAAACACTCAAACGCGCTTTAATCTTCACCATTCATCTTCCAAATTGACGGCAAGGAGGGTACTTGGTGGCTGTTTTGTAGGCTTGAACTCAATCCAATTCCGAGTAAATCTTATCAATTCTCTAAATTCTCGCTCAAGTATTCGAATTCAACACAAACCCAAGTTCCCTAATCGTCTTAGACTCTCAAAACACCTCCTAATATCCTCAATTCTTCATCCAACCATTGGCAGCAACCTAATCCTTCTTCCACTGAATTTTCGTCCAAGTTTCAAATCCTAAAACGAATCAAACTCCTTCGATTCATACCTATCTATTCCTTCTTTATCTCGAGCTCAGTCCCTCCATTTGCGGCAATATTTTTATCTCATTCTCCCCTGTTTTGTCTCTCAAGAATACTGCCTGTATAAGATGAAGAATAAGAAGTTTTCTGGCCGTGAAGTTAGATTTGAAATTGGTCATCCCTTAGCTGAAGTTGGAGTGCATTTAGCATCCGTCTTTAAAACCTATTAAAATCTTTTACTTCTTGTACGTGTTATCAAAGGGAGAAAGGGGACCAGGGTGGTAATAATAACGAGCACCCCTTATCATTTCTTGAACTCCCAATAAAAATTTCCCGTGAATTGACCATTTTACCCTTTTGTCCTTATAAGTTCTTGTTTTGCACACAACTTCTTCATACGATGTCGGAATGACTCCATTCTTTCGCCATTGGCTTCGTCTATTCGTCCTCTTCAAGATGAAAAATAAAAATCATGTACTTGAACGAGTTCCATTTGGTCTTTGGCCCTTCTCCACTTGTAGCTAGCTTCTTTTATTGCACAATTAAGTGCCTAATTCACTTCTTTTGGATGATTCACCTAATAAAACACACAAAAGAGAAAACAAGCGTAATATACAATAATTTGCAAGAAAACAAACAACTACTAGCATGGAATTGACACCAAAAATATGTGAAATATGCACTTATCAAATTCCCCCACACTTGACTTTTGCTAGTCCTCGAGCAAACTAAACTACAACAACTCCTTGTCGTCGAGGGTACGGTCATACTTAGCACGTATAACAAGCCTTTAAACCCATAGGTGTCCCTAGTGGACGAGTTATAGTCTCGTGAGGGTTTACTAGAGATATACCCACAAAACCTATGTTTCCAACTTACAAATTCTCCGAAATGATAGCATCCAACGCGCTAAGAAGACATAGAGATTCTGCACACTAGTCATAAGAAGTTAGACACATAAATGAACACAATCTCATCCTTAAAAGTTGAGAGAGAAATAACCATCCCTTATCGAAAGAAATTCGGGTTCGGAGTGATCGAAAGTCTCGACTCTGCCTCACAAGAAAGGGTTTTATGAAGTTGCTCTCAATAATAAATAGCTTTTTATGGGTCACACATGTGTCCAGGTCGGAATGAAGAAAGAACCCTGAGACACGTTTGAATGGTGGGAAGGTAAAAACCCTCCGAATTGTTTTGAAAACCCACATCTTTTATCATTTTTTTGAAAACCCATTTTTCTGACGATCTCTTCGAAAGGAAATCAACCACTTAACGAAGGTGGGAATATGCTTACTTACCTCGTTATCCGTTCGGCATGCAGCTAGCACCACTCTCACAGCATCCATAGAAACGTCTTTGGTCTTCAATCGGTGTCTTCATCTTCGTCTTCGGTCTTCAACTCTTGATGATAACTCTTGAACTTCGTAGAATCTTGACAATATGATTCTTTCCCTCAAATTTCTTGTTGCTTGAAACTTCTTTGTAGATATTTCTTCTTTCCATTGGCTTTATTGAAAGAATACAAAACTAAAAGCGAACTATACAAACCCAAAATATAATACAAAGAATTTTTCCTGTCTCTTTTTTTTTTTCTATATTTTTTTTTTCTTTTTTATGAGACAAGAAAAATAAAACAAATATAACATGAAAACAAAACAAAATAATAAAAACTATTAACGAACCTAAAAATTTTCTTTTTTTTTTTTTTTTTTTTTTTTTTTTTTTTCTTGAGACAAGAGAAAAATAAAATACAAATAAAACAAAATAAAAACGTAAGTACAAAGGCCATGGTGTAAGTACTTTACCGCTTGATTCTTCACAACTTGTATGTCTTGATATCATAAACCTCTCGAACTCTCATCTTGATAAACTTCGCTCTTGTATATATGTCTTCAACTCGTAAGAATTCTGCTCCTTGTATTGTTGCTTGTAAACCTTGAACGTCTTCAACTTTCCTTCGAATTTGTGATGCTCCTCTTGTTGATGATGATGGTGTTTCTATGGACCTGTTGGTGTAGAGAGAGTTAAGGTGGATGGTGCTAACTGCGAACAAGATTACAAGTGGTATGTAAGTTAGCAATTCGATGTCACCATCATGATTGACAAAATAGCACTCAAGAGATCAAAATAGTGCTTCAGGTGAGAGGTCGGGCAGATCACCATTCTGCCCGGAATTTACGTACGGTGACACACACTCTAAAAGCACATATTTAGACAGGTACAAAGAATTGAAGGTTGGTGCCTCGCATTATGTAACATGGGTAGTCTCCACTATAGGGGATCACTACTCTAATACCGAATTCAATCTGCACCTTATTTGCCACTGGCATGGTTAAATCCAACTTTAACTCTCATACAATTAAGAAACCCGATCATGTTCTCTGTCATCTCTAAGTTCAGTCACTCTTATGAGATTCTCGATGTAATCTTAGCGACATGTATACTATGTGACTCTAAACTAACTACAAGTTGGAGTTTTTATTCACTATTTTACACACAAGTTGAAAAAAAAAACTGAAAAATTTACAATGCAAATGCGTAACCACTCCCCCCACACTTAAACTTTGCATTATCCTCAATGTAAATTGAATCGTCCAAAGAAAGTCAAGGTGGGAAATCTTATAATGATATGTGACAACAAAAACTAAAAACAAGACAAGAACCAAAAATAAAAATAAGACAAGAAATATTCATCCTATGGGTTGCCTCCCATGCAGCGCTTGGTTTAAAGTCGTCACCCAGACTTGGCGTCCGCCTTTCTACTCCTCCGGAGGGAGCACATCAACAAGTTGTACCACTTCCACATTCTCGGGTACAAAATTCTCGTAATATGGCTTTAAGCGATGACCATTCACTTTGAATCCATTTCCGAGGTTAAATCTTGAATTTCTACTTGAACCATGAGAAAATATATTAGTGATAACATAAGGTCCCTTCCAACGGAACGCAGTTTGCCAAGGAATAATCTAAGACGAGTATCAAAGAGCAAAACTTTACGTCCAACAAGAAACTCTTTTCTAGAAATCATATTATCATGAAAAGCCTTAGTTTTTCCTTGTAAATTCGTGAACTTTCATATGTCGTTTCGATCTCTTCTAGCTCACTCAATTGAAGTTTTCTCTGCTCTCCTGCACCATCCATCTCCATGTTGCATTGTTTTATAGCCCAAAAAGCCTTATGCTCGATCTCAACAGAAGATGACATGATTTACCGTACACAAGTCTAAAGGGAGACATCCCGGATAGAGTCTTGTATGCGGTTACGTACGCCCACAATGCATCATTGAGACGTAAACTCCAATCCTTCCTCGTGGGATTCACGGTTCTCTCTAGGATGGATTTCACTTCTCGATTGGAAACTTCGCTGCCCTGTTAGTCCGTGGATGATACGGCGTAGCAATCTTGTGAGTGATGTTGTACTTCTTTAACAAGCCAAAGAAAAACTTGTTTCGAAAGTGTGATCCTCCATCACCGATTATGGCTCTTGGGGTTCCAAACCTTGCAAAAATATATTCCTTAACAAAATCAGAACCACTTTAGAATCATTAGTAGAGGTGGCCTTAGCTTCCACCCATTTCGAGACATAATCAACTCGCCAATAAGATATAAAACTTACCACCGAGTTAACAAAAGGTCCCATAAAATCAATTCCCCAAACATCAAATATTTCAATAAAGAGTATAGGAGTTTGTGGCATTTGGTTTCGAGCACCTAGATTACTGTTCTCTCGACATCTATCACAAGTAGTGCGTAATATATATGCATCTTTAAACAAAGTGGGCCAATAGAAACCACTCTCAAGTACCTTAAGTGCGGTTCTTTTGGACCCAAAGTGTCCTCCACAGGCATAAGAATGACAAAAAGATAATATTGATTGAAATTCAGATTCGGATACGCACCTTCGTATTACTTGGTCTGCACAATATTTCCACAAGTATGGATCATCCCATATATATTGATAAGCTAATCTCTTAAGTTTGTCTCTCTCACAGACGAGACAAGTTCTTCTGGATTTTTTAGAAACCAAATAATTGACAATATCAAGATACCATGGCTCCGCAACCCGTGTAGCGAGAACAATTGCTCATCCGGAAAACTTTCACGCAACGGGATAGTTTCTTCATCTACGATAAGACGACTCAAGTGATCTCGCAAATGTGTTCTCAATGCCTTTCTTATCTTTAATATCTATGTCAAATTCTTGTAAAAGCAATATCCAAATGAATGAGCCTTGGTTTCGCTTCCTTCTTTGTGAGTAGATACCTAAGTCGCCGCATGATCGTAAAACACAACAACTTTTGTACCAAGCAAATAAGAACGAAATTTCTCCAATGCGAATATGATTGCTAATAACTCCTTCTCGGTGGTCGTATAGTTTTGTTGAGCATCATTCAACGTTCTGGAAGCATAATAAATGGCATGGGGTAACTTCCCAGTACGCTGCCCTAATACTGCACCGACCGCATAGTCACTCGCATCACACATTAGCTCAAATGGCTTACTCCAATCAGGTGGTTTCATGATAGGGGCTGTTATCAAAAGTTCTTTCAAACGATTGAATGCCACCAAACACTTCTCATCGAAGTTAAAAACCACATCCTTCTGCAAAAGTTGGCATAATGGTGCTGCAACCTTGGAAAAATCCTTGATAAACCTGCGATAAAATCCTGCGTGACCAAGAAAAGAACGAACCTCCCTCACCGTAGTAGGAGGGGTTAAAGCACGAATAAGATCTATCTTAGATTTATCAACTTCCAATCCTTTAGAAGATATAATATGGCCTAAAACAATGCCATGAGTTACCATAAAATGGCACTTCTCCCAATTTATCACAAGATTAGTTTCAACACATCGTTTAAGAATAAGTGTAAGGTTATCTAAGCACAAGTCAAAGGAATCGCCATACACGCTGAAATCGTCCATAAAAACTTCGATAATGTTTTCAACATAATCTGAAAAGATACTTACCATACACCTTTGGAAGGTAGCGGGTGCGTTACACAAACCAAAAGGCATCCTTCTGTATGCAAATGTTCGAACGGACAAGTAAAAGTAGTTTTCTCTTGATCCTCAAAGCTATAGCAAATCGATTGTAACTGAGTAACCATCAAGAAAACAAGGTGAGAGTGTCCAGATAAACGTCCCAACATTTGATCCATAAAAGGTAAAGGAAAGTGATCTTTTTTAGTGGTTGCATTAAGTTTTCTGTAATCTATACAAACCCTCCAACCGGTTTGCACACGAGTTGGGACAAGTTCATTTTTATCATTGTGCACCACTGTAACGCCCGACTTCTTTGGTACTACTTGTAATGGGCTCACCCACTTGCTATCAGATATGGGATAGATAACTCCCACATCTAACAACTTCAGAATTTTTTCTTTACGACTTCCATCATTGGAGGATTCGAAGCGACGTTGTGCTTCCCTTGTAGGTTTTGCTTCATCCTCAAGTCGTATTTTGTGCATGCATGTCGATGGGCTTATTCCCTTGATATCGCAATTGTCCATCCTATGGCTGTTTTGTACTCCCTCAACACTCGAAGAAGTCTTTTTCCCGCAATTGATTAGTTCCTTAGACACTATTATCGCTAACTCCTCTTTATCACCTAAATACAAGTATTTTAGGTGATCCTAAGAGGTTTCGATTCTAGCTTTGGAGCACGAAAGATAGATGGCACAAGTTTTTCATTAGATATTGGTAAAGATATAAAGGAAACACTCTCGTGTGCTGATTTTTCTTGCAACGAGTTAAGCGAGCCTATAGTGTCCTTGATTACGTCACCACATTCCAAACCATCATCAATGGATGTAGTCAACACTTTGTTTTAGCGCATCCACCCCATCCATATTGAACATTTGCCGAGCCAAAGTATCAATCAAATCAATGGAGAAGCAGGAGTGGACATCACTAGGATATCTCATCGTTTCGTAAATGTTGAAACGTATCACTTCTCCATCAAATTCCATAGTCAACGAACCGTCATGCACATCAATTTTAGTTCTATCCGTGCTCATAAATGGTCGACCAAGAAGCAAAGGTAGAGATGTGTCAGTTGATCCGTCTGTCATTTCCAACACACAGAAATCCGCTGGAAAAATTAGGTGGTTTACTCCGCACAAGCACATCCTCAATAATACCTCTAGGGTACACATTAGAACAGTCGGCCAACTGTAAAGTAATTCCGTTTCTTTCGAGAGGACCTAAATTAAGAGATTCATATATAGATGCGGGCATAACGTTTATGATGCTCCTAAATCAAGCATAGCCTTATTAAACCGGTGTTACCAATAACAACAGAATATCAAAACTACCGGGGTCTTTACATTTAAGTGGGAGTTTCTTTTTGCAAGATAGCCAAGCATTCTCCCCACTTTCATTACCTCATTACCGGTCAAACGTTGCTTATTGGTGCACAAGTCCTTAAGAATTCTCGCATACTTAGGGACTTGTTTAATTGCATCTATCAATGGAATGTTCACATGAATCTTCCTGAAAATGTCTAAAATCTCCTTATCTTGTTCCACCTTTTAGAGTTAGAAAACTGCGAGGGAAAGGTAAAGGAGGAACGTAAGTAGAAACAAGAGGTTTAAAGTTTGTTTTAGGTACCTCTTTGGTTTGGGAAGAGTCAGTAATCTATGTCTCCATAACCGGCCCCTTAGGGTCTTTGTTTTTCTCAGCATTTTCCGGTTGCACGATTCGTGTGTACCACTTCTCAATGTCACAAACGTTGACAGAATCTCTTGGGTTAAGAGGTTGAGAAGGGAGTTTCCCACTATTCTGCGTCTCCAAATGGTTCAATCTACCTGCCATGGTGCTCATTTGTGTCTGCAACTCCTTGATTGCACCATCAGTCGTTTGCTGATTTTTCTGCACCATTGTGGTTAGATTCTTCATCATGGAAAGCATCTCTGATGATTCTGAATTCTGAGCTTGTTGTGGTTGTTGTTGTTGTTGTTGGAAACCACTAGGACGATTAAAAATCGGACCTGGAGCTGCTGCTTGCTTGTTTGCGTAGCTGAAGTTGGGATGATCTCTCCACCCTAGATTATAAGTGTTTGAATAAGGATTGTATTGTTGCCTTTGCTGATTTGGGAATACTGCATTTACTTGTTCAACTTCTTCTTCATAAGAGGGAATGATAACTGAGGCCATTTGTTGCATCATCTTCTCCATATTACCAATCCTATGTTCTAAGTGCGGTGAAAAAGTAACCTCATTAACCCTTCGACTCATTGACACACCTCTTGTGTTGAATTGCTACGTGTTTGCAGCCATATTCTCGATCAATTCTGTCGCTTCGTCAATGGTTTTGTTTGTCAAAGCACCACTACTAGCTGCATCGATAAGATTTCTCTCGGATTGGAGCAAACCATCGTAAAAATATTGCACTATGAGTTGCTGGAGATTTGATGATGTGGCAACTTGCTAACAACTTCTTGTACCGTTCCCGGTAGTCGTAAAGAGTTTCACCGAATTTGTTCAATCCCACTAATTGCTTTACGAATAGTTCTTTGCTTTAGAGGCGGGAAAGTACTTTTCTAAAAATACTCTTTGCATCTCGTTCCATGTTGTGATACTTCCACCGGAAGACCATAAAACCATTCTTCTGAGAATCAATCAAAGAGAATGGAAAAGTCACGATAAAGCTCTTTCTTGATCGAGTTCCAGTTGGCTTCAAACTTGTCAACCTATGTTGAAATAGTAGTAAATGACGATTTGGATCGTCTCCTGGAAGCCCTTTGAACTTCGGTAACCAATGAATCAACTGAGATTTGAGCTCAATTGAATCTTCCAAGTTGACACACAACTTCTGTTGATCAAACGATGGGGATGTCAGATCTTTGAGTGTCCTCTTAGGAGCTGGAGGTGTTGGAGCGGCGTCATTTCGTTGGTTCCCTTGGTTTCCCTGGTTACCTTGGTTTCCAGGGTTACCTTGGTTTCCCTGGTTACCAGTGTTTTGGTTGTTCGTTCCGCCAACCATCTCTTCTTGTTGTAATTGAGGTTCTTGTAGTATTGTTCCTCTGCGAGTTGAAATTCCACACCTTGGGTAATCCCAACGTTTGGGTGCCAGAGATCAAGTACCTGAACCAAGATTCTCAAACAAAATTAAAAACTAAAAATATGAAATCAAAAACAAAATAACAATCCGCTATGCCTCCCCGGCAGCGGCGCCAAAATTTGGTCGGTTGTCAGCCGACGCAAAAATAATTTAAGTTCTTCCACTTCACAATTATAAATAATAGTATAGTTATAATAACAGATTCGTTCCACAGGGAGATATGGGTTGTTACTTGTATTTGAAAACTTAAGTAAACTGGGGGGATTTTGTTGTTTAAGATTAATTTAAAATAAAAATAAAAGATAAAAGTGTTTTAAGAAAATATCAGAGGAAAAAGCTGGTTAAGGAATTCGCCGTCCATCACCACACATGTTAATCAATCAAGCATCATTCACACACTCATTCACCAATAACCCTAAAGTATCCCCAATCGGTGCATATACTTCACATTACGTCTCCACAAATCAACAAATAATGCAATCGCAATTATATGAATTCTTTTCCTACAAATAACCTAATGCTTATCGCTAGAAGATTCAACTTGAGGAAAGCTTTAAAATATATGAAACGAGTTATTCATAGGCAATACAAACACAATCGTGATATATTCAACCTAGGCCAAATTTTACTTGTGACTTCCTTCACGATTCACACCGCTAGTGATCACAAATTACTACTAATTATTAGAATCTTGATAAAATTACCTAAGACTTCTAATTAGTGATAGATAAGTTATTATGATATTTAATTCGCGACTTAAATATGCAAAACAACTACTCATATTACATGAACAAAATCATATAATTATTATGCTTAGTAAAACTTGAACGATAAACAAGAGGATGAGTGAAAAAGCTTAATGCATTAATCAATTAACATAGTTGTGATTTTAGGTTACATCCCTAACCAATTAAAAGAATTAGCTACTCATATTTGAAGTTCACAATAATCAATTTAGAGAAAAGATAAAAAGCAAACTACAAACGAAGAAGAGCTTGAGCCATCACGCCGCCGTTTGATTCATTGTTGCATGAGTTGAACTCCTAAAGCTTCTGTTTTTCTCTGGGAACTTTCTGCGAGCAGGTTATGGACGTGAAAACTAGGGTGAGAAGCTCCCTTTTGGTTGCGATTTGGACCTCTATTTATAGCAATTTAACCCCGAAAATTCGAATCTGATAACCACACAACAATCCTTAACCGCCACAAACACTCAAACGCGCTTTAATCTTCACCATTCATCTTCCAAATTGATGGCAAGGAGGGTACTTGGTGGCTGTTTTGTAGGCTTGAACTCAATCCAATTCCGAGTAAATCTTATCAATTCTCTAAATTATCGCTCAAGTATTCGAATTCAACACAAACCCAAGTTCCCTAATCGTCTTAGACTCTCAAAAACACCTCCTAATATCCTCAATTCTTCATCCAACCATTGGCAGCAACCTAATCCTTCTTCCACTGAATTTTCGTCCAAGTTTCAAATCCTAAAACGAATCAAACTCCTTCGATTCATACCCATCTATTCCTTCTTTATCTCGAGCTCAGTCCCCTCCATTTGCGGCAATATTTTTATCTCATTCTCCCCTGTTTTGTCTCTCAAGAATACTGCATGTATAAGATGAAGAATAAGAAGTTTTCTGGTCGTGAAGTTAGATTTGAAATTGGTCATCCCTTAGCTGAAGTTGGAGTGCATTTAGCATCCGTCTTTAAAACCTATTAAAATCTTTTACTTCCTGTACGTGTTATCAAAGGGAGAAAGGGGACATCCCCTTAGCGGCTCCAGGGGTGGTAATAATAACGAGCACCCCTTATCATTTCTTGAACTCCCAATAAAAATTTCCCGTGAATTGACCATTTTACCCTTTTGTCCTTATAAGTTCTTGTTTTGCACACAACTTCTTCATACGATGTCGGAATGACTCCATTCTTTCGCCATTGGCTTCGTCTATTCGTCCTCTTCAAGATGAAAAATAAAAATCATGTACTTGAACGAGTTCCATTTGGTCTTTGGCCCTTCTCCACTTGTAGCTAGCTTCTTTTATTGCACAATTAAGTGCCTAATTCACTTCTTTTGGATGATTCACCTAATAAAACACACAAAAGAGAAAACAAGCGTAATATACAATAATTTGCAAGAAAACAAACAACTACTAGCATGGAATTGACACCAAAAATATGTGAAATATGCACTTATCAGCAGTAACTGGATTAAATATGCGCCATAACTGCTGACCAATGATACGTTTTATAACATCCTATCATGAAGATTTTGAAATTCTGAAACTGACGAATAATTGCCGTGATGTAAGCACGGATTAAACGGACGAACGTTTCCTTTTTTGAAGATGAACAGTTGGGGGAATGAATTGAATCGGTTCATGGTAGAGGATTTGTGGATTCGGAATGGTTAGAACACGATGACTGGGAAAAAGGATAGTACAAACGGATAAACCTATATCCATGTTCAATGCCTCAATCACTTGGTCCTACTTCAGTCTCTTGCACTATATTTGGAATAAAATGACTTTTTTTTTTTTTTACTTTCACGACTTTTATGACTTCCACCACCAGGGATGGAATCTCCACCACCATGACTTGAAATTACATCACGATGGCATGAACCCAAACCACCATGATTTGAACCTATTCCACCAAGACTTGAACTGCTAGAGTGACAGACACTTCAAACATCATTGTGATAGTCCTCTGGCTCTGGATATGATCCAAGTAAAATATTTGAAATCCATGTAGAAGATGGCTATAATTGTTCAGTTCGCTTTGATATTGCTTTGGTTTAGCTATCAACCCATAATATGGATAGTTTGACGAAGTCCTTCAGAAAAAATTGGAAAAATAATAATCCCTCCTTCCGGGAATATAATCTTCACATCCTTGGAAACTTGTGGCATACCTGACAACGAAGTTGACTACAAGGCTACATACATACGGCGCCCATCAGTGGTAAAGGTTGGAAAGGTACTATTATTAAGTGGCATCATATATAGTGTTGGCAGACCCTCATTACCCAAATTTTGCAGTCGCATAACAATATTTGTCTTGTAAATCTTGTTAAACCAATTAAGGTGATCAAAGTCATAGTGGAGCACCTAGATCAAATCATCAACTTCTTCCCAAATTTGACCATTCCTTGTCAAATCTAACCAACTGTCCAGTAATATAACCGTAAAATGCAATCCGCTCACAGCTAAACTGTAGCATATTCATAACTACCATACTTCCATACTCGTCAATTGATTGATATGGCATGACAAACAAGTTTTTACTTGTTCCACACAGTTGTTGCATCCTTTGAACCACATAAATATTTTGACTATCATCAACGTAACCAAGCTTCCCATTATCGAAATGGTACTTATACATGACTGGAAAACAACCCTTTTATGCAAAGTTCAGCTAAAATTTTAGACCCCTAATCATATGTTGGTGGTTCTGCTAAATATCCTAATGGTTCGAGAAAGCCAACTAATGTCACTGAGCTAGCATTTGGGAATTGAATATTATTTATGACATAAAGATACGAACATTCTCATCATATTTCTCAAGGAACAAGTAATCTATATATGCTTCCCTTTTCTATTTCATTTTCTTTAGCACAACGCTTTTAAAAAGCTCTTCAACCCATACACTCTTATTATTTTAGATTCTAATTTTATTGTTATCTGACTTTGCTTCTACATCATTTGAGTATAAATGAAGTTGTCATTTTTTTTCCGACTCCCAAGGACTGAGCCACAAGTGAGGTGGGTGGATCCCTGACCCCACCCTCTTTTTTTCCCCTTTATTAGTGATCAATTTGTAACTTATATGAGTGTTATTAAACAACTTACTCATATAAATATCTGTTAGAGACGCTTGTGACAATCATAAATTTTTTTAACTGTTGCGTAACACAGGTGTTAGAATAAGAAATTTTATCAAAATAAATAATCAATTTGTGATTATTCAACTAATATTAATTTTTCCTCACCAATCAAGACTTTTGGATCCGTCACTGCCGACTCCCACCTAATTGGTTAAATGGAAGTAAATCTCCCCCACATGGTATTCTCGTCAACATGTAAAACTCTAACGATGTAAACCCTATAAACAACATGTTCATAATTAAATTTTGTATTACTATTTTTCACATATACCTAATTGAACTAAAATAAAACTGAAAAATTGAATCGGAGAAGAAACAAACTTACCGCATTCGAAATTCTTGAAAAAAACATATTTGTGGTCATTAACTAACTTTCTAATATAACTCGAAAATTTGAGTTATATGGATTTTAGATTTCATAAAATATAAACGTCATCAAGGATATCTTCAGACTCTATCTTTAACAACCCGGGGAAGGAACTCAAACACATCATTGACGTCAGACCACCCACCTCTTAGTTTGATTAAACTAACTCGCTCTGAAAGGTTGGATACATGCGCATGGAATATATGAGGACCAACTAGTTATCTAACATTTGCGAACTCATGTTATTTAGGATGCTGCTTTTTTTTTTTGCCTTTTTTGTTCATTTTTGTTCTTAATTCTAGTCTACTCAATTTAAAAATAAAACTGTTATGACGAAAAAATTATTTAAAAAATTTATTATTTGGAAAAGGTAAATAAATAAATTTAAATAGGTATAGAACAAATAAGAAAATTATTGCTTATTTATAGGCATTAGAGAACCGACCTTTGGCAATAAAAACTAGAGCCGTGCTGTCACGCGCAGCTGCGCAGGAGGCCTTTATAAGCAAGCGGTTTGCTAGCCGTTGGATGTTATTGGATCTCATAATTCCTATATTTTAGAATAACCATCAAAACAAACACACCCCACAAAATAAACTAACCGAGACTCTGATTCCTTCCTAAAGAAATCCAATCTCTTTTTTTCTCTGAGAATCTTATCAACTAAGTTAAGCTTTCAGTCGATGCAATTGTTGATGGTGATCTGTCATCGATGATATTATAAGAAGTAATCCTATTATACTCGAATCAAAAAGATCCCATTTAAACTAGTTTCGGTACTTACTGTAGTTGTTGCTGCTCAAAATCGTGTTATTGGCGAGTTGCATCGAAACCCAATCACTTAAATCATTATGCCTCCTTCGAATCTAGAAGACCCTATCTAACTTTAACCTTCTTTTGAAATATGGAACAACAAACTTTTGTTATGTTTCACGATTATCTTTATTTGGATAACCAACTGTGAATCTCTTAAAAAATTTATACTTCAAAATGTTCCACCAAGACCTGGTAACATCCAACGGCTAGCAAGCCGCTTGCTTATAAAGGCATCCCACGCAGCTGCGTGGGATAGCACGGCTCTAAAAACTATACCGATTGTCAAAGACTACATTGCCGGCCCTGCTTATAGAAGGAGTATGGTAGTAAAGGTGGTACGAGAAGTGCTAGATAGTCATTTTTAGATGGTTCTTCACTTCTTCTCTCACTCCTCCTTCCCTGCGCTCCCCTCCAAATTAATGAACTTTCTCTCTTCGAATCCCTTTTAACAACTTCAACAAACCCTGAAAGAAGGTTTTAGGGTTACTTTGATTCTCTTTGTTACTAGACACACACACCATCATAGCGCTGGCTGGAAGTTTCCTTCAATTTCTACTTTTGGGTCAGTTTCATTTTCTTCAACTTTCTGTCTGAACTTGTGTATTTAAAGCTTCAATTTTTATCTTCCCAATTTTATTCAAACTCATACGATTAATAGAATAAGTAATATTCATACAAATGAGATAACAGTAATCGTATTAAGTATTCATTACGAAACCCTAAATACCCACTTTAGTTATGGAGTTTGAACCATTGAATAACATGGATATGGAGTTCGACATTGGTTCCGGTGAAGAAAATGATGATCTTGACATTAATAATAATGGTATAGACCTTGAACAGGATGTAGATTATGATAATGGTGAGTTTCTTGATGGTGGAGATTTATTTGGGGATATTGTACCTGGTACTACTGATATGGATGCTGATCTTGAACCGTACGAGGGCATGGAATTTGAATCAGAAGAAGCTGCTCGTATTTTTTACAATTCTTATGCGCGTCGTGTCGGATTCAGTACCCGTGTTAGTACTTACCATAGGTCACGTCATGATGATGCTATTATTTGTCGCCAGATTGTGTGTTCGAGGCAAGGTTTTCATCAAGGGCGTGACCGGAATAGTAAGCGCAAACAAAAACGTCCACGAGCTGTTGCCAGAGTTGGTTGCAAAGCGATGATTATGGTGAAGAAAAAAGATTCAGGGAAATGGATTGTTTCTAAAATTACCAAAGAGCATAATCATGAACTTGTGCCGCCTGATAAAGTGCATTCCCTCCGATCGCATAAACACATTTCAGGGTCTGCACGGAGCTTGATTGATACTCTCCAAGCGGCTGGTATAGGACCAAGTGGGGTGATGTCAGTGTTGATAAAGGAATCTGGTGGAGTAGATAATGTTGGGTTTTCTACTGTGGATTACCGAAATTACCTTACTAGCAGGCAGAGACATTTTGGTGGTGGAGCTCAGCAGGTATTGGACTACCTAAAGCAGATGCAAGCTGAGGATCCTACATTCTTTTATGAAATCCAAGGCGATAGTGATCAGTCGGCTGGGAACATATTCTGGACTGATGCCACCTGTAGGATGAACTATAACTGCTTTGGAGACACCGTTATATTTGACACAGTGTATAGAACCAATAGGTACAGGGTTCCATTTGCTCCGTTCACTGGGTGGAACCACCATGGACAACCTGTGTTATTTGGCTGTGCATTACTTCTCAACGAGTCTGAATCATCTTTCATCTGGTTATTTCAGACTTGGCTTGCACAAATGTCAGGACGTCATCCTATCTCAATCACAACCGACCAAGATAGAGTCATAGAGGCAGCTGTGACTCATGTATTCCCAGATACTCGACACCGTTTCTGTAAGTGGAATATATTCAGAGAGGCCCAAGATAAGTTGTCTGGTGTTTGCCAATCACACCCAAATTTTGAGATCGAGTTCCGTAAGTGCATCAACACAACCGAGTCCATTGAAGAGTTTGAGTCATCCTGGCAGTTACTTCTTCAGAGATACGATCTTATGGAAAATGAATGGCTTCAATCGATGTACAATGCTCGACTTCAATGGGTACCAGTGTTCCTGCGTGACACATTCTTTGCAGAGATGTCTGTGACGCATGGGAGTGACAGTATAAACTCTTTTTTCGATGGGTATGTGAATGCATCAACCACTGTGCAGGTGCTTGTCAAACAATATGAGAAAGCTATTGCAAGTAGACATGAGAAGGAAGTAAAGGCAGATTACGATACATTGAATACCGCACCAGTACTCAAGACCCCTTCTCCCATGGAAAAACAAGCTGCAAGCATTTATACAAGGAGAATATTTATAAAATTCCAAGAAGAATTGGTTGAAACTCTTGCTAGTACCGCGACGAAAATTGAGGACTCTGGGACCGTCACGGTATATAGGGTGGTGAAATTTGGGGAGGAGCACAAGGCTTACATTGTCCGATTCCATGTTTTTGAAATGCTAGCGAACTGTAGCTGTCAAATGTTCGAGTTTTCTGGCATTTTGTGTAAGCACATATTAGCTGTATTTAGAGTCACAAACGTCTTAACTCTACCTTCTCATTATGTCTTGAGACGCTGGACAAGAAATGCAAAGAGCGGGGTTGTGGTGGACGACCATGCCCTTGAATTGCAGAGTACTTCCAAGGAGTCCTCAATAGACCGATTTAACAACCTGCGACAGCAAGTGATTAAATATGTAGATGAAGGGGCAAAATCTTCACAGACTTATAATGTGGCAATGGATGCCCTGAAAGAGGCTATAAAGAAGGTCAAAACTTCCAAGAAGCATGGTTCTGGAGTAGCACCGTTAGGAAATCTGCCCAATGGAAGCAACGGAGAAGTGTGTTCAGCCGAGGGGAACAGATTGGGCCAGCTTCAATCTTGCTCTGCGGTCAGTTTTCTCTTCATTTACTTAAGTGCATTCTTGATTTATATGTTGTCTGCTTTATCTTTGTGGCAATCCAGTTCTCAAGGAGTTTCCCTTGATTATCTCTATTCTTTCAATTTGATATTCTGAATGGCAAATTATCAATGTTCCAAGCCAAGTTTGCGTTGGTAAATGTTTAAGGGGGTTGGAGTGTCTAGACCTTGATATTGGTAGAAAATCACGCTTCTTATTCTTAGATTATTATCTTCTTCTTTGCTTCTTGTCATTCCTAGTTTGGATGCTAGTGGGTAAGATGTTGATGCCTTTCTTTTGCGATTGTCGTTCTAGTGTTCTCTATACCCTATATAAATTTGTGTGATTCTTTGGTTCTAAGTGATGTTTTTTTCATGAGAATGTTGGCGTCAATCATGAAATCTGTGTAGCTCAAACAATGTTTAGCTGCTATAATCAATTTGTTTTTTTCATTAGCTTCTCTAGCACCATGTTAGATTTAAACCTTTTAAAAATTAACAGTTTAGACTAATAGATATAGACTATGTTTCCTCCATTGGTAAGTAAAATAACTTGTGCTTCCAGCATAGTAAATTTGGTTCTAGGAAGAATCATGACCTAAGTTTCCTGTGAAGCTTGCACATAATGTAAGAATGTTGAAAATTATGCGTGGGATATGTGATCTGGTGGGGAAAAGCTGTATGTGTCCCATACTTATCTTAAAATATGTGTGAATGTTGACGTGACTTGGTATTGAATTGCTAAGCTGACATTGTGTTTCCGATTCATCTCTTGCATATAATATAATGATTTTCGGTCTTCTTTTTCTCTCGAGTGGAACATGAGTTTTGAAAATTAGCGAGGGTATCTATCTGGGTATGAACCATATTCTTCACATAATTGTTTTGAAATGTGTAACTTCCCTTCATCTTCTTTTCTGTTCTTTTTTCTTGTGCTTGTGTATTGAGTCATGTCTTAACATCTCTTTATCTTTTCGGTGTGATAGGATGAGAAGGAGAAGAAAATAGAAGAGTTGGTAAATGAGCTGGAGTGTGCAAATGAAAGGTGTGAAGTATATCGAGAAAATCTGTTAGCAGTGTTGAAAGATATGGAGGAGCAGAAATTGAAGTTATCGGTGAAAGTCCAAAATGTCAGGCTCAGCTTGAAAGATTAGAGGAACTATTTCTGATTTAAATGAAATATGGTAGGTGGGCAGCATTACTGTTGGGGTGGTAATGGTTGTGTGGAGTTTTCCTCCATTGTTTTTCCTTAATCTTTGTACACAATTAGGTAATTCACTCTAACAAAGGTGGTTCCTACTTTACATGGGTTTCATCTTGATAGTAACCTCGTTGTATTTCTCTGTGATGAAAATGAAAGAGTAATAAGAGGGTTTGTAATTATCGTTGTCCACACAAGTTTGTATCTGCAACTATTTAAAATAGGGAGGCACAACACAGTTTCACCTCTACATTAACTCATCGAGCCTGTCCTGACCCTCATAAGAAAGTCATTCGGCTAGGATTCTATTGTAAGATCGTTATTTATTATACATGCAAGAAAATGAAAGAAAATATAGTTCCCAAGTATAAAGAAATGAAAGAAAATCTCTTTATTTATTATACATGCACAAAATTCTTTTAATTAGCAAATCACATATCAATATAAGATCGTATGAATATCGAAACTTCAATGCTGCCCAATGCTATATAGCCAGAATTGCTCACAAAATAATCTATACTCGGACAGAAAAAAAATACAATGGCCTCTTCATTTTCATCTTCCTTATTTTTCGCTGTCCTTATTCTTTCCATTGGGGTAATGGTAGAATCAAGGCAAGTGAAGAAGGTGGTGGTGAAACCAGCAGCAGATGGTGAAGATATTGAGAAGGTGTGCACAGCTTCTTTGGACAAGGAGTTGTGTCTTAACTGCATAAATGCGGATCACTCTAGAGAGACCAATGAAATGAGAGATTTAACCCACTCCCTTATGTTTTGCACTTGGAGTCAAGCTACTTTCACCCAAGTCGATGCTGACCAACTCTTCAAGAATACAACGGATGCCAAATTGAAGGAAATATACGAGTTCTGTGACACCAAATTGAATGCTGCTCAGAACCAATTCTTTGATTCCATGACTTCATTTGAAAAATATGACTACAACAGCTCAAGGGTTCTTATGCGCGAAGCTCGTAAACAACTCGATAATTGTGCATACAAGATCGAAAAGGATGATCCCACAGGGATTCAGATCTCACAACAACTCCTGGATGACATGTCCCTTCTGAATCGTTTGTGGAACGTTGCTCGAATTGTGATGTCTTTCGCCAAACACCCAAGCGCCCCACCACCTGCAGTAGCAGCCTAATTATCATCATCAACTTGTTAGATAAATTTTGTTCTTTCCTAAAATAATTTACTTAGTTTTGGTCTTCTCTTTCTCTAGCAATTTATTTGGGTTTTACCTATTTCCTATCCCCACTTTCCCTAAAGGTTTCACCTATTCGCCACCCACGCTCTACCTATTTGCCACCCGCATTAATTACCACCCCCAATTATCCTATTTGCCACTTATATATTTGTTCATATATCCTAAATACCACTCCTTGACCTGATATTTGCACCCACCAATAAAACCGCCCAACAAAAAAAAAAAACCCAAGTTACAAATCAAATTTCTTCTCCTCCATGGCTCCATCTCTAGTCCACGCACCGACTGCCACCTTCTTCTACTCCATATCTAGTCCACCCACAGACTACACCTTTTTTACATTTTGCTTCCAATCTGTAGATTGTACAGTATATCAAAAAATGTCTCAAAAGAAAGCTCGTAGTCTCCAGGGTCCAGGCCATATCAAATCCCAAAAGGAGAAAAAAATACCTAATTGTAAATTTTTGTGTGTGATTACGTATGGAAATTCATGGTTAAATTTGATTTTGTTGGTACTATTGTGATGCGTCGCTCAATTTAGTCGACTTATTTTATACTGATCGACCCTATTTTGAACGACTATCTTGTACATGGTTCTCGAAATTCGGATGGACATGTCGTCCGATTATTAACAACGCAGATTCTTTCTCGATCATTGATTAATATTTGGAGTCGTTTGTAGGTGAAACGAATTTAAAATTAAGATATCGAAATTTTAGTCGTTTGTTTTGCTTTGACTAGCGGTGGTTGTAGACGTCCAGACTTTTTTTTTTTTTTTTGTCTTTTGTAGTCGTTGGTGATCGAGCATTGCGTCTCAATCTAGTCTTCCAGATTTAAACGAATTGTTAAACTTCCGGTTAGTGTCGACTACAAAACTTGAAAGGGTTGTCGTTTTAAAACACATTCCTGAACGTTTGTTCTTAGATTAATGGTCTTCGTAAACCATCGAATTTAAAACTCTTCATGGTATGTTGAAAGGATTGTCGTAATCTTTTCATAATTTTTTGAAGCTTCATCCTATGTTTATGAAGGGGAAGAAATCTTAAAGGAATTGCCAGACTAGTCGCAAGCAAGCAACTCAAAAATTACCTAAACGAAAAAAAAAAACGACAACAGAAGCAATAGGTCGACTGTTTTGGCTGGATGTATTAGAATTCCTTGGAGCTTCCTAAGGTTAGTAGTTTTTAATGGTCTTTTAACGAAAGAAAGATAACGAAGAAGAAGATAATAAATAACCATGGTGATAACTTGTCAAACCGAGTTTGACTTTTAATGGGTGGTAAATAGCAAAAGGTAGAATTAAAAGTAAAACTATTTTAGAAATTCTGACGTTGGTGGCAAATAGGAAAAGCGTGGGTGGCAAATAGGTGAACAAAACTCTCCTTCTTATAATTTTCTCTATGGAAACCTTTATTGATCTTCATCAATAACTGTCTCCTTCTTCCCGTCTAACCCTAAATCTAATAATCTACCTCTACTAACCTTTATACTTATATATCACTAACAGTATCGCTACACCTTGTACTGTTTAGACATGATCAAGTAATGGTTTGTACCCAAAATGAGAGCAACGAGAAGTATAGTTGATTGGAAAATTGGTATTTAATCTTTTCATTCTTTATTGGCCCTTCATTTTTGTATCGATACATATAACAAAGCGTGAATGAACTAAAGTTTATACACCGAGGACAGTTTCAATGGGGGTTCCATTGTATACTACTCACCAAATCTAACAAGGATTTTTTTTTTAGTTGAACACACTATCATATCATATATACGAAAAAGGGAGTGAGTTTTGCGATCCCATCTCAAACCTGATTAAGGTGGTGTTTTTGAAAATTATTTCCAACCCTAATCTATTTTTGCGACGATGATGGTGATGATTAAGGTTAACCAAGGGAAATAATAGAATAGGTTTTGTTTACCCAATTTAAAAAAGGTTATAAAAAAATTGATATTTTAATTGGGATGGGATTTAGGGAAAATGGGGATGGGAAATAGGTAAAACCTTTATTTGTTCATACATACGGATGATTAACCTATGAAATTCGTTTCTCCACCCCTGAAGACTAAATGCCCATTGACTTCGTCAATAAGAGTCAACTGTTTCTAAATCAGGACAACCTCGTAATCTCAAAGTATTCATCGATCTAAACCATTTAACCAGTGGTGGACAGGTTCATCGGATATTAATCGGAACTGTCCTACAGTTTCTCATCTATTATTTGCTGATGACTGCTTTATTTTTTGTAAAGCAGATATTGCTGAAGTTAGAAGCCTTATGCACATATTAGATATCTTTACTTCTTCTTCTGGTCAGTCTATAAATTTTCATAATTCTGGTGTGTACTTTAGTAAAAAAGTTCACGACAAACATGAAAAAATACTGGCTAGAATGTTAAGAGTCTAAAGAATATCTAAAGATGAAAAGTATCTAGGGGCACCTCTGTTTTTTGGTAGAAAGAAAGCCTTAAATTTTAAGCCTCTATTAGATAGAGCTTATAAAGCTCTAAATTGATGGAAAGCTTTATTGTCTCAAGCGGGTAGGACTGTGCTTATAAACTCCACTTTATCAGCTTATCCAAGTTATCAGATGCAATATTTTGAATTTCCTAAATCTGTTCTAGATGAGTTTGATAAGTTACAGAGAGATTTTTTGTGGGATAAAGATAATCCTAAAAAGGCATTTTACCCCAAAGCTTGAGATAATATTAGAATTTCTAAGGCCAAAGCTACTGGAGGTATTGGAATTAGAGATCCACATAAGGTGAATGTTTCTCTTTTGGCTAAATTAGCGTGGAGAATGTTGAAGAACTCAGCTGATTTATGGGTCAAAATTCTTAAAGGAAAGTGTTTCCCAAGAACTCACCCATTTCATAAGAACAGAGACTATAATATTTCATGGGTTTGGCATAGTATTAGAATAGGTCTGCAAGTCATAAAAGAGAATAGCATATGGCAGGTGGGTGATGGGAGAAACATACATATTACTTTGGATAACTGGATTCCTGGTGTAGGCCTTTTAACAAATTGGCATCATGAGGATGTAGAATATGTTTTTGATCTCATTGGAACTGAGGGTGCATGGAATATCAGTTTAATTTATTCTATCTTTCAGCCTGATATAGCTAATAGGATTCAATCCATTTATCTGTGTGAGAATTCTCAAGATACGTTGATGTGGCTAGGGAATAAGAATGGTCAGTTTACTACTAGATTTGCTTATAAGATATTGTCTCAAGAAAACCCCTCCACTAATGATAAAACTTGGTTGAAGATTTGGCACATGAATTTATTACCTAGAACAATTCTGTTTGTTTGGAAAATGATGGCTGAAGTCCTCATTCTTAAATCTAAACTGCATGATAAGTTGGGACACTCAGAGCCATATTGTATGTTATGTTCTAATGATATTCGGGAAACAACCAAACACTTATTTGTTGAATGTTGTTTTACAAGAGCAGTTTGGTTTGGTTTAGGAATAACAACTTCTTTGAGTGGGTTAAATCGTGGTTTTCACCCCCTCTTAAGGATTGGAAAGAAGTTTTTGCTATAATATGTTGGCAGCTGTGGAAATATAGGAATCTGGTGGTTTTTCAGGGGGTTAAGCCAAACCCTTTGGATTGTATGAATATGATTAGAATTGCTATTAATGAATGGAGCTCAAATTTGAAAAAGGAAGGTTCTGGGAAGAAAATGGTAAATGATAATTAAGTTTATTCGAGAAGAAGAATAAAGTTCTCGGAAGCATGAGAAACACTCATTCATGTGTTCATGTTGATGTCTCTTTTGATTTGAATTCCTGGGGAGTTTGGAGTTGGACTAAATCTATTTGGTTAAATAAACTATCTCGGTTAAATAAACATATATTAAATTATAACCAACATGGCAAACTTTTGAAAAATAAACCTTCAAGTTGTGGATGGAGAACAAAAAACATATTAGAAGAAGTGAAGGTTCTTTTGGAATCGGTAAATGATAGGATTAATTATGTAAATAGAAGCTTGCTTAAGGAAGTAGATAAACTTGCTAAATGGGAAAGATGTAAAAAGGGTATTTTTTTTTACTACTAACACCCTACACAACAACCTAAAATGCTCTATTATGGAAGCTCTTGTAAATGGATGTAACATTTCTCTATATAACTTCCAAAACTTTGACACTTACTTATTTGTAGTTGTTAATAAAATGTTTGCTTATTAAAAAAAAAAAACTTAACCTACTAAGATACTTCAAGGAACCAACTGGTGGAGCCATAAAATACTATGAAGGGGGGTAAATTAGATAACACCTCAAAACATTTATGAAAAAAAAAGGTATAATTATATAAAGAACACCAAAGATCTAAATATGCACAATACATGTGCTAGTGTTTCAGTCGCATCATAAAGAAATATAGAATACGACATTAACTAAATCTTTTTAGAGAAATTCGGGGAGACTAAATGCTAACATTTGGTGGACTAAGTACAAGATCGAGGATAAAATAAGAAGTGTTTATATAGTTTTGGAGATTTTTAGAGGGACTAGAGCCAGGGTTAGTCAACCCCTGGCTCCGCCACTGCATTCAACCATAGAAAACGAAGGCATCAACATCGACTCAAATGGCGACTTACCTCCATCGGATTTCTTTACTTTGAAAACCATGTCCAAAGTCTAATCCAAAATTAAATCCATTTTTCCTCTTCCTACACCGACTCTCAAAACACCTGAAATTCCTTCATTAAATTAACAACAATCGACATATTTTAGCCTAACTTTGAAACCTCTTTTAGCCAACAACAACAAATCACTGCACTTCATGGTTGATCGACGAAAAGGTTTACTGGCAAAATTAGTCGCAATTTTGTAAATGAATATTAGGTCTGAGGAGACTTTATAATTTTCGCCTTTGTCAAAAATCCACCATCAACACCCGTACATAATACCATGCATCAAAAGTTGCAAAATACCAAAAGTTATAGAAAAATCTCGTCAAACGTAAGCCTAAAACGCACCTCTTATTTGAAAATGAGAGGGTACCAATTATACCAACAACTTTTTCGTTAGGCAACCTGTATGGATAAAACCTAATACAATTTCAAGTAGACCAACTTAATGATCCTTGAACAATATGTATATAGAGTTTATATATTTCTGATTCTTCACAATCAGAAAGTCAAGACGACAAAGTTCGTGAACCTGATTGTATGGAAGAGTAATTGGACGATCTTAAAAATAAATATCAAATATCAATCTAATCGTATCCAAATAATTGAATCCGAGAGATTTTTCCAAGTAAGAAACTCGTTATCTATCTTTCAAGATACAAATTCTACAAGAACGACTCTCGTAATCGATCACAAGTAAGATGGAATTATCTACTAGAAATGATTATGTACTACTTGTGATATTCATATTACAAAGATAAACAATATAATGCGAAAAGGGAAAAACACAAGACACCAGAAGTTTTATTACGAGGAAAACTGCAACTGCAGAAAAACCTCGGGACCTTGTCCAGATTTGAACACCGAACTGTATTAAGCCACTACAGATACTAGCTTACTATTAGGCTTCGGACTAGAATGTAGTTAAAACCGAATTCACCCTCCGAGCAGTTCAGCTACAGTCGTGCTCCTTACATCTCTTGAACCTCACAAGGCTCTACGCAATTGATTCCCTTAGCTGACGTCCTTTACAACCTAAGAGTTGCTTCAGCCTAAGTGAAGACTTTTGATACCAATATGCCTCTAACAGATAAGCCTATTTGATTTCCCTTTAGAACAATAGATCAAGGCTTTGAAATTTATTTTCAATAGAAAAAGCTGAGAAGCCTAGATCGTTAACCACATCTTATGAAAAATCTTAAACGATCAATTAATAAGAGTTTAAGATATCTATCTTGAGGAATCACAAACTTTGAGACGAAGAGAAATTTTGGTTTTCTATCTATCTCGTTCCTGAAAGAGATTACTAAAACCTCGATAACAGAAAGAACATAATCAGGATACACGAACTATCAAGGTAAAGATAGTCAGACCTGGCTTCAAGAGTCCCTAAGTGAAGTGTTTAAGTTGTAAACCGAGTTATGTTTATCAGAGGAAACCTTGGTTCATAAAGGATGACTCTAACAAAAAACTAGGACACATAAGTGTCAGGGATTGAATTTCTTGATTGTTTGAGTCTCTCTATTTATAGATTTTCAAGACTAGGGTCGCTTAGAATTCAAGCTAAGATAACTTGAGATTCAAGCAAACACTTTCTCTGTTTAGATGAAATTCTTGTTAGGAGTTCATGTAAGCATGTGAGAAGTTTGTCTTGAAATCACATAGAAAAATATACACTATGATCCAGGGTACTGGAACCGTGTAAAATGATAGTTCTTGGAAAATACGTCTTTCGAACTTATAAGCAAATCTGTGTTCATTTAAACACTTAAGACTTGAATCATGATGTAGATACACAAAGTTTTTTAGTGATCAAGATATCTTAGAGGTGCTTATGAGAGACATAGAAATGCCAAACGTATTAAAGAAAATAATTTGAATGCACCTGCTTTAATTCGTACTTGGTAGGTATGCAAAAAGGGTAGCATACCTATGAACCAGTTCGTGAATTCAGATGGCCAAGGTATGCGTACGCCTAAGGAAATTCACGAACTCAGGTTCTTGAGGTATGTGTACTGGGTACGCGTACCATAACCCGTTATCGAACTTGGAACTAAGGGGTACGCGTATATACCCCTATTCAGGAACTCAGATACCCCTATTCCGGAACTGAGTACGCGTATATACCCCTATTCCGGAACTCAGATGACAATGGTACGCATATTGGGTACTGTACCGTCCTGTATCCAGAATTCAATAGTTGCAAATTACCCAATGCTACGACAAAATCTCTTCAAACGTAAGCCTAAAACGCACTTCTTCTTTTCCTTCACGCACATGTCTAATTAGGCCCAACAAATAACAAAAAACAAATATAAGTGGATTTCAGTATTTTGCTCATAATTTCTTTATTGTGTATAGGGATTGAGTGATTCGCTCGTTTGAATCATTTTTTAATTTTCTATAACATAAAGGAGAATACTCTAGGTTAGCTTGGTCCGCTTTGACCGACCAAACCGTTTTATCTTCCTTTATCCACTTGTGCACCATGTTCATCGCTCTACTTTTTTTTGGATTCTTCCACACCTATAATACTTCCCTCCTATAATAATACAAGAGTCGTTTCCATTGATTTTGGATGATTCACCTAACATGAGATATGAAATAAAAAAACAAGAACAATCAAATGTAAAATGTATGAAATTTATTGAAAATAACAATAAATTTGACATTACAAATATTTACATTAAGCACTTATCACCGACGATATAAACAATTTATACTCTATAAATTCGACGAATATGTATGGTAATATCATCCGATTTTGTCTAAAAAATAAGAGAAAATCAGTGCATTTGCTCAAAGATACAATCAGCCAATATGAACATTTATTTCCCTGAATTGATCTCTTAACATTTTAAAGTATCATAGACTTTATAATCAGAAAATAGAGAAGTTCATAACGACCGGTTGTAGCCTAAAAAGCATCAAGAAAAATTGGCATTTTTTTAACAACAATCGGTTCATATGAATGTCCATATCGGCAAAAACATCAGGAGAAATTGTTGTCGTGTGTGTGTGTCATATCAGTCAATTGTTCTTGATGTTGTTCGTGGTTGAAGTACATCAACGGCAAACCGGCCAATGTGGACATTCATATTGGACGATTCTGGTTAAACACAAATAACCTAACTTTGAATAATTTCAATTTTTGGTTGCATGAATGAATCAAAAAGCTAATAGAAGAAGTAAGTTGATAAAAAAAAATTACTTGATTCTTGTCATTGCTTAGAGTTTGTTCTTGTTCTTGTTCAGTTTTTTTTCCTCTCAAATTTCTTCTATTTGTTTCCACTAAATCGATTGACCAATTCCCATATCAATTCTGTTAGGTTTTTATGGGTTTGCTTGAATCGTTTTGACATCGTCGTCATATCGAATAATCAATCTATTAACCTCAATTCTGAATAGGCGGTCGGCTATGTTTAGTTTGGAAATGTAAAACGAGGAAATGAAATTTGGGGGATGTAAGATGTCAGGTGAGGTTTTGTGTTTTAATAAAACTGATCCCGATTAAGTTTAAATAGTAGGGATAATTTAGTACTTTGTCCATTTTAGACATTTCATATCCCTTTTCTTTAGATGAGAACAAAATCATTAATCCTTTATTATTATTTTAATAATAAAAATTACATTAAAGGCTAGCCGGAGGCTGCTCTAAAAAGAGAGATTCTCTATTATTACCCCTTTCTATTTGCCCAGAGTCGAGGCATTGGAGGTGGAAAACTTAGGTCAGTTGGAGGTGGCAGAATCCATAGAGAGGAAATTGCAAAATGAGGTTAGGTCTAATAGATTTATGGTTTTAGGATTATGTTCTAATCACGAAATGATAGGAAATTGTTGAAAAGAGATTGGATAGAATTTAGCGAATAATGAATGGATCCCTCTTCCTAGGTCTCAATAGATTTCCCATAATCCGAAGTACAAAACATGATAGGAAAGATGGTGTAAACCCTTTAAATATTTTGGTACTTGGCTAGATCCGTTCACATGTTCTAATCATTTTAGCTTTGGATCCGAACTCAACCCATTTGAGTCGAATAAGGACATGAATGGAAATTGTTGTCTCTTTATTTTTGTATTCTCAAAAACATTTCTGTAGACCATATTTTCTGTTTCTCAAAGTACAACAATATCAATACATAATCAGCAAGTGCAAATTGAATTTTAAAATTTACAATTCTAATCAAGAATTAATCTTTGTTTTCCAAGAATGAGGTTTTTGATTTCACAAATATCCATATTTTTCTGTTTTGCCCTTTGTTCTTTTTACATGTTAGAGATATAATCAATTGTGAGTGATAATAAAGCCCTGAAATAAGGGTAAAATAGTTAAAAGCCATTTTAGAATTGCCATTTCAAGTTTGTAAAAAAAGTAAAGCCAACAAATGTAAAACCTTATCCATTATCAATCGGACACTTGGAATAAGCCCGCGTCTATGGCCCATGTTTATTTCGCTCAAATTATTCATTCTTTTTCTTAAGGTTTGGTTGTTTACCATCAGTCAGTCAATTCTCTTCTCATCAAATCTCTCTCGCAAACCCAGCCATGTTATTCAGTTCGAGAATAGAGTATTTGACGGACATTATAATTAAGAGATTAGAGATCTTGTTTTATTAGGTACTGGTGGAGAAAGAAGGGAAGGGTTTTAAGCACAATCAATAATCAAGAAGAACAGATTCAATTTGTTGGTTGAGTACAAGATATATATAGATGGTCAACAATATGTTCAATCTGGTGTTTTTATCTATTTTAAGTGGTTTTCAATTGTTAATGATTGTTAATGTGGGCAGATGATTTAGACGGTGGTACTGGTACGACGGCAGTGATGGTGGAAGGGGGGTAGGAGGGTGGTGGTGAACGACCTATCGATTATGATGTGGTAATAAGTTACAGTCATGATGCCATGATGGTGATGGAATAGTTATTACAAAATGTTGTCCAAGGAAGAGACGATTGTGAAATGTTTCATTCAAAGATGAATGCAAAATTGAATTTGTTAAATGGTACAATGGTTCTATTAATGAATCTGAAAATGATTTGGTTAACGGTGAACCCGAACCTCAATAATTTGCTTAATGGCGGACGCAAGTTATTGGGTTTGATCGGATAAAGGAAGAAACTGTGAAAAGATGGAAGGGCATTTTGGTCGAAAAATATCACACGGAATTTGTAACTGTGACGGGGTTGTTGACTTTGATTAGTCTTGCTCTCATTAAAGGGGGAATTTAACTTCTCCCACTGATTTTATCTCAGACTGATCCCAAGCAAAGAAAGGATTTGTGGATTTTAAATCCGAAGTGGAGCTTCCATACTAATAGATTTATGGTTTTCTGGATTGATTTTTCTTTAACCCAGCCTATTAACTGTTTGTGAAAATCACCTAATGGATTATCCGTTCACATGTTCTAAAATATCAATTTGATCGTGCACGTTTTATTTCTCTGAAAACTCTCTCGGCAATTAGGACTAATGATAGAGAGGCACCCCACCACCTCGGTGGCAACCCGGAAGATTGCGGCAGCGATGGCTGGTAACCAGAACTACCCTGACGGTGGCACTGATTGAAAAGAGATTGGATAGAAGTTTAGTATATTTGTTAAACATATGATATTGTATATCAGGGGATAGCGAATAATGAATGGATCCCCTCTTTCCGAATGCCAGGTTTTGCTCTATCTATTTGGATCACCACTCATGTATACTTAATTTTTTTAGTAGTTAGCATAAATGATGATGGGAAATGTTGTGTATTGATGTCATTTTAAGAAAATGGTGTACTTGGATCATGGTCCCATAATCCGAAGTACAAAACATGATAGGAAAGATGGTGTAAACCCTTTAAATATTTTGGTACTTGGCTAGATGAAAATTCTGGTTAATTCATCAGGATGGTTCCCCTCCCTTTCAAGTTTGTAAAAAATAATAATTAATTATTTAGAATAAGAACCAGTTTGGTAATGTTCATTTAAGGCTTGATCAGGCGATAACCAATCTTGAAAAGTTTAATAATAGCAAAGGACAAATTTACTGGCCCTCCCTTTCAAGTTTGTAAAATAAATCGAAACTTTTTGAATGTTCATTTAAGGCATAACCAATCTTGAAAAGTTTAAATATGGAAGTTGAGAAATGGTACAATATTAATGAATCTTTTTTTTTTTTTTAATCAAAAGTGGTAATAAACTCTTGAATTTAGGAGATAAAAATACTGGTTACTTTCATGGTCTTGTAAGAACTAGGGCTCTGAGAAATAGAATAACTGCAATCAAAAATGAAAATAGAATTTGGATGGAAAGTAGAAGCCAGATAAAGGAGGTGTCGTTTCAACACTTCTCTAAAATGGCGACTACTATGAATATTGAAATTAACAATGATCTTTTATCTAATATTCCTTATATGGTTACTGATGAGGACAACTTAGTCCTTATGCAAACTCCTCAATATGAGGAAATAAACGAGATTGTTTTTAAAATGACTCCATTTTCTTCTCAGGGGTCAAATGGCTTCCCAACTGCTTCCTTTCAGAATTGGGATCTTGTTTCTTTGGATATTGTTTCCATGGTTCAAACATTTTTTAACTCTGGATTTTTTCTTAGGGAGGCGAATAATACTTTCATTTCTATGATCCCGAAAATCAAAAATCCAGATGAAGCTAGTCACTTCATGCCGATAAATTTATGCAATACCACTTATACAATAATTTCTAAATTGTTGGATAGTAGAGTAAAACCTATTTTAGATAAACTGATTTCTCCTTTTTAATCGGCTTATGTTCCAAATAAGCAGATTTCAGACAACGTAATAATAGCTCATGAATTGATATACACTATAAAAAAAAAAAAAAAAAAAAAAAAAAAAGGTTATTTAGGCTTAAAGATTGATATATCTAAAGCATTCCTTGTCCTTAAGAAAATGGGTTTTGTTTTGACTCTTGACTGATCTTATTCACCAGTGCATAAGTACAACTACTTCTTCTGTGTTGTTAAATAGTTCTCCGGGGAAGAGTTTCTACCCCTTTAGAGGAATAAGGCAAGGAGATCCTTTATCTCCTTGCCATTTTATTCTTTGTATGGAAAGTTTGTCATGTTTTTCTATGGCTGCTAAAAAAAAGGGTTAATCCACGATATTAAGATTACCAAAGATGCCCTCCTATTAATTATCTGCTTTTTGCATATGATTGTTTAATTTTTGCTAATGCTAACCTCATTGAAAGTAAAAAAATATTTAAAATTTCAATACCTTTAGTGAAGGTTTGGGCCAGCTTATAAACTTCCAAAAATCAGGGTTTTTTTGTAGTAGTAGATTTCCTAATAAATTTCAGAGAATCATAATCAAAATCCTAAAAGTCCAGAAAACCAAGCTAGATGATAAATACTTTGGGTCTCCTCTTTTCACAAACACTTCCAAAATAGTCTGTTTTGAACTACTAATAGGTAGAATTGTTGGTAGGTTAAAAGGTTGGAAAAATAGGATTGTTTCTCCTGCCGGTAGAGGAGTCCTTATTAAATGCACTCTTGAAACGATTCTTAATTATCAAATGAATTGTTTCATAATTCCGCACTACACTCTATATAAAATAACGACTCTTCAACGTGATTTTTTTTTTTGGGAAAAAAAGAGGGTAACTCCAAAGAGTTATACATAAAAGCCTGGTCTGGTGTTAATAAAAGCAAAAAAGATGGTGGGTTAGGTTTCCATAGCCTAAAAATTATGAACAAAACTATGACAACTAAGATAGGTCGGAAGTTCATAACATATCCTAAATCTGTATGGGGTACTATTTTTAAGTTGACTAGTTTTTCACCCGTGCGATGCACGGGTCTGTTTCTTGTTTACGGAATATTAGACACTTGTTATTGATGTAAGTATGATAATCATTGTACAAATAAAAAATCAATAAATTAATATCTTAGTCGATGTGCAAATAAATAAAATAAACCAAAAATGACTAAAACAAATATAAGTTCAAGGGAGGCAGTGCAATGAAAAGAAACTTCTTATTAGCATTCTTCCACATCCTTTTTGTGTCGGCCGTAAAGCATTCTTCTCAGTCCTGAATCCTATCATTCTTCCATGTGCTCTTTTTCCTGGCCAAAAAGTATTCTTCTCTGTCCTGTTAAGAATCGATTGTTTTCTTGGATTGTCTTGAATGTAAATCATTGTTTCATTATCTTGAGTTTCTTGTACTAAGAGTACTGTTTACATCGACAAACTCTCCTTGTTTAGAGTTTTCAAATTAAAGGCCTCCCTTTTTATCTATTAAAAAAAATAGTGTTTTAATTTTGGGATTCTCTTAAAAAATATTGAAAAATTTATTATTTAATTTAATGTTTTTGGTCACTTAATTAAGAAAAATTATTTATTTATTATTTTTGGACATTGGAAATTTTAATTTTAATTAACCATTTTTTTTTTGGTAATGTTATATTTTTTTATATTTATTTCTTAATGTTATAAGATTTAGTAATTTTAGGTAACTATTTTCTAAAATGTGTTTGGCCAAATAATATATTGTGGGGCTAAAAAATTCTTTTCAAATTTTATTAGCTAAAATTTAAAATGGCGGGGCCAGAATCAACCAGAAGCTATGGTTTGTGAGAGCTCTCGGAAAAACTATTTTTATAGAGAATTTGAACAATGGGTCGGAAGTGAGCATAGTTTTGTATTCTTCTCAGAAGATTAACAGGGTTCAATTTTGGCTTGTATTTCATATATAGGTCTCGAGTGAATGTATATTGTTGTATAATTTTTAGAGATTTTATGGCACTCGGAGTACAACACCATTCTCTTGGTACATGCATAAGTGTCTGCTTGCATTAAACCCATAAGAAAATTGATTGACTGCAAATATCATTTATTGGAACAAAATATCTTAATTATGATGAGCACAAACATGAATAGAGAGACGATCATAAGTACAAAATGAACACTCTATTCATCTATAACTATAACTGCAAGAAAATCATCAGACGTGTGCATGAAAATTTAGCCGTAGCACATTGGTTCTACACTTATACTCCTTTGTTCCTTCAAAACCCACTTTATGTTGGCCTGAAACAACATTTTCAAAAAAAGTGTATCTACAAATTAATATTTAGATTAAATTAGATCAACAAAATCCAAAACTAATTAAACCGAAAAATGGCCATAAAAATGAACTTGTTATTACCACGTCCATGTACTGTGCATTATTTGATATTTTAGTTTGATAAAATCATAAGTACCATAGGAATAAAGTTAAGAAACAAAGATCACCATAGAAAAAAGATGCTCATTACCTCATTTATGCCTTCAGATTCAATCTTACTGTTCCCGGCTTGACTATGAGGGCAATTCAAGGAACAAATTATAAATATAGATCAACCAAAAATGTTGAACATTGAATTTGCAATTCCAGGCTTGCAAATCTTCATTTTAAAACACTTGCGGTAAATTTATAAATTTTAATTATGTCGCTTTAATCCTTCTCTAAATTTTGATATTCTTTACACTTGTAAACTAATATATATATATATATATTCTTATCTTTTTGATCTACCCAGTCATTATGTGCCTTTACTTCGTCAGCAAACTCGTCATTCGAGATCATGATGTATTATATTTTTTAAAAGATGCCATTCAACCTCTTGATTTTATAAGTTCCTTCATCTCGATATGACATGCTATTATAATAATATTTTATTAAGGTAAAATGGATATCAATAAGGGATTTTCTTTGGTAACCTAATGACTTTCTTTTGCTTTTTTTTTTTTCTCTGTACATAAATCTAAACATATTTTCACATGGAAATCATCAAACTTAGGAAAAAATTAGAATTAAAACAACATAGTAAAAATAGAATCAAATACGAAACATGAACAAATTATATATAAAGAGTATTATGAGAAACTATATAGTGGATAGGTATATCCTCTAGTTCGGCAAAATTAAAATTATGGAATGGAATATTTTCGTAGTCTTTGGTAACCATGGTAATACATATTTGAACAGTGAGATATAATATTCCATTTTGTAGGACATTCTTATATTTATCTTTGAAAATCGAAACTACGAAATCTGTCATCACTAATATATTTTGCTCCTGAAACTTATCCTTATTATTTTCATAATGACTTTTTGAAATAACCATACTGTTTTTCCTGTTAATTGTTTATTGGTTAGTCATACTCAGAAGAACCACAAAAAGTTAAGAAGACTTGGTAGGAACTAACTTATGTTTGTGGAGCAAAATCATGTTGAACTGGAAATATTCTTTTTTGGTGGAAGCTTTAGCTGCTTTGCTTAATGTGTATGAAACTGGACTTCCATTATGTGTGAGTATTAGTACCACGCAGATTATTAAATCCAGAGTTGTACATATGTAGCGTGTACATAAATTCTATATATATCAATTGTAATTAAGTCTGTGAATTTGCATAAATTATAATATACATGTGGTTTTAAACTCGTCGGTACATTGCGTTCGCGTCAATGATTTATATTGTACTCGGAATTCTTATGTATTGAACAACGGTGTTTCATTTCAGCATCACTAAACAAATGGATCAAATTAAGTAAATATATCAAGATCGATTGAGTATATGTATCTTGGAACTATAAGACGAATCCCCAAATTATCAGAATAACCCTCGAACCAATGTGTTTTAAGAGAGCATAAGAGTGATACTAAATGATAAATGAACCTTATATTATACAGTGAATCATATATTTTTTATATACATATATATAATTTTTCTTGAAAAATTGGGAGAGAGAAATGCTTCAAAAAGAAGAAAAAAAATTAAGTGAGTTTATATATGGATACACCCAGGAACTGTATAATATGAACTTGTGAATTGAGTGACTCTAATATGTGTACTCGTAAATTGTAAGATGAATTACCTTAGATTGTGCGGTGGATAATTTAAGATTATTATCCACACATACATCATTTGCTTGAAATGATCTTTAAGTACCATGACACGCATAAAAGTACAGTGCACAAATTTCATTAGCTGCATGGATGCGCATTTTTGGAGCAACACAATCAACTTTCTTTACAATTTACAACATTTGTAACTTTGGGCCGTCATTCATGCTTGAGTTTACTCGATTAAAAACTATGTTAAATGTTTCATTTTCCAAATATTCTTGAACTCTGGGAGCGATTTCCCTGGTCTGATTTGATAATTTAGTACAACTATGGTGCACAAAACATGTTTTAGTTTTTGTCTACCCATGTTTGATCCTCTATATCATTCCTTGCATTATTTTTTCCTTAATATGTCTTCCCAAGAGATGAAGAGATGGTATGTATTGTTCTTTTAGCAGATTCCGCTTCCAAAACTCTGGGAATTAGAGGTGGATGCTGAAGAATACCCCAGAATAGGTACGATCGCAAAAAAAAAAAAAAAAAAAAAAAGTCTAAAATCCAGTATTACATTACAAAATTACAAAGACCATGCATGACTTCACTTTTGTGTTCCATCAGTGCAGAGGAATGAATAATCAAAAGGAAAGCCTAATATATAAGGGAGATCACAATACAACAAAAAGATAGTAGTACTATAACAAAGAAAGTTTGACCCCACCCTTCTTGACTGTCCTTGTGCCAAAACTTGTGGTTATAAGAATAAGAATTATTTGATCCGGCTATTATAATAGAACCATTCTGGATTCAAAATTCATATACCATAGTTAAAAAATACTCTTGACAACAAAAAGGGTCATGCAAAATGAGAGAATAATTGGTATACATCAGTATATATAGTTTAAACATAAGTATTACATCAATGGACGAATTACAAAAATGATTCACTATGAAAAACTAAGTATCAACCCACTTTGGATATCAGTTTGAGCTTAAAATTTAGAAAAAACACAAGCACCAAGAGATGAAATTAAAAAGGAGTACAATAAATTGTGGAAAGAGTACTGAACATAACAACAGTTGCTATTATTTCCCCCCTTAAATCTTAATATAAATATTGGCTTTTGTTTAACAAAATTGATGAAATAACAGTACCTTAAAGTTTAACAATACCTTAAAGTTTAACAAACATGATGAAATAACAATACCTTAAATCTTGTGATCAGAACCCGACCAGCTTGAAGCGAAAGTTTTTATTCATTTGCTCCATACAAAACACAACACCAACAAAATCGATTACAATTAAGAGTTCTTGGGATAAGTAGTACATTGGTTTAAGCATCAAAAAAGGAAGATTATTCTGCGCAGCAAAAAAAACCAAAAAATCAAGAGAAATCTTACCACTTCTAATGTTTCATACGTACTACCGGAGAAACAAAAGCAGGGAGGAAAAAAGAAGAAGCAATCGACTGCATTGTTTCCTAAAAGCTGCAAACAAAACAATAGAGGCGTATCAGACAACAAAACCCGACATTTTAAAAAATAATAATTAAAGCTAGAAGGAAATGGGGTTTAGCTTTTGCTCCAACGCCTTATATAGAGAAAACAATTTCTGAAAATAATGTTGATCTGAATAAATGCAAAATTTTATTATTTTCGGCGTGTATATCTTACTTGTTGTATTATTCTTTGAATAATTGACAAACATTCTTATTTAATCATTTAAGACGCTAGTATATTAGGTAAAAAGGAAAAAGAATCCTCCTTTTAAAGATTTGTTTTTCTATTTTATAAAATATTAGCTTAAATAATATTCTCTTAAATCTGAAATTACCTAAGTTAGAATTATTTGTTATTTATAAATACACCAACCAAATCACACGTGAAGATTTTCAAGTCCAAATTATGTTTATTTTCCTTTTTTTTTCTTTCTTGAGAAATGAAATATAATATTTTTTAGATGGCCATATTTAGTTGTAATAAAAATTTGTCCAAAAATATTTGAATATATCTTGCACGTTTAGGAATATAATTTTTTTTATTATGGATTTAACCATTTTTAGAAAATTAAAATCGAAATTCATCCATTTTGTCTATTGTATTTTTTTAGTACGTTTTATGTTCTCCCATTCTCAAATTTTTGCTTAGTATGTATTGTTCATCACAATTTTCTATTTAATAATTTATATTTGATTATTGGGCAGGATGAACGATCATTTTGTTTTGCGTAGAAGGATGCATTGTTCGATCTAGATGTAAGTATTCACAAATCTATGTATTTAAATTATAAATTTTAATCATTGAGTGGAATTTTATCAAAGCTTTTTTTAATCTTTTAGAACTATAATTATAAATCACAGTTAGTGTTCGATTAAATTAGTTAGTGGTTTGAAATTGTAATTAAATTGGTTTAATTTTAATAAATGTAATTGGACATTGGACATTTGATATTCTTTTAAAATTTATGTTTTATGATCGATTTAATTTTTTGATAAAATCATGATGAACAATACATATTTTGATATGATTTTATTTCCATCTTTTTATGAATCTTAAATATATTTAGAACAATTTTTTAATATATTTTTGGCAGCAGCTTGATATTTATGGTTTAGTTGTTTTAGGTAATTTTGTTTTTGTTTCATGTGATTGGCCAAAAAATATATTGTGGGACAGTAAATATTTTCTTCGAATTTGATTGGTTGATATAAGATAATATTACCAAAAATTAAATCTTGGTGGGGCCAGAATCAACCAGAAGCTCTGATTAACCACGTCGCTCGAAAAAACTTTGTTTTTATATAGAGAATGTATTTTCCTACTGGTGACATACTCCCTACGTCTTTTATTAACTGTCCTAATTGACAAAGTCAAACTATTAAGAGGATCGTAAGAAATGTCATGACTAACCCTATTAAATGCTATATTATAACTAAAATTAAAATTAACATGTTAAAAAAAATCGAGTAATATTATTATTTTGGGAAATGTTTTAAGAAAATTAAAACAAAGATATCTTGGTTTTATTATGGAATCCATATTTAGAAGCTTTATTAGGAATTTTATAGATGTCCATAAATATTTTTATATTTAAAAAAGGAATGACGATTAATATGACTCGATTAGTAATTTTTTATCATTAGTAAATATTTACCTTTTTTAATTAGTAATAATTAATATGAAAAATATTGAATAAATTTTTTTCTTCTTATATATTATGATACTATTTAAGATTTTGTATTGAGTTTATATTGAAAATGATTTTATGATTATAAAAAATAAATGGTATATTTGATAGTTTAAGAGGGAAAATATGTCTATAAACAGAGCGTACATATAAAAAAAGACAGACCAAAATAGAATATAGGACATTTAAAAAAGACATAGGGAGTATTAGATAACAACTACAAAGCTAGACCTACTAATTCTTGGATTTGGAAAGGAGTTTCCAAAAGCTTTAAGAATCTTAGGAAGAGGGAATTTTTGGGAGGTCAATAATGGTACAGATATTGATATCTGGATACACAACTGGATTCCAGGTGAGGATAGTCTGGTTGTTCCCATTAATGAAGAGTGTCAGAGCACTGCTCGGTCGAACTCGCAACCGTTGCTATCTCAAGCTTGTTTGTCAAGTTTAGTTTCCAAAACTATAAGTTTTGATTTCTAGTCTACTTATAGCTAAGTCTCGAATTATGATAGAAAGTGTAGTTGAGATTTAGACTTCACGGCGTTCATCGATTGAAGACGAAGAACTACTAAGGGGAGCTTGTGGAACTTCATCAACAAAAGGTATGTGGATACTTGAACTCACAAATCACTCAAAAGTCTATCTACTTTATCTCGTATTTGAGTCAAAACTCGTATAGCTATATAGACTTCGATTATACACATTTGATATTTCGAGCTGAGTTTAACTCGCTTACATATTTCGAGAAACATGTGATGGTAAGCTTTCACTTTAACCAAGTACATCTTATATTCTTGACGAAAGTCAAAAGATAATCATGTGAAAATCACCTGGTAACATCTTATATGATTTGTGTGAGGCAGTCATTTGGTGTAGACTCGGAATGTTTCGTATTGATCATTCGATCACTTGAAAATTACTTTGAAGCTAATAGTTTGTGTGAGATAGCTATTCCCGTCTTCTAAGAATGTTTCAATGATTGAAATGAGAGTTTTAAACAATTAACCATTGATTGGATATAGCACAGTATGCATACTTGTATGCTAACTGTTGGAAGTTATTCTAAGACCGAGAACCATAGTATGCGTAGTGGTTTGTTAGTTGAAGTCCGGGAACTTAGTATGCATACCCGTATGCATACTGGCGTAATAGTTCAAGTTTGAAAATTGAACTGAGTTTGGTAGTATACGTGTACGCATACTGGAGAACCCAGACCAAGTCCGGATACTTAGGTATGCGTACACGTTTGCATACTTGAGTGGGTTATGTTGTAAAATCGGTTTGTTCATGAACTAATACATTTATAAAATAAGGAATGCAATCTTTTGCAAACTATGGCTATAATGTTCATGAATTGATTCGAGTGAATCAAAATCGATTTTGCTTTAATTGTGTCTTGTATACTTCTATGAGAATATAAACAATTGAACAACTCTATAACTAGTTTCATTTGAGTCATTTGAACTAGTTGTGTTAAGATGAACAAATTTGATATGAAAGTGTTCATATGGCTAACTTCGGTTAACTATTGTTGAGCCAACAAGGTGTACACGTTTAGGTACGGTTACTCATATCTAAATGAAGTCACTTTTCATTTGTGTGTAACAAGCTAAGTTCGATCTAGCGGTTGAAAAATATTAGCTTGAGTCTAATCAGGTTTTCATCTAACATTGAATATTGAATACTTTGTTACCAAGGTAGCATTGATTGCAAACCCTGATTTGAAGACTATATAAAGGAGAACTATAACAACTGGGAAACCTAATCCCCACACCTCATGTGTGATACTAGTTGCAACTAGAGTCGATTCTCCTTTAACCTAGGTTTTTCTTAAAACCATTATAGGTTAAAGACTTAAAGACTTCATTGGGATTGTGAAGCCAGACCCAACAATTTTCTCCGTAGTTGGGTGTTCTGATCTTGCTTTATTCTATCGTATTGAGTACTATCTTCTCTAAGATTTGCTCGAGATTTAATCTCCGATAAGCAAGATAAAAAGTAGTCACAAACATCTTCGTCTCATCGTTTGTGATTCCACAATATCTTGTTTCCCTACCATACGATTAAGATTATTGTGAGGTGATTGATATTACTAGGCTGTTCTTCGGGAATATAAGTCTGGTGTATCAATTGGTTCCTGTTCACCTTGATTTATCAAAAGACGGAACAATACTCATAGGTATTTCTGTGGGAGATAGATTTATCTATTCAATAGACTTTTCTGTATGATACAAATCTTTTTATCAAGTCTTCGACTTTGTGTCGTAGCAACTCTTAGTTGTGGGTGAGATCAGATAAGGGAATCAAGTGTGTAGAGTCGTGCTGGGATTCAGAGGCGTAAGGAACGCGACTGTACCTTGATCAGTGTGAGATTGGTTAGGGATCAACTACATTCCAGTCCGAAGTTAACTTGCAGTAGGCTAGTGTCTGTAGCGGCTTAATACAATATGGTGTTCAAATATGGACTAGGTCCCGGGGGTTTTCTTCATCTGCGGTTTCCTCGTTAACAAAACTTTCGGTGTCTGTGTTATTTCTTTTCCGCATTATATTTGTTTATATAATTGAAATATCACAGGTTGTGCGTGAGTTCAGTCAATTGTGAATCCGACCTTTGGTTGTTGATTGAATTAATTGACACTTGGATATTCGTTTTTGATACCGTCCAAGTTGTTTCTTATATTAATCAGGCTCACGGATTTCTATCTGTTTGATTTGCTGATTACATTAAGAAACAAAGATATAACATTTGGATATATTTCTTGATTGATCTCGCTTTATTAGTTCGTGCTCTCAGAATTATATTGGAGTTAGTACATATATATAGATTGCCTAAACGAAATATTGGGTGTGGTTGTTAAACCCCCACCTAGAGCTGTCAATTTCTAACCCGGCCCGCGGGTTGGACCTAGCTTGGCTTGTTTCAACCCGGCTTGGCTTGGCCCGTTGTCTAAACAAGCCGGGTTAGGGTTGTCATATCTAGCCCTAGTAAAAACAAGCTGGGCTAGGGTCAACCCGCGAGTTACCCGCCAACCCGTCAATTTCCTGTGAGTTACTAGTTTAGGAATTTTAAGTTTCTAATTTAGTAATTTTAGGATGATTTTAGGGTTTTGTGCTAGAAATCAAAGTTCATATATATTCCTTAAATGATTTAATACAATCCAAATTTTATTTGATTTAGGGTTACGGAGTAGTGGGTGCTTTCTTAGCGTTTTGTAAAGCATTGACCAACATAAATATACAATTATATATAAAATAACAAGCAAAAGTAATCAACAACCACGAAATGGAAGAGTGGTTATAGTTTTCAGATATGAACCAAGGTGGTATGAGTTTGAATCCCTTTGCCCACTGAGTTTTTTATACGTTTAAGTGATTTTACGTTTCATCCATCCCATTTTACAAGCCAACCCGCAACCCGTCAGAGCCAACCTGTCTAGGGCTAGGGTTGGGGTTTTGGGCTTGTACATGAACAGTACTAGGGCTAGAGCTGACCCTAACCCGTCCATGGCTTGTCAAGCTAGGGCCGGGTTGACCCTAGCTTGCCCCGTTGACAGCTCTACCCCCACCTTTTCAATTGGTATCAGAGTAGGCAAACACAATAAACCTAATAAGTTTGCGTTTGATTCCAAAGACTGTCCCTATGGGAAATCACGTTGGGAAACTTGTTCTGGGCATCTGTGACGCATACCAGAAATCTTCAAAGATTTTTCAGAGTTTATTCTTATCAGGACTACTGGTCTCTCAAGATAATCTCACATCATCTATGACATTAGAAATTTTAGATGATGGAAAACAATCTAAAGAAAAAAATTAAGGATTCCTTTAAAAAGGTTCGTTGCAGGAAACGTATGAACAAAAGCTCAAGGATATAGAACCTCACTAGACTTCTTATTAATCTTTTTGAGGAATAATATCGTGATGGATCAATTGACAAAGATCTATTTATGGCTTTTGAAAACGTTTTTAAATCTCTGGAACGACTCGTCTTGATTAAGGAAAAGGCTTCTGCTGATAAAAATTATGATTCTGTCATTCATGACATTGATTCGAGTTTCACCAACTACTCTGTCAAAATCATTAAAAATATTTTCACAGGTAGTGTTGCAAGTTCCAGTCATTGGAAAAATCCTTCCTTTAATCATAAGAAAAATGAGACAAAATTTTCAAAAGACCCTGAGTATCATCATTACTACGATTATACTTCTAGTACATTTCACAAATATCGACCGAAGAAGGTGCATGATGATTCCTCTGCTCATCTTGTCTCTTGGTAACAATATTGACATCACCCCATTTGTGTATAACTTGGAGTGGGGCAAGTAACGGTTTGATTTGTTTTGTGCTTTTGTATTATGAGTTAGTTTATTTTTGAAATTTATTTTTTCTTGAAGAAAAACTCGTTCGACAGAATTTTCTGTGCATCTGAGGTTAAATAAAGTGATATAGTTCTACTACTATCCTTTTACTACACTATGTTGATTTGTTTCACAGTGTGCGAACCTTGATGGTTGAACGTTGTAAAAAGGAAAATCCCACTTTCCTTCTGTGGGTCGCGGTTCATGAACGGGTCCAAGCCCATCAATTGGTATATAAGAGTTGTGGTACGTGTACCCTTCTTCTTCCTTCTCTTGTCTGTGCACGTGAACAATTCTAGGGTTCACGTATCACCGCCATTAAGAACCTCTTTGGAGGTCCAAGGGAGGCAAAATGTTTTATTAATCTTCAAGAAGCATATCAAGTAAGTTTGTCCCTTCTCCTTTTTCTCTCATTTTTTAGAATCTTATGGGGAATTTCAAGGTTTCAATGAAGGTTTCAAAAAACTTGGAAACATTATCTTCTAGCATGATTATCCCTAATAATCAAGATTCTATTAAAATTAGATTTATCAATGATTCTAGTAGTAAGATCTTTGAAAGGATTTCTTCTAGTGGTTTCATTCTAGAAAAGAAATTGGACATGGTTAGTGGTCATAAAGAAGATTTAGTTTGTCTTGAAAAATGTAATCTTGGAAACATCTTTAATGCTCTTGGTGAAGGATTTGACACTCTTACAAGAATCTTCTATGCTAACATCCATGATGTTGATCTTGATGACATGGAATTCAAGACCATGATAAATAGATAATTGATTTCAAGGATTACCAAAATTCCTTAGGGTAATTTTCGCCTTCCTAGACCAAGAGAAGAGCGACCATCATATGAAACCATTTCTAATGGTCTTTGTGGCAAGAGTATTGATTGGATTGAAGGGAAATTTCCTACTAATTATCTTAGTCTTTCTTTGATGTCTTTCGAAAAACTTGGTATATCTAATCTTTGTCCCTCCACAATTGAGAACTCTCGGTGGAGTCGTGAGTTTGCGGAGTTAGTCTATTTCCTTAAATCGGGTTCTCGAAGTCTTGATATTTGTGGATTCATCATTCTTCAAATGCTCTCAATGACGTCATCCAACAAGAAGTTAGGCTTTCCTTGCTTAATTGAGCAAATTTGTCGAGCATACTCTATTGCTCCTATTGGCAACTGTATTGGAACTCCCAAACTTGTTCGTCCTTGTACCTTCAAACTTATGAAGGAGAATGCTTGCAAAAGACGAAGATGTGATTCCCTTGACGGTTCTTGTGATCCTACCACCTTGAGTATTCTTCATAAAATTCACAAGGGTGTGTGTAAGATCAATTCCAAGGTAAAACGTGTGCAAGAACAATTACGTGTGATTGCTACGTAATTGTTCAAGCCTCTTGAACAATTACGATGATGAAGATGATGATTAAGAAAGATATGGATATTGTTCAAGCCTCTTGGATGTTTCCGATGATGAAGATGATGATTAAATTCTTTATTTATTTTTTTGTCTAGGAAACTTCTTATGAGAATTTATTCTTGTGTTTTAAGAAGGATAACTAGGGTTTGGAATAGCAATTATTGTGAGTACACATAGTTATTGCCAACGATTTTCATCTTGCAATGTTTTTAGATTTATTTATTTAAGTAATAAAGTTTATTTGGAAGATGATTTTGCAGTATTAATCTTTATCGGTTTTATATATTGCCAAAATAATGTTATGGGATATGTGTGTTTGCGTCCGTGAACTATGATTGTCCCATATATGTCAAAAGTTAAGTCTATTATATGTCATTATGCAAATATTGATGGAAAATAAAATGAACTTTTGATAACAAAGATTAAGTCTATGATATCATTATGCAAATATTGATGAAAATAGAATGAATCTTTGAATATTCTGCAGTATTGATCTTTCCCTGATCCACTTCTATGTGAAAGTACTGTGCGGCTCCGTAAGTTCTCTTATGTAGAGAATTTCTGATTAAATTAATCATGGGTTCTCTTGTGGTTAATTTAAGTAAGTTATCTGGGTACAAATTCATGTTTCATATAATTTTTTAATGTCCGAAGAAATCCTTATTTTCTTGTTGTTCTTTCGGGAATGACATTTTGTGTGTGTGTGTGTGTGTGTGGGGGGGGGGTTCTTAATTGAACTTGTGCTTAATTGCCAAATCTTTTTGGGGAGTGCGGGTTGTGGAATATTGTAGGAGTTATCTTGTACGTATCTTTATAAACTCCTTGATGAATACACTAAGTTTCGACTATGTGAAATCATCAAAACAAAAATGATATGTTCTATTTTAGTCATGAAGTATCTCTATGAGAATTTCATTATGATCCCACTAGTTTTCGTACCTTTGCAAATTTATATTGACAAAAAGGGGGAGAATTATTGTGTAGTTCACACTACAAATACATATGGTTTACGGATCACTATGTAAGGGGAAGTGGCTTTCATTGTGAGATGAAGTATTGACTAAGGGGGAGTGATACCTATCACCATAGTATTGTTGCCATAGTTGTGATGCAATTGGACTTTGATGATGTGTAATAATACTATGACACTGTATAACAATGATTGAAAGCTATTATTTTTTCATTGTTATGGCTACGGATCTTCAACAACTATGATGCTAAGTTGAACACATTCTGAATCACTGGAGTACTTGGAAGTGACGAAGATTTTGAGTAATGTTCAAGAACCAAGGAAATCAAGCATTTGGATGAGAAGCTACAAAGTTTATTTATTTTGTAATCCATATCTGTTGAAAGTTTTGTCACTAAAATTGACAAAGGGGGAGATTGTTAGAGCACTGCTCGGTCGAACTCTCAAGCGTTGCTATCTCAAGCTTGTTTGTCAAGTTTAGTTGCCAAGACTATAAGTCTTGATTTCTAGTCTACTTATAGCTAGATCTCGGATTAAGATACAAAGTGTAGTTGAGCTTTAGACTTCACGGCATTCATCGATTGAAGATGAAGAACAACTAAGGGGAGCTTGTGGAACTTCATCAACAAAAGGTATGTGGAGACTTGAACTCATCTATCACTCAAAAGTCTATCTACTCTATCTCCTATTTGAGACAAAAGTCGTATAGTTATATAATTATTATACACATTTGATATTTCGAGCTGAGTTTAACTCGCATACATATTTTGTTGGTAAGCTTTCGCTTTAACCAAGTTCATCTTATATTCTTGACGAAAGTCAAAAGATGATCATGTGAAAATCGCCTGGTAACATCTTATATGATTTGTGTGAGACAATCATTTGGTGTATTGATCATTTGATCACATGAAAATTTCTTTGAAGATAATAGTTTGTGTGAGACAGCGATTCCCGTCTTCTAAGAATGTTTCAATGATTGAAATGGGAGTTTAGAACAATTAATCATTGATTGGATATAGCACAGTATGCGTACTTGTATGCTAATTGTTGCAAGTTATTCCAAGACTGGGAACCATAATATGCATACTGTTTGTTAGTTGAAGCCCGAGAACTTAGTATGCATACTCGTATGCGTACTGGCGTAACAGTTCAAGTCCGGGAATTCAACTGAGTTTGATGGTGTACGATAGTATGCGTACAAGTTTGCATACTGGCGAACCCATACCAAGTCCGGCTACTTAGGTATGCGTACACGTTTGCATACTTAAGTGGGTTATGTTGTAAAATCGGTTTGTTCATGAACTAATACATTGTTAAAATAAGGAATGGAATCTTTTGCAAACCGTGGCTATAATGTTCATTAATAGATTCGAGTGAATGAAAATCGATTTTGCTTCAATTGTGTCTTGTATACTTCTATGAGAATATAAATAATTGAACAACTCTAGAACTAGTTTCATTTGAGTAATTTGATCTAGTTGTGTTAAGATGAGCAAGGTTGATATGAAAGTGTTCATATGGCTAACTTCGGTTAACTATTGTTGATCCAACAAGGTGTACACGTTTAGGTACGGTTACTCATATCTAAATGAAGTCACTTTCCATTTGTGTATAACAAGCTAAGTTCGATCTAATGGTTGAAAGATATTAACTTGAGTCTAATCAGGTTTTCATCTAACGGTGAATATTGAATGCTTTGTTACCAAGGTAGCATTGATTGCAAACCCTGATTTGAAGACTATATAAAGGAGAAATCTAGCAACTGGGAAACCTAATCCCCACACCTCTTGTGTGATACTAGTTGCGACTAGAGTCGATTCTCCTTTAACCTAGGTTTTTCCTAAAACCATTATAGGCTAACGACTTAAAGACTTCATTGGGATTATGAAGCTAGACCCAACTATTTTCTCTGTAGTTGCGTGTTTTGATCTTGTTTTATTATATCGTATTGAGTACTATCTTCTCTAAGATTTGCTTGAGATTTAATCTCTGATAGGCAAGATAACAAGTAGTCACAAAAAATTTCGTCTCATCGTTTGTGATTCCACAATATCTTGTTTCGCTACCATATGATTAAGATTATTGTGAGGTGATTGATATTACTAGGCTGTTCTTCGAGAATATAAGCCTGGTGTATCAATTGGTCCTTGTTCACCTTGATTTATCAAAATACGGAATAAAACTCATAGATATTTCTGTGGGAGACAGATTTATCTATTCATTAGACTTTTTTGTGTGATACGAATTTGTTTATCAAGTCTTCGACTTTTGTTCGTAGCAACTCTTAGTTGTGGGTGAGATCAGCTAAGCGAATCAAGTGCGTAGAGTCCTGCTGGGATTCAGAGGTGTAACGAACGCGATTGTACCTTGATCAGAGTTAGATTGGTCAGGGCTCAACTACATTCCAGTCCGAAGTTAATTTGCAGTAGGCTAGTGTCTGTAGCGGCTTAATACAGTGTGGTGTTCAAATCTGGACTAGGTCCCGGGGTTTTTCTGCATTTGCGGTTTCCTCATTAACAAAACTTCTGGTGTCTGTGTTATTTCTTTTCCGCATTATATTTGTTTATATAATTGAAATATCACAGGTTGTGCGTAAGTTCAATCAATTGTGAATCCAACCTTTGGTTGTTGATTGACATTTGGATATTCGTTTTTGATACCGTACAAGTTGTTTCTTATATTAATTAGGCTCACGGATTTCTATCTGTTTGATTTACTGATTACATTGAGAAACAAAGATATGTCTCTTGGATATATTTTTTGATTGAGCTCGCTTTATTAGTTGGTGCTCTCAGTTATATTGGAGTTAGTCCATACAGATTGCCTAAACGAAATATTGGGTGTGGTTGTTAGACCCCCGCTTTTTCATAGAGGCCAGATTAAGTTTTATCAAAGTCGGGATATAAACAAACTCAAAATGTGTTTTACTGATGTTATAATCCAAAAAATTGTTGTAATCCAGTTTGACATTAACTGTAAATACAGGCTGAGATGGAGTTATACTCCACACTCGGATTTCACTGTTGGGTTTCTTTATAAAAACTTGTCCGAGAATGATGGTACCAACTGTCCTATAAGTTCTGTTGCTAGTATGATTAATTGGACTAGGCTATGGAAAATGAATGTCATGCCCAGAATTAAAGTTTTTATTTTTTAAGTGTCTTCATGACATTCTTCCGGTGGGAGATAGAATCCACGGGATTCTAACCAACATAGATAATTGTTTTACTTTGTGCAACTCTGAAATAGAGAACATTGTCCATCTATTCAAGAATTGTGAATTTGTTAGTAATGTTTGGAAGTGTTTGTCGTACAACACCAGTAGAGCTAAAACTAAAAGTCATACATCCCACACCTGGTTCAAAAATTGGTTTCAAAATGAAAACAACTTCCGTCATGATGATGTTAATTGGGAAAATATTAGCGCACCTGCTGTTTGGTTTATATGGAAAGCTAGGTGCCAGAAAGTCTTTGAGAAAACAAAGCCTTGTTACAAGTTTACAACGAGTCATATTGTGAGATATTATGGAAGGAAACAACTCCAAAGGAAAAGGAAACAAGAACTACAATACCTAAAGAAGATGGAAGTAATAAGGTTTATTGTACTGTGGCTAACAACATTCAGAACTCTGAAACTTATCTTATCTTGTATGTGACTGATTTAGCAGTCAAGTTCAAAAGTGCCAAGTGCAGTGGTGTACCACAAAGAGGTCAGAAGACAATAGAAAGACCATGATAACTGTGATGGGGTGACAGACCAGTTTAAAATGTAATAGAGTCATAGTTACATGGCAGGCAGAGGGGTCCTCTGGAAACTCAAATATTGGGGCAGGAAACATGAATCTGGAAGACTACATCAGGGATGCAGAATTTTAGAATATATATAAAACTTTTATTTCCTTTAAGGTTGTGTTCTATAATGATGTGAAAGGCAATATAATGCTTAATAATATGTATAGGCTAAGAGTACTTGTTAATAGAGATTGGATATGGTCAGAAATGGAAGTGAGAAACATGAAGAACTGGTTTGAAGTCTTGGAAAGATTAGATCAGAATCCAAATTCTAGTTGAAGTTCTACATATGATTTTCTTACGGCAGGGTTAAGAAACAATCAGATAATATGAATGGGGTATGTGAAATTGGGGATATGGATACTAATAAGTACTGCACAAAGGTTATGAATCAGGGATATCTCGATAATATCGACAATGGAGACGGAAGGAATGACCAGGATCTGATAATTTAGGAAAGAAGTGCTAGTCAGGCCAGAAATATCGCAAAGGATGGCGCGAAAAAGATCTTTCATAAATTCAATCTTTGAGTGGCCGGTAATTTGAATATTATGAATACCACCAATTTGGGCATGTAACCGATTACGCAGACCCATGTGGTGTGGCCTAGATTAGCTCGGTATTTACTTCATGTCCATAGAAAAGAGAGATATTTACTTCCGCGTATAAGTACGCTGTAAAGACTCAAGAGCGTGTGGTGTACTGCACAATACCGTAGGGGTCTTTTCGTCTAAATAGTTCATTCGGAATTTGAATTTCAAAATGTTACCGTTTAGGGAGAAGCAATAAAGAATTCACCACTTTAGAACGGCTATAAGAATCATTCACTAGGTTTCCACAGATCAATTACATTTCATCTGTTAGAGAAAGAAAGGAAAGAAAAGAAAAGAAAGAAAGATGGAAAACATAGGATTTAATGAGAATCAGAAATCAGCCATGGATGCATTTGAAAAGCTTGAAAAAGTAGGAGAAGGAACATATGGGAAAGTATACAGAGCAAGAGAAAAAGCCACTGGTAAAATCGTAGCTTTAAAGAAGACACGTCTCCATGAAGATGAAGAAGGTGTACCACCAACAACTTTAAGAGAAGTTTCTATTCTAAGAATGCTTTCCATGGATCCTCATGTTGTTAGGTAATTTCATTTCTTCATCTGTTTATTTTCTAGGGTTTTCGATTATCTCATCTTCCACAACTCCAATTTGTGTTAGTTTTGGAGGTTTTCTTTCATATCTAAGAACAATCGTTGGTATAGATTTTCTTGAAGAGATTTTATTTCTAGGGTTTCGATCTTGCTTTTAAGGGCATCAGTATTCCCCTTTGTGGATATTTCGTTTGATTATATTTAGAATCTTGATTAGGTCGGATATCCCATTTAGGGTTTTGATTGTTTTATATTGCTTCGCTCTGAGTTTGTATTAGATCTTGCTAGGGTGTTTAGTCATCTCGTCTTTGGTAACTCCAATTTGTGTTCGATTTGGGGGGTTTTTGATTTGGATGCTTAAACAAACTATGGATGCCGATTTTCTTCAAGAAATTTATCTCTAGGGTTTTGGATCTTTAATCTCTATGATCGATGTGTCTTGTATCTGAAATTTGATATGCTGTTACATGATTTGATGTCAGGTTGTTGGATGTGAAACAAGGTCAGAACAAAGAGGGGAAGACCATTCTCTACCTTGTTTTTGAGTACATGGATACTGATGTTAAGAAGTACATTCGGAGTTTCCGCTCATCTGGAACTACAATGCCCCCACATATCGTTAAGGTAATCGAACTTGCTCTATTAAAATTGGTTTGACATTGTAATTGTGGATACCTTGAATTTCATATTGTTATATTTTTTTGATACCGACTTTGTTGGTGTTTATTTCTGAATGCAGAGTTTGATGTATCAACTTTGCAAGGGTGTTGCATTTTGTCATGGTCATGGAGTACTTCACAGGGATTTGAAACCTCATAATCTTCTAATGGATCCAAAGACAAAGATGCTTAAAATAGCAGATCTTGGACTAGCTAGAGCATTCACGCTCCCAATGAAGAAGTACACTCATGAGGTATGCATATTACACATCTAGTTATTTTGGTATTTAAGTATCCAGAATGTATTATAACATGATTGCCTGCTGCAACTTCTATTGCAGATCTTGACTCTTTGGTACAGGGCACCAGAAGTTCTTCTGGGCGCCACTCACTACTCAACTCCAGTAGATATCTGGTCTGTTGGCTGTATCTTTGGTAATTACCTTGTTTTCCTTCTTCAACTTGTCTGGAATTAAGCTTTTATTCTGTTGTTGTGCTGAAATGATTTGTGTAACTAAATGCAATCTATTGGCTTGTTTTTGGTTAATAGCTGAACTGGTTACAAACCAAGCACTCTTCCCTGGGGACTCTGAATTGCAGCAACTACTCCACATCTTCAGGTTTGAATAGATTCATGCTCGTGTTATCAGTTTGAGAGATTCTTGGACACAAATTGTTAATAACACTAACTGATCTTTGCTGTCACATTCTAGGTTGCTGGGAACTCCAAATGAAGAACGATGGCCAGGCGTAAGCAAGCTAATGAATTGGCATGAATATCCACAATGGTCTCCACGGAAGCTGTCATCTGCGGTTCCTAACTTAGATGAAGCTGGTCAAGATCTGCTCTTGGTGAGTTGAACTCATATTCTGATTGTTTACCAATTTTGACAAAAACATCACATGGCATTCTAATCATGTATTCTATGCTTTGTATGTGTTAACAGCAAATGTTGCGATACGAACCTTCAAAGAGGATTTCAGCAAAGAAGGCAATGGAGCATCCTTACTTTGATGACCTGAATAAAGCTGGTCTCTGAATCTATTCAATGATGCATTGAAGTCTAACAAAGCCAAAAGTTGATTTGTAGTTTTCAGCTGCTTTTCTTAAGCATAGTTTGTGTCTTTTTATTTTCATCCTTTTTCCTTTGATGGTTTTTACTATCTTGTTATCTCTGTTTCAGACCTCGGATGAGATAATGTACTGAAAATCAATGGAAATCCAGTGTTTCTTTATTCTATTCTTTTACATGGCTTAATGTCTCGGATAGACAATATGGATGAAAATTTGGATTTTGGAAACAGTTGACAGTAAAGTACTAAAGTGTGTTCATTTTTCTTTGGTGCATTGTTAGTCTTTTACGCTGCTTTACGCATGTAAGCTGCACTAGCCCATGGCATTGCTGTAACGGTAACTTCAGTCTCACTAGAATGAAACAACTAGTCCCTGCAAATTAATGGAAAAAATGTTGCTGCGAAGGAGCCATAGGTATTGTTGTTGACCGCATTGCTGTAACGGTAACTTCAGTCTCACTAGAATGAAACAATCCCTGCAAATTAATGGCAAAAATGTTACTGCGAAGGAGCCATAGGTATTATTGTTGACCGCTTGCTTTACACTTGACTTGAGTACACTTCAATGTTTGCCTAGTTTTGGTACTGGGGTAATCAAGTTGGGTTTTGCTGGGTACCATAATGCTAAGAAATATAATCGATCAATTTGTTGCATTTAGTCATTAGACACTCCAAATGAACTACTGTGGCCAGGGGTAAACAAACTCATGAACCGTAGAAAAGGGGAAAACTGTGTAAACAAATGAATGTAAAATGTCTTTTTTTTTTTTAATATATGGTGTGTTTTTATGCATATAAACACCACAGTAGCCATGGCTTACCCATAACAATGAATCAGTTCTACAATTTTTGACCTCACCACCTCGAAAGATGGGGGTAAAGATATATTATGGAGATATACCAGCATTAATCACCCATAGTGTTTATCATGACAATGAATTTTTCCTTACTGCAATTCTCAACACCGCCGAGAAGGATGGGGCAAAGAAATATTATGAAGATACCAGCCACAAGAAAAAGGTTGTCCAGATGGTTAGTGAAATAGAGGCCACGGAGTAAGTCCACAGCAAAATAACAGAACATTCGCTCTCACCGGATTTAAACAACTGGGTAATCGTACCTGCAAATTCCATGGAAAATCATTTGAGGGGTGGTTATGAGAAAGAAGAACAACTCATTGGAAGTATGATACATAAGTATAATAGAACCTAACATACCAATGTTCATTGCAGGTGGCATCACAAATTGAAGTAGAAGAACAAATTGATACAAGGGGTCTGACTGGATTAAGCCTAATCTGAAAGCACCTTTAACCACGATAACGCCCAACACAGGCAATAGTATATATCTGACCACAACAATGCCAATAACAACAGACTTCTGCATCCCTGACCCTCTTATACCTGAACAGGAAAGTAAGAATATGTACACCAACGGACTTTTTTTGTCAATTCTTGGCAGGAACTGAATAACTATCGGAAACTGAGGTTTAAGACAAAAACATTAATCAACCATTACCTTTGGTAAGATTTCCTCCTACTATTAAGGTCAAGGTTGGGACAGCTGCATTACTGTTGACCAAAAAAAAAAAACATATTAAGGAATGTGCACTACGAGTTTCAAAGGATGAAGCTGCCAAAAATTTGTTTACAACTTGCTATAGAAACAGAAAGTGTCTAGGAGTTGAATAAACAATATACTCAACAAGGTCTTTTTGTGAAATGAACTCAATTATCAAACAATAAGAAGTTTAATTTTAGTAATTTATCCTCTGATAGTCTAATTCAATATGACGAAGGCTGGTTGGAAGACTAAAACTTAAAAAAAGAAAAACAAATTCAGTTTTTGTATTTCTTAGCAAGCAATTTTGAGGATCTGTCACAGAACCATGCAGTCCAAATTTGCCACAAACAATTTGTATTATTAAACAGGTAAATGTAATACTCTATGTTAAATTTCAAAATGGTAAAAGCAACTCCTCATCGTGGAGAAAGTAGCATTAACTTACACAGCCATGTATGTATGGTGTGCATAAATCATACCTCAGCAAAGAAGCGGAATCTTGTATCACACGCAGAGGAGCACTTTCACCAATTAATACCGTTCGAATTTGAGGGACGATTCCGATAAAAAATCCAACAATCTACACAAGAAAACAGACAGCAGCTTCACCCCTCCTGAGTCACTCAATAACATGCATTTGATATTTGCAATTCACATGTATGACTACTTTTTTGACTCTTAGATGGCCCTTTTCTTGTGCAATCTCTAATCTATTAGTTTCTGAAATTCAATTCAAACTCTTTCTGCAAAACACAACTACGTAAGCAAGAAAGAAAAACTACAGTACCGCGCCGATTGTTGAAGGTGCAAACAATCTCTTGAAGTGGATATGTTCTGCCATCATCTCAAACTGCTGTCTACACTTCACCAAAAATGGTATCTAGACTCCACAAGAAAACATGGAAAGTTAAAATTTTCCTCGGCACACAACATATAGGATAGCAGAAAGATATAATACAGGCTACACACCTTTTTTATGGGGTTTATACTGTAAGGCAACTGAGATTGATCCTCGGAAATTCCAGAAATTGAACAATAGTTCGATGGAAGCAGTTCTTCTGTACAACTCTCAGGGAATAGTTTCGATGTTTCGTCTGGAAACTTCAAACTGCTTACAGGGATATCTTCTTTAGTTTCCTCGGTGTTGGTTGAAAATATCCTAACAAGATTGTACACATATGACCACAAATAAATAGCCCCAATCTGAAGAAAACATAACAAACCAATCATTTGCGTTGAGAACAAGGAATTGAGAAAATCTATTTCGTATCATTGAACAACATCGATTTTGGAAAAGCAAGAAGCTAGGTGAACAAGATACCGCCATAGAGAGAGAAGCATAAGCCACTCCAAATGTATTGCATACATCTGGATCTCCAAATGGACTCCCTTTTTCTTTACAGACCGCTGGAACAATGATTAGAAGCAAGTTCCCCAAATTCCCTGCTCATTACAAATCAAAATTCACTGAATCACTTGTTACTTGGTTGAACTATGCATCACAAACAGTAGGACTATATCACTTACTTGACCTTCGGAAAAATAGCCTCTACTTCCTTACTACTATCCTGACATTTTAGTAACTCTGAGATCAAGCGACTTACCGGCAGCACAACAGCCCAAAATGAGACCCCTCAAATGTGAAGGAGGCCTTGTAAATTGTATTAAAACCCATCCAAATACCGAACCAGCAATGAATGTGATAAGAATGTTCACCGGCATGAACCACCTGATTATTCACAAGCATAAAACCATAAATTTAGAAATGGCACAAACCCAAACACAAAAAACATCGATTAATTCGACACACATATTATAATAATGTTACAGTAACTGTAAGTAGAGCGAGCATAAAGAATAAAACTCACAACTTAACCATGCTATCATAAGTAATTGTCTTGGACAAATTCCCTGATATAAGTGCCGGATTAAACACGTAAAATACAACCTGTTCAAGCAAATTAAAGAATTCATTGTTAATATAAACAACACTGATAATTAAACACGGCGAACAATTTCAAGAAACCCAATGCTGATATGACTTACATTGTTTATAAGCTTCCTAGCATCATCTCCCAAAATATTTATACTATCTAATGCAAGAAAAGAACCAAGACCAGTAACCAGAAGTACTTCCACAACCGGTATCGACGATGCAATGAAAAGATCCAAAAGTGCCACCATGACTACTCGCTGATACAAACAATTCAGAATTTTTAAATCACCAAAACTTGATCAGCTCCGCACAACTAGTGTCCACACAATTTTCTTCTATTTCTTCACTCATTTCACAAATCTTGTGAAATCCTCTCATGCAAAATATTGATCCTGTAACAATTTTTACATAAAAACAAAAAGTCGTGATTTATTTAAAAAATTCTTAGTTAATCAATCAAAATTACAGTACAAAAAAATATTGAAGTGAAACTCGTAATTCTCTCTGGAATATTTTTAAACCAACTTTTTCTTTGTTATTCCCAAGGAGGAAAGATATCGATGCTCTAGGGCCTAGGAGATAAAAGTGAGCCACGTAAATGGCGAAGACTGAGGAAGAGAAAGTGGAAAAGTTGAAGACGTCATCGGACTAGACTAGTCAAGCGGAAGTGAAGGAATGGGTATCTTCGGGTTCCATTGGGTCTGGATAATCTGAAAACCCACAGCTTGTACAAAGTTACAAGGGTGATGATCCTTTGCCAAGTTTAAAATATACTGTATATTTCTCATTTGTTTTTCACCTATGGAGGTAGCAAGGTAGGTTTGAATCTCTTTCCGTTTTAGCTAAAAAAACAAACAAAAAAAAATCAAGGATTAATTGGGGGCCCTAAAAAATAATTGGGGGCCTCATCAAATTTATACCCACACCAAAAGTTATAGGGGGCTTCCAAAATGAGCTTGAAAGTACCATTGTACCCTTCCCTTAAAATTTACCTTAAAATCCTATTAAGACTTAACCTAGGCCCCCATTTCATTTCTACCACAAAATGCTTACTCTTCTTCTCCCTTTCTCTCAACTATCTTCGGTTCCATTCACGACACGAAGAAAAAAAAAAATTCAGTTACAGTTAAAGGGTCGTCAACCCGAAAATTCTAAAGCCTAACGATTTTTCATATACACGTAAAGACTATGAAAAATCGTTAGGATATATGAGGAGAGAGATAACGACCCTAATTTTCTTTTCAACCAAAACTCTTCTTCTTCTTCTCCTCCCCTCCCCTCTCTGGTCGTCCATCTCCTCCATTTTCTGCATGTTTTTTTTTTTTGAGAAATCGTCAACCATTAGGGTGGCGGAGTAAACGATCCCTGCTGTAGTTAGGTTAGATCGTTAAGACTATTTTTTTTCTTAACGATTTTTGATATGCATGTTCAGTTCATAAAAAATCGTTAACCATGAACAATAGGTGTAAACGACTCTAGTTTGGTTGTATGATAACGATTGTAGTCGCTAATCATATAATTTAAATGTGGCCGATTCTTTAGACGACCCTTTTTATCCATTAACGATTCTATCATATGCCAAACCATCGCTCTGTCACAAATAATGAAAGAATCGTTAAGAAAAAATGCTTGAATCGGCAAGGAAAAAATGTGAATCGTTAGGTAAATACGTGTGGGTCGTTAGTTTTTGTAAACTAACGACCTTTAGAGTATATATAGTAAAAAAAACTGTTTTAAAGTCGTTAGTTTAACAAAACATGCATATCAAAATACTCCAAAAATGTTGTAAACTAACGACTGTTGCAACCACCACATCTGGTAAACTAACGACCCACATGTATTTACCTAACGACCCACATGTAATACCCAGAGTATATATAGTTTTTGTAAACTAACGACCCTTAGAGTATATGCTACCGAGAGTAAAGAGTTTTAAAGTCGTTCGGTACTAAACAAATAAACTAAACGACTTTCTATTACCTAAAAGTTAGAGTCGTCAACTTTAGCAAACTTGGGTGACGATTTTTCATAACCTGCAAAATCACCATATTGGAGTCGTTTATTTATGTGCCAAATAACTGCCGACTCTTAAGGGTCGTCAGTTTGTTATACTATCGACCGAACGACCCTCACTCTGAGTGTTCCATAGTGACCATGAATCGACCACTTGGAACAACATTCAGACGATTTGAAGAGTATAGGAAGTTTACCTGATTGTTTTCAGCTCCGGGTTCTTCATTTTGAGGATTGGTTCCTTCATTTTGAGCAATAGGATCTTCATTTGCATCATTTATCAAAGCTTCCTCTATTAACATTTCTTCATCAAACATCCAATCCATAGGATTAGATGAGACAATCTCACCATCAACACAATCATGTATGTTGTTTGAATCTTCACCTACATCATTTCCTACACTACAATCACTCATTTCAAATAACCTAAATTTTCCTCCAAAACTCACTTTCTTCCTCTATCCAACACCAAAAAAATTTTCTATAATCTTAATTTTTACCCCAAAACTGATTTAATCAAACTTAACAAATTAACAACTAATCTAACCTAATCAACTCAATTAACACTAATTATTTTGGGGATAGTTTAGGCATTTTGAAAAATTTGGATAATGGGTAGCAACAAAATGCTATTGGGAGACCAACTGGTGAGGCCCCCAATTACTTTTTGTGGCCCCCAATTTTTTTTCGAAAAAAATCTATGTATATGATTGTCTCGTCTTAATTGTTAAATTAATCAAATAAACGTGTCTTTCGGATTCATAATTTCACCTGCTACAAGTACTATCACGAGATAGAAGAAGACCCCACAACTAGTGCTTGCCCCCACCCCTCACAGTCTCAAACAACAAACGACGGGGATGTTTCTGAACTTTAGAACAGCAATAGTAATGCAAATGAACAACTTTTTGGGTGAACTTTATAGACCAGCCATAGTAATAGAAGCGACCAACTTTTTTGGTGATTTAACCTATGGTCTTCTAATCTAGCGGCTAGATTGGTCATCCACGTCAGCTAGGGCAACCTCCTAAATTCTATGGGAGTGCTAATCTAGCAGCTAGTCCACGTCAGTGGGATCACCGCGTCAACATTTGTTTGATCCAAAATAACTTCAAATTTCAAAGATCGATCAAATTTTGTGATTTTTGTGATCCGTGTGATTTTTGTGAGTTACCGAATCTGTTCAGTGCTAAGGTAATTTTTTGAACGCTGAACCATTCAGCGCTTTAAATTTCATCCGTCAGATCAATTTTGTGATTTTTGTGATCCGTGTGATTTTTGTGAGCGCTGAACCGTTCAGCGTTTATGTCACTTTTTGAACGCTGAATCATTCAGTGTTTCAATCTCGCTGCTAGTTGAACTGCGAGCACTTGCTAGGAGAGAGAAGTAGACAAAAATAGTGTTAATTTTTTTCCCACACGTTTTTTCTTGATTTACAACACTTTTTGGCAATCTAGCCCATAGGGGTTAGCCTTACGGATGGATGGCTACATAGGATGTTTTTTTCGTATTTGAAAATTGATGAGCAGAGGACTGAACTTCATGCCTAATTCTAAGACTAGGTCTAGTAGTGGATATTCCCATGCCCTTTCCCACATCCAAAAACTGTGGCCTAATGTGCCTCTTCCCGCTCACGTTTTATGTTTTTTGAAAATCCTTGCGAGAAATAATGTTTTTTGAAGATCACTGACAAATAATGGTTGTCCGTTTTGAAAAAGTGCAAAGTGGATTATAATAAGTTGTTTTGTTCAATAAAATGGACAACCACCGTCGGTTCCTTTGGAACAGCTAACCACTAGCATTTTCTCTGATTTTGAAACGGCTATTTATTAGTCGTTTCTCGACCCCCACCCCCTTTTTTGTTAACACTTATTTTTACTATTTTTTTCTTTTCTGTTTACACTTATCACTACTTGGCTTTATTAACCCACATAATAACACTCCCTTTACACCAGTCAGGGTAAAGAGTTCATGTGCGTAATGCTCAAAGAGTTTTTTGTGGTATACGAGAGAGCACGTTTAGGGTGCATGATGCTCACCAAAACTTGAATTGGCAAAGTGGTTAATGGTGTTTCACGAAAAGCAGATGTTGATAACTCGTATTGTGATCGACATATGAAAGTTTAAACATGTATTACCAATTTAATTGAACTCAACTAAGATGTTTAAATGATTTTATTAATTTCAAATACAACACAAGATGGCACAACGATTAATTATTGAATTCCAAACCTAACTCACTTTCGCAGGCATCACGGTTGCACTTAGCTTGTGCAGCAAAACCTTTAAACCGCTAGGTGCCCTTAACGGACGAGTGGTGTCTCGGGAGGGTTTACAAGAGGTATACTCACAAAATCTATTATGCTGGTACGGTTTCCATAATCTTCGTCCCCGTCTTCAGGAGGATCACGATATAAATCTTCCGGATTGTAGTCGGAAGGTTGTCCTTCAGCAGTACATAACATTCATAGAACTTGAATTCTTTAGTTGTTACGGTTAAGTACCTTTCTTTCGCACAGAGTTCATACATGAAACAAACAAAACTGATTTAGTATTTCATAAAAAGAATGTTTAAAAAAGAATTCTAGTTAACTAAAAATCAATTACACATTCACGCATCGTCCAACCAAATGGCTAGTTTTTGTAAAGTGGAATTAGGATGCCTAAGTATCGTTTCGCCTCTATTTTAATAGACAAAGCTAGCAAACCTCACGAATCCAGAACACATTCACTCAGTTAGTTGGGAATCCTAGATTACTAACCACCTATAAATAACAATCTAAACCGATCAATAAAGAAGAGTTTTAAATATCTATCTCGAGGAATCATAAAGTATGCGATGAAGAGAACTTTGTGATTTCTATCTATCTCGTTGATCGGTTGTCAATCCGTCAAAAATAATTTCACTTTCTTACTCACTAAATTTAAATGAAGTACAAAGTAAGGAAGAGTTCGTATCCACAGAGAGGCAATTGTTGTTATGCAATTTTCAGTTTCTAAGGTAACCAAGGGGGATGTGTGTTGTTTTATCTAATAAATAAAAGTAATTGAAAGCAAATAAGTAATTGGAATAATCAATAAGGAGAAGATATTGGTCACGGGATAGTATCATTCACAAACATGTATTTTAATCTCTCATCTACTAAAATTCCTAGGATACCTTGATCGCAAGAATAACCCGCTAATTCCCTGATTTCATCACAACCACATTAAAAGATGCATATGTGAATTCTTCCCAGAAAGCAACCTAAAGTGTAAAAGCACAATTAGATTTAACTCCCTAAAAGCAATAAGTTCTATGGAATAAGACTAATCAATGCAAACGAATGTGTAAAAGCACTAAACGTTTTAACAAAAGTTATGATTCACTTGTGACTAGTAGGATATATCACTACAAGCACTACCCACAATTATGCTACTTAGAATCAGGGATAAACAACTTTTTCGTATTGAAAACCCTAATATAGCTCTAGAGATGAATGTAAATCGGATTGATTCCGGACTCAACCAAACAAACTATCAAATCATGTAACACTATTAATTGTGAATCACAAACAATAAAATATTGAGACAAAACTAATTCATTGAATCATATAACATATTGAGAAATCAACTTTATCCCTTAACCAATAATGTGTTTAGCTACTCATAGCTATGGAGTTCATCATAATAATATTAATTGAAAAGAAGAAGATGAACAAAAGCAAACCCTAGAAGCGTAAACAAAACCGGCTCTCCAAAAGTTCCAAGAAAATATGTATATCCCCCAAAGTTGTAGAAAACTTTCCCTTTTATAGCTTTTCTCCAACTTCTAAAATTAGGTCTTCATAGCCTCAAAGCCCATGTGGTCCACCAAGCCCATGTGTGTGAAAATCCGTGTAGAAAATATGACCCAAAAGAGGTCACCGGAAATCTGGTATTATGGTCGGAAATTGGCCGGAAGAGTCACCGGAAAGCATCTCAGGTGACCGGCAAAGTCCGCCCGGTCACCGGTCAACGGGTCAACTCGGTCAGGTCAACCGAGTCAACTCGGGTCAAGCACCATGTCAGATGGAATCAGGGTCAACCCAGTCAGCACCGAGTTAGAGTGTGAGTCAGTCACTGACTAGCCTGACTGAGCTGAGTCATCTTGGCTCAATCCATTGCACAGGCAGAGCTGTGTTGCATCATCATTGCACTTCACAACTTCATTTCCAGCTCCTATTACACTTCCTCCCTTGCACACAGACATTGGAAATCATGCCTGCAACCCATGAAGCTCAAAGCATACTTCCCTGCCAATCCAGCTCATACCCATTCTAACTCATCCAGTGCCTTACTGCAGCTGTAGCTGCACCGCTGCCTTCTCTGTAATTTCTGTCATTCCAGATCACAATGAAGCACCATATCATGCCAGCACCAACTTAGCCTGTAACATTTCCACTCCATCTGAGCTTCCCTATCGCTCTGCCATCTTGCTCCAACACCAACACAGTATCAGAACTGCACAGCACTCACCTGAACATCAACAATCTCCATCCACATCTCTAAGACCACCAACTGCAGCACCATTAGCTCCTCTTCCTTCAACTCAGAGCACAAATCCATCACTTCCTGTCACAGACAACCCATTTCAGCTAACACCAGTTCAGAGTTCAATCACCTATAATTTTCAGCTCAGTAACAGATGCACCTAACATTCATCTAAATCCTCCACAAACCCATCTTCACAACATCATATCAACCTAAAATTCTCCATCTGCCTCAGAAATCCACAATACCCATCTTGCCATTCTTCTCAGGCACAATTCTTGCTCACTTCTCGGCTCATTGCAGACTTGAGCAATCTTCAGTTCCTTGTGCTCTCCGCGACGACCATTAGCTCTATCAAGCCTAAAGCTCTACTTACTCCAGCCATCACCCTGTATTCTTCCCATGACAATCACCAGTTCAGCTACACAACATCCAGCACCAACCCATGAGCCATTCCTCCCTGCAAACTCATTTACACAAGCATAGATTCTGCAATTGCAGATTTCAAAGACAACCTTCACTAACTTCTCATTAATCCTGCCATTGCATTTCACATTTAGAACACACCCATTCAATCAATCAAGCACACCTGCAATCTTACATTGCCTGCTGCTCCATCTGTTTTCTCATTTACTTGGCAAGAACGAATTACTAGCACCAAACCCTAATTCTTCATCAAAGAACTTCATGTAGCAATCAACACAAAGCTCTCAATCAACCATCGAACTACAAAGAATCGATACTCGAGCCAAAATCAAATCCCAATCCAACCCATCTTATCTTCGATCTCAGGAACCCTAATTTCACTTTCGGTTCTTCAATCAGATTGAATAAATCCTCGCTGTGTCTCATATCAACAACAACATCTTCATCTTCTTTAATATCTTCCATTTTCTAGTCCACAACCACACACACGTTCATCCAACAGCCTCAATCATCTTCTTCTCTTCATTTGAACATCGTATTCATCTTCTTCATCTATCGAAACCCATTAACTCATCTACCAAATCCCCTTTTCTCAGTCCATATCGAATCACAAAGAAACCCTATAATCATCACAAAAGATATTCCCATCTCTATCTCGATTCAATCTCTCGATTTCTTGTTCTTCTTTATCTCATCAATTTCATCTCTCATACACTTTAAGCCGCACCTCCATCGATCTTCAAATTCAATTTTCCTTTCTCGCCTTCATGGTCATTGTTCATCCTCAATTTCTCTTCTCGATTTCAGGTGGAGTGAGGGAGAGACAAAATGATTAGGAAATGGATTAGATTTTTAGGTCTCTGTTAGAATGGGAGTGGATATAGCCGCCCAGGTGGAGAAGATAAGGGATATCCAGGATGACTTAAGGCACCCCATGAACTGATACGAGCCACCAAAAAATGACAACCCCTCATCCTCTATTGTGCTCTTGATAGCACATGCATACGAAATGACGCTTCCGCCCTTCTTGCTCAAATTGAATGATTTCCGCTTCTTTTCCTCCGTGCGACTCCAGAGTACCTAATAACTCAAAACCACGCGTAAAGTACATAATACACAAGAAAAATAGCAAAGAAAGCGTAACTACTATATAGTAAATTAGGTGTTTTAGACACCTATCAGATTCCCCCACACTTAGACTTTGCTAGTCCTCGAACAAATCAAACAAAACAATTTTAAAACATACATACAACTCCTTGTCGTCGAGGCTACGGTCACTTTTAGCATAAATAACAAGCCTTTAAACCCCTAGGTGTCCCTAGTGGACGAGTTATAGTCTCGTGAGGGTTTACTAGAGATATACCCACAAAACCTACTTTTCCAACTTAATAGTTCTCCGTAATGATAGCATCCAACGCGCTAAGAAGACATAGAGATTCTGCACACTAGTCATAAGAAGTTAGACACATAAATGAACACAATCTCATTCTTAAAAGTTGAGAGAGAAATAACCATCCCTTCTCGACAAAAATTCGGGTTCGGAGCGATCAAAAGTCTCGACTCTGCCTCACAAGAAAGGGTTTTATGAAGTTGCTCTCAATAATAAACAGATTTTTATGGGTCACACATGTGTCCAGGTAGGAATGAAGAGAGAATCCTGCGACACGTTGAATGGTAGGAAGGCTTAACCCTCCGAATGTTTTGAAAACCCACATCTTTTACAATTTTGAAAACCCATTTTTCTGACGATCTCTACGAAAGGAAATCAACCACTTAACGAAGGTGGGAATATGCTTACTTACCTCGTTATCCGTTCGGCGTGCAGCTAGCACCACTCTCACAACATCCATAGAAACGTTTTCGGTCTTCTATCGGTGTCTTGATCTTCGTCTTCGGTCTTCAACTCTTGATGATAACTCTTGAACTTCGTAGAATCTTGACAATGTAATTCTTTCCTCTAATTTCTTGTTGCTTGAAACTTCATTATAGATATTCCTTCTTACCTTGGCTTTATTGAAAGAATACAAAACTAAAAACGAACTATACAAACCCAAAATATGATACAATGATTTTCTCTTCTCTTTTTTTTTTTTTTTTTTTTTTTTTTTTAGAAATAAGAAATAAAACAAATACAAAATAAAAACAAAACAAAATAATAAAAACTATTAACAAACCTAAAAATTTTCTCTTTTTTTTTTTTTTTTTTTTTTTTTTTTTTTTTAAAGACAAGAGAAAGCAAAATACAAATAAAATAAAAACGTAAGTACAAAGGCCATGGTGTAAGTACTTTACCGCTTGATTCTTCACAACTTATATGTCTTGATATCATAAACTTCTCGAACTCTCATCCTTGATAATTTTTACTCTTGTACAATAGTCTTCAACTTATAAAAATTCTGCTCCTTGTTTTGTTGCTTTACTTAAATCAAAATCTGCTCAGTTAATGCCGTTGCTTGAACACCTCAAACGTGTTCAACTTTCCTTCAAATTTGTGATGCTCCTCTTGTTGATGATGATGGTGTTTCTATGGATCTGTTGGTGTAGAAAGAGATAAGGTGGATGGTGCTAACTGCGAACAAGATTACAGGTGGTATGTAAGTTAGCAATTCGATGTCACCATCATGGTTGATAAAAATAGCACTCAAGAGATCAAAATAGTGCTTCTATGGTGGGAGGTTGGGCAGCTCACCATTCTGCCCGGAATTTACGTACGGTGACACACACTCTAAAAGCACAAATTTAGACAGGTACAAAGAATTGAAGGTCGGTGCCTCACATTATGTAACTTGGGTAGTCTCCACTATAGGGGATCACCGCTCTAATATTGAATTTCATCACCTTATTTGCCACCGGCATGGTTAAATCCAACTTTAACTCTCATACAATTAAGAAACCCGATCATGTTCTCTCGTCATCTCTAAGTTCAGTCACTATTATGAGATTCTCGATGTAATCTTAGCGACATGTATACTATGTGACTCTAAACTAACCATAAGTTGGAGTTTTCTTATTCACTAGTTTACACAAAAGTTGAAAAATTCGCAAAACTTTACAACGCAACCCACTCCCCCACACTTAAACTTTACATTGTCCTCAATGTAAATTGAATCGTCCAAAGTAAGTCAAGGTGGGAAATTCTAACAAGAAATCAGAAAAAATAAAAACAAGACAAGAAATAAATACAAGACAAGAAATACTCATCCTTTGGGTTGCCTCCCAATTAGCGCTTGGTTTAAAGTCGTCACCCGACTATCTCCTTGCTTTCTATGACTCCTCCCGGAGGGAGTACATACACAAAGTTAACTCCTTCCACCACTTCGGAAGTGAAATTCTCATAATATGGTTTCAACCTTGCCCATTAACTTTAAGTTCTTTCCCGTAGCTATGCTACGAATTTCCACCGCACCATGAGAAAACACATTAGTAACAATAAAAGGTCCGATCCATCGTGACCTTAATTTACCCTAAATAAATGCAAGCGAGAATTAAACAAAAGCACTTTCTGCCCAATGCAAAATTGTTTCCTAGAAATCATGTTATCATGAAATGCCTTCGTCTTTTCCTTATAAATGCGCGAGCTTTCAAATGCATCATTGCGAAGCTCCTCTAGCTCTTGGAGTTGTAACTTCCTTTGCTTTCCAGCCCCATCCATCTCCATGTTGCATTGTTTAATAGCCCAAAACGCCTTATGCTCAATTTCCACGGGTAAGTGACAAGGTTTACCATACACAAGCCTAAAAGGAGACATCCCGATAGGTGTTTTATATGCGGTTCTATATGCCCACAAAGCATCATTAAGTCGCATGCTCCAATCTTTCCTTGTTGGGTTCACCGTCTTTTCTAGAATGGATTTCACCTCCCGGTTAGAAACCTCGGCTTGTCCATTGGTTTGGGGATGATAAGGTGTTGCAATCTTGTGCGACACATTGTACTTCGTCAACAAGCTTTGCAAAATCCTGTTTTTGAAGTGAGAACCCCCATCGCTAATTATGGCTCTTGGAATTCCAAACCTTGCAAAAATATGAGCTTGCACAAAATCTGAAACCACTTTAGAATCATTAGTTGGGGTGGCCTTAGCTTCCACCCATTTCAAGACATAATCAACCGCAAGTAAGATATAAAAATTCCCATGGGAGTTGACAAAAGGCCCCATAAAATCAATACCCCATACATCAAAAACTTCAATAAATTGAATAAAAGTTTGTGGCATTTGATTTCGGGCACCTAGATTGCCGGTTCTTTGGCACCTATCACAAGTTGTACAAAATATATGTGCATCCTTAAATAAAGTTGGCCAATAAAAACCACTTTCAAGTACTTTGTGAGCGGTTCTCTCACTCCCAAAATGTCCTCCGCAAGCATAAGAGTGACAAAAAGACAAGATAGAATTAAATTCAGATTCGGGAACACACCTTCGTATTACTTGGTCACTACCATGTTTCCATAAGTATGGATCATCCCATATGTATTGTTTCCCTAACCTCTTAAGTTTGTCCCTCTCAGCACGAGACAAGTTCTTTGGGATTTGTTTAGAAACTAAGTAATTGACAATATCGGCATACCATGGTTCTCCAAAGGCAATTGAGAATAGTTGCTCATCCTGGAAACTTTCACGCAATGGGATAGCTTCCTTGTCCACAGCAAGTCGGCTCAAGTGATCCGCAACGGTGTTCTCAATCCCTTTCTTGTCCTTGATTTCAATATCAAACTCTTGCAAGAGTAAAATCCACCGTATGAGCCTCGGTTTCGCCTCTTTCTTTGTAAGCAAGTACTTAAGCGCTGCATGATCAGAAAAACAACAACTTTTGTACCAATTAGATAAGAGCGAAATTTTTCTAAAGCAAAAACAATGGCTAATAACTCTTTTTCAGTGGTTGTGTAGTTTTGTTGGGCCTAATTTAACGTTCTAGAAGCATAATAAATAGCATGAGGAAGCTTCCCCACACGTTGCCCAAGCACCGCACCAACCGCATAGTCACTTGCATCACACATGAGCTCAAAAGGCTTGCTCCAATCCGGTGGTTTAATGATAGGGGCTGAAATCAAAAGTTCTTTCAAACGATTGAATGCCGCCATACATTTCTCATCAAAGTTAAAAACCACATCTTTTTGCAATAAGTTACAAAGTGGTGATGCTATCTTGGAAAAGTCCTTGATGAATCTACGATAAAAACCTGCATGACCAAGAAAAGAACGTATCTCCCTCACCGTAGTGGGAGGGGTTAGAGCACGAATAAGGTCTATCTTAGATTTATCGACTTCCAAGCCTTTAGAAGATATTATATGGCCTAAAACTATGCCATGAGTTACCATGAAATGGCACTTCTCCCAATTTAGCACAAGATTTGTTTCAACACATCGTTCAAGGATTAGAGACAAATTGTTCAAGCAAAGGTCAAATGAATCACCAAAGACACTAAAGTCATCCATGAACACTTCGATTATGTTTTCAACATATTCCGAAAAGATACTTACCATACACCTTTGAAAAGTAGCTGGAGCATTGCATAAGCCAAAAGGCATCCTTCTATAAGCAAAAGTACCGAAAGGACAAGTGAAAGTGGTTTTCTCTTGGTCCTCCTAAGCTATCACAATCTGATTATAACCTGAATAGCCATCAAGAAAGCAATAATAAGAGTGTCCAGCTAAACTTTCAAGCATTTGATCAATAAAAGGTAAATGAAAGTGATCTTTTCTAGTAGTGGCATTCAATTTTCTATAATCAATACAAACCCTCCAACCGGTTTGCACACGAGTTGGGACAAGCTCGTTCTTATCATTCTCCACCACTGTCACACTGATTTCTTTGGTACTACTTGTACCGGGCTTACCCACTTGCTATCGGATATGGGGTAGATAACACCCACTTCCAAAAGCTTGAGTATCTCCTTTTTCACAACTTCCATCATGGGAGGATTCAAACGACGTTGCGCTTCCCTTGTAAGCTTTGCATCATCCTCCAAACGAATTTTGTGCATACAAACGGCAGGGCTTATACCCTTGATATCGGCGATTGTCCATCCTATGGCCGTCTTGTACTTCCTTAGCACCCTTAGAAGTTTTTGCTCCTGTAAATCATTAAGCTCATTAGAAACAATCACAGGTAACTCTTCATTATCACCCAAGTACAAGTACTTTAGGTGGTCGGGAAGAGGTTTCAATTCTAACTTTGGAGATTTAACAATTGAAGGTACAAGCTTTTCATCACTGCATGGTAAAGAAATAAAAGAGATATTATGAGTTTCCGGGCATCCTTGTAGTGAATTAAGATCACCAAGGGCTTCCTTTACTTCATTACCACACTCTACACCATTATCCATGGATGCAGTTAACACGGTTTCCAAAGCATCATCACCGTTTAATTCAAACATTTGTTGTGCCAATGTATCCATAACATCAATGGAGAAACAAGAGTGGACATCACTAGGATATCTCATCGTCTCGAAAATGTTGAAACGTATTGTTTCTCCATCAAACTCCATGGTCAACGTTCCCTTATCCACATCAATAATGGTTTTCGCCGTTTTCATGAAGGGACGCCCAAGTAGCAATGGAAGAGACGAGTCCGGTGAACCTTCATCCATCTCTAACACACAAAAGTCAGCTGGAAATACAAGTTGATTAACCTGCACAAGAACATCCTCAACAATACCCATTGGGTAGACATTAGAGCGATCGGCTAATTGCAATACAATTTCACCTTTTAAGAGGACCAAGATCAAGTGAATTATACATTGACGCAGGCATAACATTAACGGATGCACCTAAATCCAACATAGCTTTGTTAAATGTTGTGTTACCAATTGTGACGGAATGTCAAAACTACCGGGATCCTTGCACTTAAGTGGGAGTTTGTGTTGTAAGATTGCCGAAGCATTCTCCCCCACACTAAGCACTTTGTTTGTTGGTACATAAGTCCTTCAACACCTTTGCATACTTTGGTACTTGCTTAATAGCATCAATGAGTGGTATGTTCACATAGATCTTTTTAAGAACGTCTAAAATCTCCTTCTCTAGTTACGCCTTCTTAGAACTTGCAAATCTGCGAGGAAAAGGTAAAGGAGGAACATAAGTAGAAACCGTAGTTTTAGAGTTAGGAATAGGTACCTCAGAAGTTTGGGGAGAATCCTCATTTTTCTCCTCCAAAACAGGTTCCTTTGGTGTTTCCACCTTGCCCGAATCAGTAATTTTGGGTTGCACAAGTTGTGTACCACTTCTCAACGTAATAGCATTGACACCCTCTTTTGGGTTAATAGGTTGAGAAGGGAGTTTCCCATTATTTTGTGCCTTCAATTGGTTCAACTCAATAGCCATTAAGCCCATTTGTGTTTGCAACTCCTTGATAGCACTCTTAGTTTCTTGTTGACTCTCTTTAAACATGGTAGAAATGCCTTGCATCATTGTTTGAAGCTTTGAGTCAATATCGGAACCTTGATTTTGCATTGATTGTTGTGCTTGTGGTTCTTTGAAATTGTTGTCTCCTACTGGAATTGTTGTTGTTGAGGTTGAAATCCACTTGAAAAGTTGAAGGTAGGTTGTTGAACCGCTCCTTGCTTGTTGGCATAGCTAAAATTGGGGTGATCTCTCCATCCCGGATTGTAAGTGTTTGAGTAGGGATCATATCGTCTTTGTTGATTTGGAAAGATCGCATTAGCTTGCTCGTCCTCATAAGTTTGAGAGGAACTTGGTATCACCGCGGCTGCAACTTGTTGCATCATTGCTGACATGTTACCCATTTGTTGACGAAGTTCCTCCACCTCGCTCACTTCATTCACCCTTCTTAGAATCACATCCGAACCACGACTCAAGAATTGTTGGGAGTTCGCTGCCATATTTTCAATCAACTCTCTAGCTTGTGCCACCGTCTTGCTAACTAGTGCACCACCACCCGCAGCGTCAATAAGATTCCTATCACTTGATTGGAGTCCTTCATAGAAGTATTGGATGATCATAGCGTCACTAAATTGGTGGTGAGGGCAGCTTGCCACCAATCTCTTGTATCGTTCCCAACATTCATATAAGGATTCTCCCACATTTTGCTTCATCCCACAAATCTCCTTGCGAATTTGAGTAGCCTTTGATGCAGGAAAATATCTCTCCAAAAAGAGTTTCTTCAACCCATTCCATGTTGTGACACTTCCGGGAGGTAAATAGTACAACCAATCCTTAGCACTATCCATTAAAGAGAAACGGAAAACTTTCAACATTGCACCATCCGCCTCTACATCCGCTGGAAGCATAGCCATGACAATGGTGTGGAAGTCCATAAGATGTTTGTTTGGATCTTCATTCACCATGCCATGGAATTTTGGTAATTCTCTAAGCAACCCCGGCGTTATCTCAAAAGTAGAGTTCGTTTGAATACACCCCTGTTGTGTATCAAGCCTATGAGAAGCTAAGTCCTTGAGTGAACGATTTGCATCACCCATTGCTTCTTCTTCTTCAACTTGTGGTTCGTCTACGATTGGAACCTCTTGTTCTCCTTCTATTTGTAACTCTTCTTCCACTTTTAACTTTAGATTTTCTGTTGTGTCTTGACTTGGTTGGAGTATTGTGCCTCTTCGAGTAGCTATCCCGCACCTTGGATAATTCCAATCTTTAGAAGCCAGGGATTAGGTACCAAAACAATTCTCCCAAACAAGTGAGAAACAAGACAAGAACCGAAAAGCAAAGATAAAAGCAGAAATTGTAAAAAAGAAACTAAAAACTTAATAACAAGCCGTATGCCTCCCCGGCAACGGCGCCAATATTTGATCGGTTGTCAATCCGTCAAAAATAATTTCACTTTCTTACTCAGTAAATTTAAATGAAGTACAAAGTAAGGAAGAGTTCGTATCCACAGAGAGGCAATTGTTGTTATGCAATTTTCAGTTTCTAAGGTAACCAAGGGGGGATGTGTGTTGTTTTATCTAATAAATAAAAGTAATTGAATGCAAATAAGTAATTGGAATAATCAATAAGGAGAAGATATTGGTCACGGGATAGTATCATTCACAAACATGTATTTTCATCAATGATTAGAATTGGTATTTTAATCTCTCATCTACTAAAAGTCCTAGGATACCTTGATCGCAAGAATAACCCGCTAATTCCCTGATTTCATCACAACCACATTAAAAGATGCATATGTGAATTCTTCCTAGAAAGCAACCTAAAGTGTAAAAGCACAATTAGATTTAACTCCCTAAAAGCAATAAGTTCTATGGAATAAGACTAATCAATGCAAACGAATGTGTAAAAGCACTAAACGTTTTAACAAAAGTTATGATTCACTTGTGACTAGTAGGATATATCACTACAAGCACTACCCACAATTATGCTACTTAGAATCAGGGATAAACAACTTTTTTTGTATTGAAAACCCTAATATAGCTCTAGAGATGAATGTAAATCGGATTGATTCCGGACTCAACCAAACAAACTATCAAATCATGTAACACTATTAATTGTGAATCACAAACAATAAAATATTGAGACAAAACTAATTCATTGAATCATATAACATATTGAGAAATCAACTTTATCCCTTAACCAATAATGTGTTTAGCTACTCATAGCTATGGAGTTCATCATAATAATATTAATTGAAAAGAAGAAGATGAACAAAAGCAAACCCTAGAAGCGTAAACAAAACCGGCTCTCCAAAAGTTCCAAGAAAAATATGTATATCCCCCAAAGTTGTAGAAAACTTTCCCTTTTATAGCTTTTCTCCAACTTCTAAAATTAGGTCTTCATAGCCTCAAAGCCCATGTGGTCCACCAAGCCCATGTGTGTGAAAATCCGTGTAGAAAATATGACCCAAAAGAGGTCACCGGAAATCTGGTATTATGGCCGGAAATTGGCCGGAAGAGTCCCCAGAAAAGCATCTCGTGTGATGGCAAAGTCCGCCTTGGACACCGCCAACGGTCAACTCGGCCAGTCAACCGAGTCAACTCGGGTCAAGCACCATGTCAGATGGAATCAGGGTCAACCCAGTCAGCACCGAGTCAGAGTGTGAGTCAGTCACTGACTAGCCTGACTGAGCTGAGTCATCTTGGCTCAATCCATTGCACAGGCAGAGCTGTGTTGCATCATCATTGCACTTCATAACTTCATTTCCAGCTCCTATTACACTGCCTCCCTTGCACACAGACATTGGAAATCATGCCTGCAACCCATGAAGCTCAAAGCATACTTCCCTGCCAATCCAGCTCATACCCATTCTAACTCATCCAGTGCCTTACTGCAGCTGTAGCTGCACCGCTGCCTTCTCTGTAATTTCTGTCATTCCAGATCACAATGAAGCACCATATCATGCCAGCACCAACTTAGCCTGTAACATTTCCACTCCATCTGAGCTTCCCTATCGCTCTGCCATCTTGCTCCAACACCAACACAGTATCAGAACTGCACAACACTCACCTGAACATCAACAATCTCCATCCACATCTCTAAGACCACCAACTGCAGCACCATTAGCTCCTCTTCCTTCAACTCGAGCACAAATCCATCACTTCCTCACAGACAACCCATTTCAAATAACACCAGCCAGAGTTCAATCACCTATAATTTTCAAATCGAATGGGATGCACCTAACATTCATTTAAATCCTCCATGCACCCATCTTCACAACATCATATCAACCTAAAATTCTCCATCTCGCCTCGAAATCCACAATACCCATCTTGCCATTCTTCTCGGGCACAATTCTTGCTCACTTCTCGGCTCATTGCAAACTTGAGCAATCTTCAGTTCCTTGTGCTCTCCGCGACGACCATTAGCTCTATCAAGCCTAAAGCTCTACTTACTCCAGCCATCACCATGTATTCTTCCCATGACAATCACCAGTTCAGCTACACAACATCCAGCACCAACCCATGAGCCATTCCTCCCTGCAAACTCATTTACACAAGCATCAGTTCTGCAGCTGCAGTACCAGCACAACCTTCACTAACTTCTCATTAATCCTGCCATTGCATTTCACATTTAGAACACACCCATTCATTCAATCAAGCACACCTGCAATCTTACGTTGCCTGCTGCTCCATCTGTTTTCTCATTTACTGGCAAGAACGAATTACTAGCACCAAACCCTAATTCTTCATCAACAACTTCATGTAGCAATCAACACAAAGCTCTCAATCAACCATCGAACTACAGCAACTGATACTCGAGCCAAAATCAAATCCCAATCCAACCCATCTTATCTTCGATCTTAGGAACCCTAATTTCACTTTCGGTTCTTCAATCAGATTGAATAAATCCTCGCTGTGTCTCATATCAACATCAACATCTTCATCTTCTTTAATCTCTTCCATTTTCTAGTCCACAGCCACACACACGTTCATCCAACAGCCTCAATCATCTTCTTCTCTTCATTTGAACATCGTATTCATCTTCTTCATCTATCGAAACCCATTAACTCATCTACCAAATCCCCTTTTCTCAGTCCATATCGAATCACATCAAAACCCTATAATCATCGCATCATATTCCCATCTCTATCTCAGATTCAATCTCTGATTTCTTGTTCTTCTTTATCTCATCAATTTCATCTCTCATACACTTTAAGCTGCACCTCAATCGATCTTCAAATTCAATTTTCCTTTCTCGCCATGGTCACTGTTCATCCTCAATTTCTCTTCTCGATTTCAGGTGGAGTGAGGGAGAGACAAAATGATTAGGAAATGGATTAGATTTTTAGGTCTCTGTTAGAATGGGAGTGGATATAGCCGCCCAGGTGGAGAAGATAAGGGATATCCAGGATGACTTAAGGCACCCCATGAACTGATACGAGCCACCAAAAAATGACAACCCCTCATCCTCTATTGTGCTCTTGATAGCACATGCATACGAAATGACGCTTCCGCCCTTCTTGCTCAGATTGAATGATTTCCGCTTCTTTTCCTCCGTGCGACTCCAGAGTACCTAATAACTCAAAACCACGCGTAAAGTACACAATTCACAAGAAAAATAGCAAACAAAGCGTAACTACTATATAGTAAATTAGGTGTTTTAGACACCTATCACTCGTTCTTGATGGGAGATTGACGAAAACCTCTGTTAGAGCATTGCTCAATCGAACTCAAAAGTGTTGCTATCTCAAGCTTGTTGTCAAATTTAGTTGATCAAAATTATATCTTAATTTCTAGTTTACATTTAGTCATGTCTCGGATTAGGATAGAAGTGTGTAGTTGAGTACCAAACATCACTGCGTTCTACCGTTTGAAGGCGAAGATCAGCCGAAGCTTTTGGAGAACTTCATCAACAAAAGGTAAGTGAAGACTGAACCACCTATTTCTCAAGTTTTCACCTTTATATCTATGAGACACTGTCGCATTACTAAATTAGACATTACATGCATAACATAAATTTCGAGTCAAGTTTTTCTTGATAATCGTTCTCGAAATATGCTAAGCTTAAGAATATTTTTTCATACTTGATGAATTTGGTTAAAAATAATTTGTTGTTTATGACCTAATTATGATTCCAGATTTAATCGTTTGAAAATAGCCTGTAACAGTGATATGTGTCATTGATGTTATTCGGGAATCGCTAGAGCATAGCTCGGTTGAACCCACCAAGCGTTGGTATGTCAAGTTTGGTTGTCATATTTTAGTGAATCAAAACTCATCTAAGAGTCGCTTGATTATGTACTATAGACAACTTCGTATAGGTTATACTAGAAAGTCTAAGAATATGAGACATACAAGTATTACTCGAAGACCTGGAGAATGTGAAGAAGTAACGAGCTACAACGACGACATCATCATTCCTCTTGAGGTTAGTAATATTGACTTGAACTGTTTCATTCCTAACGTATCTTTCAAGTCGTGTTATATTGAAAACATAACTGCGAAGCTGTGAATGATTATTTTACTCTAGTAGTGAGACATGATCATATGATCATAGTATTAAGGAATTAGACTACGAAGTATAACGCTTATCTTTTGAACTTCGTAGATATGACATCGACATAATTGTATGAGTGCTATTGTGATTATGTGTATGGTTAAAGGTGAAGATTTCATCCTAGGAAACGATGTTTACATTTGTTTAAGGGAAGTACATTCATGAACTTATTTTATGAATCGAAAGGGAAATCGCTAGGCTTATTGGTATTGTTATTCATTACATATCTTTGGATTACCAATATGTGTGAGTTAGTAGAACCGATCATAACTTGTTATGTATCTTGGTCTAACTAATCACAATTCCCGACTTATGATTTGGTATGACTAGTTTTGATTAATTAGTGTAACCGATCCTAAGTGATCACCTGAGATGGTATGATAGATATTTGTAATTGGTGTGACCGATCCTAGTAATCGGTGTGACCGGTCACAAAAGAGTTGTGTAATCGATCCTTGTAATTGGTGTAACCGGTCCTAGTAATTAGTGTAACCGATCCTGGTAATTGGTGTAACCGATCCTAGTGACTTGTGTAACTAATCACAAGCAATACCATGAGTATATGGTAATCGGTCCTGGTAACTGACGTAACCGATCCTGGTAACTGACGTAACCGGTCCTGGTAACTTGTGTGTCCGATCACAAGTAATCCATATAAAGGTATAACCAATCCTAGTGATTGGTATAACCAATTGAACCCATGATTGTGATTTGATGTTTGATCAATCACATAGTTGTCTTGGAATACATGTGAACCAATTCTAAACTTGTTTGGAAGTGTGGTATAAGGGATTCCAAGATTGCAAATATGAAAGATGATTTACAAAGAAATATGTCAACATACTTTGAACACGAACAATAACTCTTATCTTTTATTGTTCAAAGTTATTCCTTAATTACTTAAGGAGATCCCGGTCCGAATTAAATTAAGAATCTTTTAATTAAGGTTGTTAGTTTTATATACTTTAATTACCATCAATTAAATGCATATATCTAGAGAATAAAAATTAGTAATGTGCATTTACTAATTGGAGATTTTCTATTGAGAGATTTCGGAAATATTGGACAAAGCATTTCCAAGAATTATGAAAACCGATTTGGGCATTTATTGCATATCTTGAGAATACTTTCGGTTTTGGAAATTCCTTGGTGTCCAAACATCCTTGGTCTATAAATACCTAAGTTTGCATTTCTAGCAAACCATCTTAAGAGCCAGGTAAACTTCATCTTTTTGTTGTTTCTAGTGGAGCCGTCTATCCGGAGAGGAAACTACCCTAATTAGGCGAAATCTCTTACGACCACTCGTTTAAAGACTTTCTGTGGGATCAAGAAGTTCTACGAGTACCGTTGGTGGGAAACTAGATAATTGCAGTTTATTAGTTTTCGATTGATTTGATTGAATAACGGTTGTTGAAATTTGATTGCACCTAGTTTGTTTATTCATGAGAATTTTCTCTTCTGATATAAGATTCACTCAAACTAGATCGAAGTGTAGACGGGATCTTTAGAACTGTTTGTATATCTAAAGACATCTTGTGATAATCCATTGTTAATGCACTCTGTTACGTGCGTGATTGATCACAAGAGATTCAAGTGGTGTTGTGCGGGTTTAATTGAAGATTAAAGAAGATTTGAAGACGAAGAAGATTTCTTATTGGTTTCTCATATCTTTGTGTAGCCCAAACCTTGATCGGCTGGGATCCAACTATAATCAGATTTATTTGATTGATTAGTTGCGTGAGATCGGTAACACCTAATTGTTCTCTTGAGTTCTATTTTGATTGTTACAAATCCGAATCTTATTACTTAGGTAATAGAGATTGGATTGATCTAACCAGGCAAAGGATTTTATTATTTTTAATGGAAGAGCCTTTGCATATGACTTGAGATATCTTTATTTGGAAAGAATCAATAGAGTTGTTACCAAACAGATTTGTTGTTCCTTTACTGTTTGGAATACGATCCAAAGGAATTGTTCCAGTGCGTGCACTTATTGAATGTCGGAAGCGCAGGAATACTGAAGAAATTGAGTGAACTAGGTTTAGTTGCTTGGTATCAACTATACGAAGTTGGTTTAGATTTTGTATAGCGGCTTAATTCTGAGAGTATTCAATTCTGGACTTGGTCCCGGGGTTTTTCTGCATTTGTGGTTTCCTCGTTAACAAAATCTTGTTGTGTCTTTTACTTTTCTATTTCCGCAATTATAATTGTTTATTATAATTAGAAGTAAAATACACAAACGTTAACTCTGTATTACTTGATAGTGATCCTATAGAGTTTGGTTAAGTCCAACCTATTATCAAGTAATCACACTTTGATTGTTGTATTGTCTCTGTCTCATATCCATAGACGATCACACAAAGTGTGAATACCGATTTGTCGTATTGTCTCGACTTTGTCCATAGACAATCACTTTTGGTAAGATGACCTATAGGTGGATAAATTAAAGATTTTGGTGTATTTGGGTACCCTCGTCTTTTCAATTGGTATCAGAGCAGGCAAACACGAAAACATCTAACAATTTGTGTTTGGTGCAATCCAAACTATAAGAATAGAATCTATGACTGATTCAGTTAAAGTTATGCAAGAGTATGAATGCTCAAATGTTGAAGATGCTCCCTCTTCATTAACTCATGATCCAGGAGTTACGAAAACATCTGAGTCTATCTCTGATGGAAAAGAAAATGTTGATAAAGAGTTTGTAAAACTCCTAAAGCCTATTAGATCTTTGTCTACAAGTATGCTAATATTAAAGACAGAATTTAATCTTCTTAAGCAAGAGATCATAGAAAAAGATATTCAACTAAATATTCTAGCCAAAGAGAATGTGGATCTCACTGTCAAAGTAGAATCTCTTGGTAAATCTCTTACTCAAGATCAAGAGATTCATCCTATGACTCTGACTAATGATTCTATTATAATTTCTTCTGATGAGGAAATAAAAGTCCTTGCTAGACTTTTAGAGATTGTGATAACAAGACTTGTTTGATCACATCTGAAACAGATCATGATAATGGAAGGTTGTTTAACTACATCAAGTCAGAAGAGAATGAAGAACCATCTTCTACAACTACTGATGATCAAATGAAATCTTGTCCAGAGGAAACTTTGAACCGATTTCGTGAAAAAGACCTAAAGGAATATAACTTTCAGTCACTTGACAGGAAACTTATACTTCTTCAAAATATTGTAGTAAAAGTATTAAAAGAAGTTTCTTGTCTTAAAAAACTGAAAGATCATTCCTCAGTAGAAAGACAGAATATACCCCAAACTGATAAGATCAACTCAAAAAAATCAGAAGTAAGAGTTGATAATCACTTCTGGAAAAAAATGGTTTTCCCTATTTCCTACCCCTATTTTTCCTATTTCCCATCCCCTTCACAATTTCCACAATCAATTTACTTTTCATTTGTTATTTTTCCTATGTACCACCAGCAAAATTAGTCAAACTTATTATGACTATGACTAACACTGTTACCATTTTTATTTTTCTTCTTCTTCAATAATCTTCCTTTTCCATCTTCATCAAACCTTGGTTAGTCTCTCATTTTCGTTAATCAAAACTATTTAATAGTAAAGTTAAAAACCCTAGATTGGAATTCTATTTAATTGCTTAATTAATGTCAAAATCCATTCACCAAAGATTTTGAAATCTTGCCTAAGATTTGGGTGGAGAAAACAACATGGATCTAGATGGGACTTAAATTTATTTCCATGGATTTGGATTTTATATCTACAAGTGCGATATATTGTTATTGATGAAGAAACAGAAGACTCACCAAAATGAACTGAAGAAGTTTTATGATAAATGTTGGTGCAAAATTAATCAGCCCAACAATCTTCGAGATTTGTATGTGTTGATCGAATCTCCACCGTTGTTTTACTTCTCCAGAATTGTATATGAAATATGAGGGGGGTACCTGCAAAGACACTCCGATGCCTAAGTCAGAGAGAGCTCTAGATAGGTTTTTTAGAGGAGAAAAGTGATTGTGATTGTGTACCTCTTTGAGTTGGATTTCAGCCTCTATTTATAGGCAGAAAACAAATCTAATTGTTATGATTTGTAGTTATCTCAAATAACCACCAAGATTTACCTTTATCTTATGAGATTTGTAGTTATCCTTAATAACCACTTAGATTTGAACTTATCTTCCCGATATTTGCATATAACCTGGAAGATTCATGTTTATCTTCATCATATTTGTACACATCTTGGAAGATCCATGTCTATCTTGTCAAGATTTGCATTTATCCAAGAAGATCTATATCTATCTTTATAGATTTGGATATATCTTGAGAGATTTAAATTTATCTTCTCCAGATTCATCATTATCTCAAAGATTTTATATTTATCTCTTTGAGATTTGTAATTATCTTCAATGGTTTCCATAATTAACCATTGCTCACAGAAACGAGAAAAGTGATTGACCATTTCTTTCTCCTAGATTGTGATACCTCTTTGAGCCTCTTTTAATAAGCCTTTTTTGGTTTCCTTAATAAACCACTGGGTTACCTTGATAACCCAGCCGGACTTCTTTAATAAGCCATTTTTGGTTTCCTTAATAAACCACTGGGTTACCTTGATAACCCAGACGGGCTTCTTTAATAAGCCGTTCTTGACTTCCTTAATAAACCACTAGGTTACCTTGATAACCCAGTCGGGCTTCTTTAATAAGCCATTTTTGGTTTCCTTAATAAACCACTGGGTTACCTTGATAACCCAACCGGGCTTCTTTAATAATCCATTTTCGGTTTCCTTAATAAACCACTGGGTTACCTTGATAACCCAGCCGGGCTTCTTTAATAAGCCATTTTTGGTTTCCTTAATAAACCACCGGGTTACCTTGATAACCCAGCCGGCTTCTTTAATAAGCCATTTTTGGTTTCCTATATAAACCACTGGGTTACCTTGATAACCCATCCAGGCTTCTTTAATAAGCCAATTTTGGTTTCCTTAATAAACCACTGGGTTACCTTGATAACCCAGTCGGGCTTCTTTAATAAGCCATTTTTGGTTTCCTTAATAAACCACTGGGTTACCTTAATAACCCAGCCGGGCTTTTTTAATAAGCCATTTTTGGTTTCCTTAATAAACCACTGGGTTACCTTGATAACCCAGCCGGGCTTAATAAGCCATTTTTGGTTATGTGGCGCTTGTGTGCCATGTACGTACATCATTTTATGATGGTACATACATCGCCCCCTCTTAATTCTCAACTTGTTGAAGAATTAGGAAGAGTATAATCCCGATTGTCCGTCGCAGCGTGCCTACGATGACCCCGTTACTTTTACGATCATCTGGCCGCGAATTTAGCGGTGCTAACTTTTCGGAGTGCGCCCGGGTTTATGTCAACATTTCTAAGTATAGCAATTATATTTAAAATTTCCATGCACCCTCATACTGCAGGTACCGGCATGTGAGGCTTGACGTGTAGATGTGCTCTCTGTTAGCAATTCCTTGTTTTGACCTGGAGTTAGTGACCAACCACTTTGTTGTTTCTCTTTCATAGAATAGCACTTTATTTATCTATTTTCCACTTGTTTGAATGCAGGCACCACCAGTAGCTAACCATGCCCGTTAATTGCCCAGCTACTTCGGTCTTGTTTTAGCACATTTTGCTCCATCTCTTTGGTAAGATATTGCCAGAACTCACTCGAATGCAGGATGCTACCGTAAATTTTTAGGCACAGTGATTGCCTACCTGCTATCGTACTGGCGTAGAATTTGCTGACTCAATCCTCTTGTGCCTGCGAATAACGAATGTACGACAATCTCCGGTTTACAGGTTGACCGGCTATAGCTTTTTGTCATATATTTCCTTTTGCTTCATCTTTTATTGAAACATTTTACTATTATTCTTCAAGTACTTTTGTCAAAACACTTCATCTTTGTTTTTCTCTTTTCTAGAAAAACATTGCAACTATTTTCTTGAAAAGCAAAAAACTTCATTTTTGTTTTTCTCTTTAATAGAAAACAATGCAAGTATTTCTTTAATAAATACATGCGAAAGTGCCCTGAATTGTGACTATAAACTCGATTTATAATGTAACAATCGGTGAGGACTTACCTCCCCATGCGTTCGTTCCTTCAACCTTAGCCGCCCCATTACTTGCCATGATACTGAAAAAGATGTCTTCTATTGTTCGACTTCTTTAAACAAGTTGCTTTTGATTGCATGCTCGGGGTTACTTTAGTCGCCCCCAATATTTGTAGATATTTTCTCAAGTAGAAAAGACTCCCCCATGTGAAGCAGGAACTATATATATTATATCCGTTCCTCACTTGCTAGATGGCTCTGGGATTATGATCATGTATCTTTTCCGTTGCCATCTTATTTCTGGTTCCATCGTGATTTTTCCTTTTGGAAGCGCCCTCAAGCGTGAGTAGAGACATTACAAAGACGCCCCCCAACTGTAATAACCTGCAATAAAATTTGCTCACGTGCTAGACGATACTTTTTGACTCGTGGTGTACTTGTGATGCTCGAGAACTAGTCAAGTCTTGAATGGAATGTAGTGTGTGCTTGCGGCTGGGGCAAGGCTTTTTGCTCGCAACGTAACAAGGTTGAAGCGCTCGCTGCTCGGGCAGGCTGGCTGTTGCTTGTGTTGAGTACGAGTCTTTGGACAAATATTTGGCATTGGGCTCGTGGTTGAGACGAGACTTTGTGCTTTCCAAAGATGCAAGTCTTTCATACTCGCGTGCAAGGCGAGATTTTATGCTTGCGATAAGAGCAAGACTTATGTGCTCACGTGCAAGGTGAGGCTTTAGGTTCTTGCGATGTGATGCAAGGCTAAATATTGAAGTGTATAGGCAATCCTCATCTTGCACTCGATCATGTCGCTGATCACGAACCTCGAAATCGATTATGTCGTTATCCACGAACCTCGAACTCGATCATGTTGTTGCTCCAAGTGCATATAAAAGTTTTTCTAATGTAGAATTTTTTGCTTCCATGTTGTAGGTAATTGACAGATGATTTGAACGAGCCAAAAATCACTCAATTCGGACTTAAAACGAAGAAGTTATTGACGAAAAAAGATTTAAACAAAGCGCGCGTGTTGTTGCATACATGGCAGCGCTGACAGGGTCAGATAGATGACGTGGCACTGCTGACTCCGATGGCCTTATTGATGTGGCACCCTAACAGTGATGACGTGGCATTAGAAAACGGAATCCAAACAAAGCTGCTGACGTGGCAGCTGACTGGATGCTGACGTGGCCGCTGACTAAGATGTTGATGTGTCAGCTGCCTCAGATGCTGATGTGGCGGTTTGCTAGTTGCTGACGTGGAAGTTGTTTACTTGCTGACGTGGCAGCTGTCTGGTTGCTGACGTGGCAGACATGATACCGTTGACTGGATCCGATCTGCTGATGTGGCAGTTGCACCGCTAACACATCATTACTGATGTGGCGGATGTTGACACATCGCCGCTGACGTGGACTAGGTTGGACCAGCTGTTGAAGAGGTTAGACCAGAACCGAACCGAACTGGATGAACCGGATCTGCTACAGAACCGGTTGGTGAACCGGAAGCTGGACAGATCCCATGGATGAGATCTTCTGAATCTGACAGTGAAGATTCTCTTGATATGGAGCTGTACGTGAGGTTGGACAGATCTAACAGACTAGATCTCATTAATCTGACGGATCTGAGTGGCTGGATGATTTCACAACGCTTTCTGCAACATCTATACTTGTTACTGTTTTCTGGATTCTATAACACCTCTGTTGTTGTCTTCGCAACAGTTTCTACAACTATTTGCAACGCTGTTTTGTTTGTAACACTTACGGATAAACTAATTTTTTTCCCTTTTTTTTTTGCTGATTTTTGTTGGAATCCGTGTGATTTTTTCCGTAACTTCTCTCAATGGTAAAACATGATTGTTTTCACGAATCCCCTTAGTCGGTGCCAAAAGATATTGGTGCAAAATTAATCACCCCAACAATCTTCGAGATTTGTATGTGTTGATCGAATCTCCACCGTTGATTTACTTCTCCAGAATTGTAGATGAAAGATGAGGGGGTACCTGCAAAGACACTCCGATGCCTAAGTCAGAGAGAGCTCTAGATAGGTTTTTTAGAGGAGAAAAGTAATTGTGATTGTGTACCTCTTTGAGTTGGATTTCAGCCTCCATTTATAGGCAGAAAACAAATCTAATTGTTATGATTTGTAGTTATCTCAAATAACCACCAAGATTTACCTTTATCTTATGAGATTTGTAGTTATCTTGAATAACCACTTAGATTTGAACTTATCTTCCCGATATTTGCATATATCCTGGAAGATTCATGTTTATCATATTTGTACACATCTTGAAATATTCATGTCTATCTTGTCAAGATTTGCATTTATCCAAGAAGATCTATATTTATCTTTATAGATCTGGATATATCGTGAGAGATTTAAATCTATCTTCTCCAGATTCATAATTATCTCAAAAGATTTTATATTTATCTCTTTGAGATTTGTATTTATCTTCAATGGTTTCCATAATAAACCATTGGGCCTCTTTAATAAGCCTTTTTTGGCTTCCTTAATAAACCACTGGGTTACCTTGATAACCCAGACGGACTTCTTTAATAAGCCATTTTTGGTTTCCTTAATAAACCACTAGGTTACCTTGATAACCCAGCCGGGCTTCTTTAATATGTCATTTTTGGTTTCCTTAATAAACCACTGGGTTACCTTGATAACCCAGTCGGGCTTCTTTAATAAGCCATTTTTGGTTTCCTTAATAAACCACTGGGTTACCTTGATAACCCAGCCGGGCTTCTTTAATAAGCCATTTTTGGTTTCCTTAATAAACCAATGGGTTACCTTGATAACCCAGTCGGCTTCTTTAATAAGCCATTTTTGGTTTCCTTAATAAACCACTGGGTTACCTTCATAACCCATCCGGGCTTCTTTAATAATCCAATTTTGGTTTCCTTAATAAACCACTGGGTTACCTTGATAACCCAGTTGGGCTTCTTTAATGAGCCATTTTTGGTTTCCTTAATAAACCACTGGGTTACCTTCATAACCCAGTCGGGATTTTTTAATAAGCCATTTTTGGTTTCCTTAATAAACCACTGGGTTACCTTGATAACCCATCCAGGCTTAATAAGCCATTTTTCGTTATGTGGCGCTTGTGTGCCTTGTACGTACATCATTTTATGATGGTACAAACAATAAAGAACCTTATTCATAACATGTGTATAATTGTTCGTATGAGCTTGTCATGCTATACAATCATCATTAAATTTTAGAGCACTACATCCACCACTAATAGTCCAGTTTTAGACGACAACAACAACCATTAGTCGACCAAAACTGGAGGTCTGTAAGTCCAGTTTTAAAAATGTAATTGATAAACCTCTCAGAAGTTAACAGTCAATTGATGGTAAATGAGTAGCTCATCTTGAAAATGAATTTAAGAGAATTTGGAGTACTTGTTCAAAATAGTCAATTAGTATGGTGTAAAGCAGATCGCCCCAAAATGTAAATTTGGCAGTGGATTGCGGAGATGGAGTAGAACAGGTTGTGGTCGGTGGTGGAGAAAAAGAAGTGATTCGTGACTTAGGTATTTTTTTTCTCTTTTGATTAGTTGTGGGTGTAAATAAAATGTCAAAGGATGGTATTCAGGATATATGAAAATTTGTTTGGGCGGTACTTGGGATTATTAGGGATGGGATTTAATGCGGATGGGAATTAGGGAAAGTGGGGATGGTAAATAGGGAAAACCAAAAAAAATCCTCCTCACTCATGTCGAAACAGTTCTTATTTACATGAAGAACGATTCCAGAAGAAAGGGAAAGGGAGAATCAGCCAAAAGGAAACAATCGGGAACTTCCGATAATTGTTTCAGATAATCATACTGATGTGCATAATAAGGAAATCCTTAGAATGAGAAAATCTTATGAAAATCTCATTGACACAATTAAGAGAGATTTATCTCCGAAAATTCTCACAACAGTACAGTTTCTCCACATGATCGTACCTTTAGATCAAGGAAGGATCATCCTCTTGGGAGAAAATACTTTGGGCATAAATTTCCAAAGAGAAACATGAACTATGTTTCTGATACTCGTTGTAAGGAAGAAAAGGCTTACTCCAATACAACCTAGTTGTATGGAGATCGTGCACTCTCATCCTAGTTCTTGCTCATAACTTTTGGATAAGAAAGCACATAAAACGAGAGCACAAATATTCGTTTGTGTTTTTATCAGAAAAAAATCTATGACAATTTCTGGATAGCTGCGAATCCATTTTTGTCTAAAAAAATTTCATGTTCATCATGATCTTCCAAAAATAATTTTTATTTGAAATTTTCGAAGTTTAATAAACCTTCCAGCTTGAGAAGTTCGGACATAGGAAACAAAAATATATTATGTATAAATTTTCGGAATTTCATGAGTATTTTCGGTCCGAAAGTTGTCTCTTCTTAAGAGAAACTTTCTCTTGCTTGTATTGAGAAACCCTGATTAATTCTTATTTAAATCCCTGAGCATGCCTCCAATAACTCGCATTTTATAAAGGCCAATAAGGAAGAAGCTCAAAAGGTTAAGGATTGTCAAGGAATCAATACAAAAAGGAAGAAGAAAATCATATCAAAAATCATGTCTGATTATGATTCCGATAGTTCTACTGGATCTCAAGATGAGTCATGTTTGTTGGCTTACAACCTTCAAGATCCAACAAAAACCAAGTGGATACCTTATGATAGTATGATTGACTATATCCATGGTTTTGAAGAACTAAGAACCAATCTCGTATTGACGGTTCAGAATCAAGATTGGCTCAAATATAGGATTGAGGAAACAAAAGCTGATCTTGCAGACATGAAGGTTCAAGTCGAAAAGCTTGAAAAACAAGAAGTGGTTGCAGAAAAGTCTCTCGAGACATGGTTCAAGAGTTTGAACACTGAAGAAACCTCAGTGAACAATAAGAGCACCACTAGAGATTAAGCTATATGTAGTAATGCTTAATCAAAAAAAAAAAAAAATAGACAACAGTTTTTGATTTATTTCGATTATTGTATAAGGTCTACTTTTGAATAAAACTATCAATTATTTACGAATAAAATTATTATTGAGCATTTTGATAAAGTACCCCGCTTTTTGAATACCCACTAAAAAAATGCCCCGTTTTTTAAAAATTTGTTAAAGTATCCTCACGTTAGTTTTTCCATCTAGTGTTGGTTAAGACTAATTTACTTTACATATTTGCCCTTTTATTATTGCCACATTGATTTTATGCATCATTTTTCAGGTTCGTCGAGTCCGGTTCAGGATCGTTACACCGCTTTCAGGTTCATTACATCATTTCCCAAAAAGGGTTCTTCATTTCAAGTGTTTTGGGGTTTTTGGTTGGAAGAAAACGACCTTCTACAACTTTTTTTTTTTTGGTTAAGGATCGTGACAACGCTTTCAGGTTCGTCGAGCGCGGTTCAGGATCGTTACACCGTTTTCAGGATCGTCGGATCATTAACCCTCCCCACCAAGGAGATATAGTTTAGGGGTAAATAGGACTTTTAATTGGAAAGATAACTGCCACCTAGCACTTAACTGGATGGAATTTGCCTTTGTAATAAAACGGGGTACTTTAACAAATTTCTAAAAAACGGGGGCACTTTTTTTGTGTAATGTGAAAAGTAGGGGTACTTTATCAAAAAGCCCATTATTATTTTATAATTTTTCTTGTGATAGTTTCCGATTACATAGCCTGTGCTTGAATGTCCATATTTTGCTATGTGTTTTCGGTTTATGGGATGTCTGATTTCGGTTTTCATTAACATTAATATTCGATCTCATATGATGTGAACCCTTATGGTTTGTGTGACTTTTTGATTTAGCGGGATTAAGTTCTAGCCCATGTTGGTAGGCTTTATCAAAGGATCATAAGGTGTTCCGATTGAAATTTATATGTACAAAGTCACAATGTGTTGAATCAATCTGTGTTTACATGAGTTGTGTTTAGCATAAACATATGTGTTTCGGGTTTTTAACTTTTGCTATTGGCACACATTAGTTAAAACCGATTCAACCTTTCTCTGGTAAAGGTTGCTCTTGTTGTTGTTCTTTTGTTCTTGCAAGAGGATGACAACATACTGGGGGAGAGTTCTAACTTGAACTTGCACTTAATGATATATCTTTCTAGGGAGAAGAGGATGCGGAATATGAGGTAACGAATTTGTTAGTTAATCAGAAAAGCCTGCTTATATTGCATATATTTTGCTTTTGCTTAACAAAATTTCGGTACAATTGATATATATTTCATTATGTGTGTATGGATGTGTGTTTGTGATTCAATTGTTTCCGGTTAAGAAAAACTGTGTCAATTTATTTGGCTTATTATTTGGTATCTTCTTTATTGCTTGGTATCAAGTGTTTTTGCTTAACGAAATTTCGGTGCAATTGCGGTGCTTTAATGTCGATGTTTGTTTCAATTGCTTCTGGTTAAGAAAATAATTGTGCAAGTCAATTTATTTTGGTTTGTATGTATTGTTTATGGATTAACAAAATACGGGATCATTTGTTTAGTCCAATTCGATTCCGAATAAGAGAAACTAAGTTAATTCTGATATTAGTTAGACTTATCAAATAGAAGGATTCGGTTATTCAAGTCTAATCGAATGCCTTGACAAGAAATACTAGTTAACTAACCTAGTACTTGTCTTGTGTAAAGTAAAAGTCTAAGTTATTGTCTGAATAATTAGAAACTGATGAGAGAAATAAAGTTAATTCTGATCTTTATTTTGGTCTTATCGAAATAAGCGATTGTATGTTTACAATTGGTTTAACAAGGGAACTAAGTTTCTTAGTCAAATTGTTAAACTATTAGGGAAAATTGCTTCGGGCAATTGTTTCCATGATAACATATTAAAACTAAATTACTTGTAGTTTCGGTTTTAATATTGGTTATCTAAAATGGTATGTGAAACCTTCGTGCTTAACTCTTATAGGTTGTACAAGTCTTTTAGATTTGTAAGATCATTTTGGTTTGACCTTTATTTGCTCGAACCTTTGTCATTTTGTGACAAAAAGGGGGAGAAATATATGGAGTAAATAAGTGATTTGATTACTAAGGAAAGGACAATTGTGCTTAAACGTTATATCTAACGAAAGAGTAAAGCATTGACTAAGGGGGAGAAACATATCATATTGATGTATTCACAAAGGGGGAGAAATACTACACAGTGTACCTTATGTGATGTTTGTAGTATCTTGACTACAAAAGGGGAATAACAAATATATTCGGATTCAATATCTACCTATCTTACATTTAGGGGGGAGTATAAGCTTTGTTATTCAGATGTCAACAACGCCATTTATTGAGTGAATATATGCAGGTTATTGTGTTGTTGAAACTTGGAATCAAGCTATGTATAATGAATTCTTGTAATTTGTTTATCCATATGTATTAAGAGTTTTGTCACTAAAATTGACAAAGGGGGGAGATTGTTAGATCATAGCTCGGTTGAACCCACCAAGCGTTGGTATGTCAAGTTTGGTTTTATATTTTAGTGAATCAAAACTCATTTAAGAGTCGCTTGATTATGTACTAGAGAAAACTTCGAATAGGTTAGACTATAAAGTCTAGGAATATATGAGACATACAAGTATTACTCGAATACCTGAAGAATGTGAAGAAGTAACGAGCTACAACGACGACATCATCCTTCCTCTTGAGGTTAGTAATATTGACTTGAACTGTTTTATTCCTAAAGTATCTTTCAAGTCGTGCTATATTGAAAACATAACTGCGAAGCTTCGAATGATTATTTTACTCTAGCAATGAGACATGATCATATGATCATAGTATTAAGGAATTAGACTACGAAGTATAATGCTTATCTTTTGAACTTCGTAGATATGATATCGACATAATCGTATAAATGCTATTGTGATTATGTGTATGGGTAAAGGTGAAGATTTCATCCTAGGAAACAATGTTTACATTTGTTTAAAGGAAGTACATTCATGAACTTGTTTTATGAATCGAAAGGGAAATCGCTAGGCTTATTGGTATTGTTATTCATTACATATCTTTGGATTACCAATATGTGTGGGTTAGTAGGATCGATCATAACTTGTTATGTATCTTGGTATAACTAATCACAATGCATGGCTTATGATTTGGTATGACTAATTTTGATTAGTTAGTGTAACCGATCCTAAGTGATCACCTGAGATGGTATGATCGATATTTGTAATTGGTGAGACCGATCCTAGTAATTGGTGTGATCGATCACAAAAGAGTTGTGTAATCGATCCTTGTAATTGGTGTAACCGGTCCTAGTAATTGGTGTAACCGATCCTGGTAATTTGTGTAACCGATCCTAGTGACTTGTGTAATCGATCACAAGCAATACCATGAGTATATGGTAACCGGTCCTGGTAACTGACGTAACCGATCCTGGTAACTGACGTAACCGGTCCTGGTAACTTTTGTGTCCAATCACAAGTAATCCACATGAAGGTATAACCGATCCTAGTGATTGGTAGAACCGATTGAACCCATGATTGTGATTTGATATTTGATCAATCATATACTTGTCTTCGAATATAGATGAACCAATCCTAAACTTGTTTGGAAGTGTGGTATTATCGATTCCAAGATTGTAAATATGAAAGATGATTTACAAAGAAAAGATGTCAACATACTTTGAACACGAACAATAACTCTTATCTTTTATTGTTCAAAGTTATTCCTTAATTACTCAAGGAGATCCCGGTCCGAAATAAATTAAGAATCTTTTAAATAAGGTTGTTAGTTTTGCATGCTTTAATTACCAGGTACACGTACTTACCATGTCGAATATTTTCAGATGCATTAGAATTATTTCTATGAGATAATCGGCATTTGAAAAACTCTCTAAAAACACTATCTAGACATGTTTGATCACATTTGTGACTCAAGTTAAAGTCTTAAAGAGTTATATGAAAATGGTTAAGCTAATCGTTCGATTGGCTAGTTTCGGCTAACCTTCATGAACATGTCATTGTACACGGTTCGGTTATGGTTAATCCTAACAGAGTGTATATTCTGTTATGTTAATCTCAAGTCAAGTTTTTCATCTATCTGTGATTATTGATTGCTAGCTTGATTTCAAAGCTACCTTAGATTAAATCTAAAGCAAACTTGATCTTGAAAGTTTATATAAGGAGTACCTCAAATAACTGGGATCTTTGAATCCCTGACACTATTCTTGCGTGTCCTAGTTGTAAACTAGAGTCGTTCTCTCATTTGAACTGTTTTAGGTTTGGCGACTAAAAAGACTTCACTTAGGGATTCATGAATCCAAGTCTAATTATCTTTATCTTGATAGTTCGTGTATCCTGATCTTGCTTTGATTGTCAAGCCTTGCTTCAACAAAAATGATATATATAATTCACAAAGTTTTTTCATCTCAGACTTTGTGTTCAGCAAGTATCTACTTGTGAGGTGAATAATAATCTAGGATGCTCTTCGAGAGTCATAAGACTGAATTTTGAGGTTTGCTAGGCTTTGTCTATTGCAATCGATTTCCTATCTCACCTTGATCTTTGATCAGAACAGAAATCATATATAGGCTTATATGTGGGAGGCAGATTGGTTTAAAGTATTCAATTGACTTGAAGCAACACTTAGGTTGTATAGGACGTCAGCTAAGGGAATCAATTGCGCGGAGTCCTGCTGGGTTTCAAGAGGCGTAAGGATCATGGCTGTAACTGAATTGATGTGACGGTAGATTCAGTCTCAACTACATTCTAGTCCGAAGTTCTGATAGTATGCTAGAGTCTGTAGCGACTTAATACAATTTGGTGTTCAAATGTGGACTAGGTCCCGAGGTTTTTCTGCATTTGCAGTTTCCTCGTTAACAAAATTTCTGGTGTCTTGTTATTTATTTTTCCGTATTATATTGTTTATGTTTATAATTGAAATATCACAGGTTGTACGTAAATCAATCAAAGTAGATATATCCATCCTTATTATTGGTACGACTTGATTGATCTTGGATACTGATCTTTGGGATCGTCCAAGTAATCTGACGGAATAATCAGGTTCACCGACTTGTCTCTGTTTACATTCTCATTGTGGGAGAAAGAGATATAAGTTCTTCTTATAATTCCTGATTGAGATTCATTAAGTTGTAACTCTCGGAATTGTAATTGATTTTAGCCCATACAGGTTTCCTAAGAAAAATTTGGTGGTGTATTTTGGTACCCCCGCATTTTTAATTGGTATCAGAGCAGTCAACCACGCGAAGACCTAATAAGTTTGTGTTTGAAGCAATCTGATTTTATGGACGAACAAACTATCTCTAATGTAGTATCACCAGTTCAGAATCAACCAGGTGATTTTGTTCAAAGTTTGGATCCAACAATTGAGAAAACTGACACATCTAGTTCAATATCTAAACATCCTCTCGATGTAGAAATTGTTGATAACTGGGAAACACACCTTGTAGGATCCAAATATCGCAACAACAACACACTTGCGGAATCTTCATTAACAACGTCGCGAAGCCGTCGCAAAATGATTTCAGAAATGACATAACAAATGACGATAGCGTAAACATGAAGAAAGTGCGAAGATCTTGCGAAAACTAGAGTGTCTGCGAGATTTAACATTTATACTCTTGCGAGGATGTCGCGAGATAAATCCGAAATTTAGGGAAATATTAGTTGTACATGAGCTGTCATCCACTATGTAATATCCTATATAAAGAGGAGAGCAGGAGAGAGAAAGGGGGATAATTTTGGGAAGAGAGAGAGAGAGATATTTTGGAGAGAGATATTTTTAGAGAGGGATTTATTTTCTTTATCATCTTCTTCCCCAAAAACTAGATCTAGAACTCTACCAAATATCCATTAATGGAGATTGTAAATGAAATACTAATGTAATCTCAATAATCATAGTGAAAAACCATGGATGTAGATCACATTGATCGAACCATGTAAAAAATCCTTGTGTCCATTTTATAAATTTAGTACTTTAATCTTTATTTTAATGATGAAATAGATTTAGATCTATGAAATATTATGAGGGGTGTAGTGTGGGATTTCCTGCAACTACATATGCGCTAGAAACAGGGAGGATGATGTGTTGATCCAAGAGAAATTTGGTGAAATTAGCCATATTATGCAGTTTTCTTTTCTGAATCTTTAAGTTAGGAGAGCAAATATGGAGGTTTAACCGAAATTTCATCCACTCAACAACGAACAACATTAAAAAAAAAAAAAATGTTCAGAGAAATCCAATTACAGAGAGGAAGAAATTGAGTCATCAACAAATTGCCGGAGAAAACAAGATGAAGAAAACAGGAGAAGAAAGAGTAAAGGAAGGACGAGATCCAGACGCACGTGATGCCAGGAGCAACTTGGGTACAAGATGAGGTGGAGCCTTAAACAGTGTTGCGATGCATTAACATCATGAAGGCGAAGACAACAACTCAGGAGAAGAAAAATTCATTGTTCACCAACAGCATCAACTTAGGCGAAGACAACTCAGTGGAAAAGAAGAATGAAGACTAATGAGTTATCATATGATAGTTAGAACATTGCAATCATCAATTACCAGCGAGAAGAAGAACATGGAGGCATTAGTTAGGAAGATTTAACTTGAGAGATGAAAACTCATCAGTCCCATCGGGTCAGCATAGGCAAAATTATCAAAGAGTAAAGAAGGCAGGGATACTTCATCGAGCAAAGAAATTTTACGAATCTCAGCGAGTTGTGCAAGATTTTCTTCATGACTTCTCGCAAGCATTTCTTTTAGCAGACGTCTTCCTTATGGAAAATCAAAATGTCAGCGAGGTTTCCTCCACAGGAACTTTCTTTGCAAGTTTATTACGTCACCAAACTTCTATGAGGATGAAAGCAGTTGTACTTCGTCACCTATCCAACTTGGAGCAGCAACCAATGATGAAGTTTCATGAACATTTACCAATATTACATGGAGGTGTTCACGCTGCATCAGCATTCAAGCTTTAAAGATATCATGCTAAAGTGGAAAATACTAATGGGACAATGAAGCTGCGAAGAGAATACTTAGTACAACCAAAAAGATGAGGAAAGAAAAGAGATGAAGCCAGATGGAGAATCGCGGGTTCAGAAATTCCAGACGAAATTCAATGAGCTTCTATGCAATCCAATATCCAGGCAAAGTTAAAGCACTCTCTGAGCTATTAAGGTTTACAAAGACAAACTATTGTTACTACAGGTTAAATTATAAACAGAAGAAGCCAGCGAACATCATCAATTGCATTTTGACGCAAAATGCAATTACTTTGGAAACAACCAAGGGAGGGAGATAACTCGCAAAGCCAGCGAAAGAAGAAGCAACAATAGCTAGACTTTGTCACCAACATCATGGGCAATCAATCCAGTTCACAACTACATTCTCGCAGGTAGAAGCTCGAACAGATGGTCAAGGTTACAGAATATGAGTTGGAGATTAGCAACAGTTAAGTTCGAGGCAGTCAGTCAATCCACATCACAAATCGATTCAAATCAGTTCAATACTTGCGAAGAGGAAAACAACGGAGGGATGCATGAAAAAGACTTCATCGTAGGAGATAAAAGCAGAGAATCATGGAGCTTCGGTTCAACAAGGAGTAAGCCTTGCGAAGACATAAAGCTCTCCTGCGATGTTCACTTCATCAAATAAAGTTATGGCGAGGTTGCCGCAGCAGGTAAGGGAAAAAGATTACTCCTTCAGTTGTACCAGCAAAGTTGCCGCAGTTCCAGTGAAGTTGCAGCTGTTCTAGCGAGGACAAGCAGATATTATCGATCGTTAAGACAACCTCAAGTTCCATTGTAAAGCAAAGATGATCAAAGAAGATGAACGACGGAAGGAAGTACAACTAAGAAAGGGACAAAGACAGAGCAAAACAAATTCAAGAAAGAAGAAGATGATTAACAAAGATGGTATCTCACTATACCGTCAGGAGGAAGAACCCTAACTAACAAGTGATCTCTATAGAAGTTAAACCTACCTGCGAAGAAATATTGCGAAGCTTACTGAGAGTTATCACGTGAAGGAAAATTTCCAGTCTTAAATCACAAAGGACGACAAAGAAATAACAACAGATATGAAGCTTACCAAATTAACACAAATAAAGGATAGCACAAATGGTTCAGGGTGTAGCCAATGCGCTTGAAAACGCAAGATCGAATCCCACCAAGATTAGTTTTTCGCAAATTTTTGAAACCCTAGAGGCGAAGAAATGGAATAGAGTCACAACACTATGTATTTCTTTCGCACACAACGAGTGGCACAGATGGTTAGAGAAGGGGCATGCAAATTAGAGGTCGCGAGTTCGAGTCTTCCCCTTCGCAAAGAATTTTTGTTTTGCAGATGTTTACTTCGCAAACATTTGCTGCATGAACATACACCTCGCAAATGATTGCTTTAAATAAGTTTTCTTCACGAGAAGTCATCTTCGCAAGGACTTTGCCTATTTTGCAAAGAAGAAAGTTGATGACTATCTCGCAAATTAATTTCGCAAGAGAGGGTTAGAACAGTTGGTATGGTGCGAGAATATGCAAGAGGCAGGTCAAGGGTTCAAATCTCATTTCTCACACTTCTTTTTGCTGCGAGATAACTATATTTTGTGCGACGTTTATACATTTCAAGGATGCTAGCTTCGCAAGCAAATCATGTACTTCGCAAGAGACAACAACAACAACGAATCACATAAAAGCTAAGTACCACTTTCTTTGAACATTTTACTTTTACAGAAAATAAAAGATTTTTGATTTGATTTAAAAAAAAAAAAAAAAAATCAAAGATTTCAAAATTATAAAAGATTATAAAGATTTCAAAGATTTCTAAATTACAAAGATCTTAAAGATTTCAAAGATTCGAGAAAATCTCGCAGATTAATTTATATATTTCTCTTGAATATTTACTTTACTTCAAATGATATGATATTATGAGAATGAATGAAAGAAATGACAGAAATGAAAGAATAAGTGAAGGAAATGACAGAAATGAAGGAATGAATGAAAGGATGAATGAAAGAATGAAGACATGCGATAATTTCGCAGAAATAATGGAAACGCGATAATTTCGCAAAGATAATGAGAAGATATAATCAAAAATGAATGATTGAACAAATTGACAAAAATGAATGAGTGAGTGAATGGGACGAACCTTTATGGCGTACACCCTAGTTCGCGAATGATATTTCGTAAGAGGCAAATGTAAGACCTAAAGTGCGTCATATAAGGGGGTATCTCTTAACCTGGCTCAGGGAAAAGGTTACACCGCTCCCGGAACTCCGAGTCATGGAGATTGGGGATAATAACATCCATCCTGGAGAGATACCTTGGATTTCCGGCTATATAAGGTTATACCCCGGTTGGACGACCGAGGGTCTCTTCCAAGGAGTCGTATGACCAAGGCGCCGAGGTACACGGTTGAGTCAAGAGTGCGGGGAGCATGGAACTTCCTTACCACTCTTGATAAGTCTTGGCACATCTTTGCGCTCGGCCGAAGAAAACTCCACTTAGGGTGCGGTCTCGTAACCATAAGCCCTATAGGTATAAGGGATAAGAGGCTGCGAAAACAACTGCTTGCTGTTAAGACCGGATGGGAGGAGCTAGTCTTGTATGGCCGATGTACGCCTCCTTGAAGGGGCAACCAGGGAGATGATAAGGGCGACACCCTCCATTAGGGAGAGTGTCAAAAGACGCAAATGTCATGAGGCTCTATTTTCGCAAGAAAATTTAGGCTTGTCATATTTGTGCGATGATCCTGAAGAGGCAATAATACTAATGAGGGTAAGACGAGATCAATGGGTCTTTACATGCAAGTGTAAAGACGTCCTGCGATTTCGTCGCAAGACGGCAATGTCATGGGACTTCAAATTCGCGAGAATTTCTAGACCTGTCATATTGTCGCAAGAAAAACATCCTGCAGAGGCAAAAATACTAAAGAAATGATAAGACAAGATCAATGGGTCTTTACATGAAAGTGTAATGACGCCCTGCGATTTTGTCGCAAAGACGACAATGTCATGGGGCTTTATGTTCGCAAGAATATTTAGGCCTGTCATATTGTCGCAAAAACGAGGGGTGGCAAAATAAGACCTTTAACTAGGAAGGCGAAATAAGACCACATAAGAAAACTGATAAGGCAAGACCAATGGGTCATTACATGAAAATGTAAAGACGTCCTGCGATCTTGTCGCAATGACAAAATTCAACATAAACATTTTTGAATGTAAGTAACAGAGATCTTTCATCGCAAAAAAGATTACATGATAAGCTTGCGAGCTTGAGAAAATGATTAAATGATAAGCTTGTGAACATGTACATGATAATGAGGCTGAGGCAATGCAAATACCGCACAATTGATATTATGATCATATTATTATGCGATACTAATAATGCAGGAATAATAAAAGATGAAACACAAGTAAGAGCTTGCGAGGAACAATAAATACGCAAAGAGTAATGCATATACTAGAGACAAAATCAGAGAAATGAAGAATGGACGTGATTTAAAGCTACATTTATAAGCAACTTGAAGAGATTATACTATCGCATGAGAACAACGTATGAGACAGAGGCAAGATAAGAATGAAGAAATAACTCGCTCATTCAACACTTTTTCAATGATTATACACTCATAGATAAAGAATAGAGGCAATTATGGATAACCAAGAAAACATTTTATGTTCTTTATCTTCTCGGCAAGAATCACTTACAAATGAATAACAAGAATCCTCACCAAAGATGGAATAATAACTTCGGCAATACTTCTTATACTTCAAGGATTAATACTTCTTATTCACTTCGCAAAGTTTCGAAGCTTCGAAAAAGAATAGAGCATTGCATGAGGCAGAGAGCATGGAGTAATAATTTCGCAATACTTCTTATTCGCAATCAAGGATTGATACTTCTTATATTTTTTCAAGGATACTTCATACTTCATATACCTCTTCAAAGATACTTTATACTTCGCATACTTCAAGAGATAATACTTCTTATTTTCGCAAAGCTTCGGAACTTCGCAAAAGAATAGAGGCAAGTACGTACTTTTCGAGTCCAGTATTCTTTCGCTCGTTCCTTCATCAACAAAGATCAAAGACTACTACAACAATGCATTTTTTTCTTAAAGATCGCTCTTCAAGCAATATTCAAGAAAAAAGAGGCAAGATGTAGGATCCAAATATCGCAACAACAACACACTTGCGGAATCTTCATTAACAACGTCGCGAAGCCGTCGCAAAATGATTTCAGAAATGACATAACAAATGACGATAGCGTAAACATGAAGAAAGTGCGAAGATCTTGCGAAAACTAGAGTGTCTGCGAGATTTAACATTTATACTCTTGCGAGGATGTCGCGAGATAAATCCGAAATTTAGGGAAATATTAGTTGTACATGAGCTGTCATCCACTATGTAATATCCTATATAAAGAGGAGAGCAGGAGAGAGAAAGGGGGATAATTTTGGGAAGAGAGAGAGAGATATTTTGGAGAGAGATATTTTTAGAGAGGGATTTATTTTCTTTATCATCTTCTTCCCCAAAAACTAGATCTAGAACTGTAGGATCAGAATATCGCAACACTAATACTTCACGAGAATAATAAACAACTACATTGCGAAGGCGTCGCATGGAAGTAATATAAATGACGCAATGGATGACGACAACCAAAACATGAGAAAAGTGTGAAGACATGGCGAGATTCAAGAGTGTCGCGAAGGCAAGCAGTTGTACATTCGCGAGCATTCGCGAGACACTTCCGAAAATAAGGGACAGTATAGCTGTCATCCACTATGTAATACCCTATATAAAGGGTCGAGTAAGTCTGTTATGCGGGGGATCTTTTTCGAATTGTTAAGTAAGTCATTAGGAGAGAGAAAATTAAGAGTGATTGTAATTTCTTTAGCTCTGTTCTACATTTCTTTGTAAATCTTGGAAGAAAACAATTAATAAAACACATTATTATTCATCTTCAAATGGATTGAATAAGCAAATTTGAGTGAGGTGTGTAGTGTAGGATTTCCTGCAACTACATATGCGCTAGAAACAGGGATTGAAGAAGATCAACCTTGTGAATTGGAAGAATTAGGGATAACAAGAAAGAAATCTTGAATAATTTTTAACAAATTACTAAAATTGAGAAATGGCTAGGAGAAAGAATGCATCAGAACAACCAACGATCGTAAGGAGAAGTGGAAGATTAGTGGGAGAAAGAAGAAATGAAGTAGGTGAACCATCAAGGATAGATACAAGAAATGGAGAAGAAGATCCAATTCAACCACCAATTCAACCATCAGTTCAACCACCAGTTCAACCAGCGCTAAACAGAGTAATCGATTATGATAGGGTGAGTGTGCATACATGGAGATCAGATTCTATGGAAGAAAGAGAAGAAGTGCAACAATTGATGAATAGTGGACAGGAAGAGAGAAATCGAGAAGAGATGGGAGAAACAATTCGTGGAAATGAAGAAATCGCGGCATTAGAAACGCTGAGACAGACAATACATGAAGAAAGGCGGTTAGAAGCAGAAGAACGTGCGAATCTAACAAGGCAAAACCACGAATTGAGGATGGAAAATAGGAGGCTGCAAAATAGAAGATCAAGAAGTAGTAACAGATCGAGATCAGGATCGAGTAGAGAAAATGGGAGAAGAACATTACCTGCAGAGAACATTAATGAAGAAAATTTGGAAAGAGAGTTAAATCATGGCGAAGAAGGTCGCGAAGAGAGAGAACTAATAGAAAATCGTTATATTTTGGTGAACAATCACGATGATGGAAATCAAGAAAATAGGCAGCCTCGAGGACAGAATAACCCAATTAATGAAGAAAATCAGGAGGAAAGAAGAAGAACACTACACGGGAGAGAAACACAAAGGAAACAAAAGGAAATTGAAGATGATATTGAAAAGCATTACATTGAGCAAGCACGTCTAGCCCGCGAGAGAGAAAGATTGAGAGCAGAAATGGAAAATCGGGAATTGGAAGAGGCGATCCGTGAATAATCATGATAATCGAGAGAGGAGGCGCGAGTGAAATCGCAACAATGGAGATATTAACGAAGAATACGAAAGAATACAAAAAGTAGACACGAGCGAAGAAGGAGAGAAGCGAGAATTAAAGAGACCGATCAATTCAAATTAAGAGGCAAATGAACAAATTCTCACGAGAATTGGCAGAGATGAGAGGAATATTGAACAACAGAAGAGAAGGAGGAGGGAGAAGGCAGTTAGATGAAGCTATCGCGGAGGCTGCGAAAAATCCTTTTATATTAGAAGTGCAGTTAGGAGGAATACCCCCAAAATGCAACTTACCAGCGCTAACTAGCATTTTTGATGGATCAATTTGTGCGGACAACACATCAAGGCTTATGTGAGATGTATGCTACAATGGGAAAACCATGACGCTATATTATGCAAATACTTCGCGTCAAGTTTAACAGAGAAGCATTGAAATGGTTTGAGGGTTTACCAAGGAATACGATCACATCATTCAATCATTTACAGGCTATATTCTTGGGGGCGTATATAAGTAACAACTCTTCGCGACCGGGCATTGAAGATGTATTTGGACTAAAACAAAGAGTTGGCGAGAGTTTGAGACATTTAACTGTCAGATGGAAGACGATGTGCGCGAGATGGCCGGCAGGTAGATGAAAGATACCTCATACTGTCATTCATAAATGCTATGTTCGCAACCAATCTATTATATGTTCGGGTTTTCGAGTTAAGAATACAATTACAATGACTCGAATTACGAGAGCTCCGGGAGGAATATATTGCTTTAGAAGAAAGACAGAACGAGATGGAATCTTACCCGAGTGGCAAACACAAATTCTAGTGTCACGAATGGAAGTTTATTACCTCAACTAATACACACAAAGTGGCGAGCACATCGCAAGGTCAACAAGAAAGAAAAGCGGTTGATATAGAACCAAAGTTAGTAGCTATGGGAAGTCGCGATCGGAAGAGTTTGAAAGAGAAAGAAATTTCTACAACCGTGGCGGAAACAATAAAATTCAAAGGCTTGATCAACCGCAAGAAACCTATGGAGGTCAAAGGTATAATTCGCAAGAGACTTATGGAGGCCAGAGGCAGAATTATCATAGAGGACAACGAAGTCACATAGTAGTGTGGGAGGAAATTAAAATGCCGCCATTGAACGCCAGTGTGGAAAAAATATGGGAAGCAATACTATGGATGGAAAACATACCTGCACCATGGAACATGGGAAGTGAACCACCACCTGGAGATAGAAGTCACGAGTTCTGTTCTTACCACCGCTTTCATGGGCACCTAACAAATGACTGCAGAAACATCAAGAGAATTATCCTAAGAATGATTGATCAAGGAAAGCTAAATCACTTTTTAAAAGAAGAAGAGAAAGTTCAACATTTACCACCCCCACCGGCAAAGGGAAAAGAAACATTTGTTATAGAAGTTGGGGCAAAGGCTAAAAATTTGTTATAGAAGAGATGCTGCGAAGTGAATGCACAAAAGCAACTGAGTATCATGATGCAAAGGAGACATTGAAATGGTGGACTGATGCGGAGGCAGAAGGAAGTAAGAATAAAAGGTGTAAAAAATGAATAATTGCGAGAAAAGATAATAATTTAGTGGTGAAAGTATGATAAGGATAAGAAGCAGAGATGATGGTTGCGGAAAAATTGTGCGAGAATCTCGCCATGAAGAATGTGTACCAATCTATTGAATAATTGAAATGAGATTGTGCGAAAACTTCGCAAACAAATAATTGAATAAATTGATAAAATGAATGAGTGAGTGAATGGGACAAACCTTTATGGCGTACACCCTAGTTCGCGAATGATATTTCGCAAGAGGCAAATGTAAGACCTAAAGTACGTCATATAAGGGGGTATCTCTTAACATGGCTCGGATGGAAGGTTACACCGCTCCTGAAACCTGGGTCATGGAGATTTGGGGCCCATAAAAGCCTATCCTGGGGAGATACCTTGGATTTCCAACTATATATATAAGGTTATACCCTGGTTGGACGCCCGAGGGTCTCTTCCAAGGAGTCAGTGTATGGCTAAGGCGCCGAGGTACACGGTTGAGTCAAGAGTGCGGGGAGCATGGAACTTCCTTACCACTCTTGACAAGTCTTGGCATATCTTTCGGCCCGAAGAAAACTCCACTTAGGGTGCAGTCTCGTAACCATAAACCATATAGGTATAAGGGATAAGAGGCTGCGAAAACAACCGGTTGTTGTTAAGACCGGATGGGAGGAGCTAGTCTTGTATGGCCGATGTACGCCTCCTTGAAGGGGCAACCAGGGAGAAGATAAGGGCGGCACCCTCCATTAGGGAGCTGATAAGTGTCAAAACAGACGCAAATGTCATGAGGCTTTATTTTCGCAAGAAAATATAGGCTTGTCATATTTGTGCAATGATCCTGCAGAGGCAATAATACTAACGCGAGGTTAAGACGAGATCAATGGGTTTTTACATGAAAGTGTAAGAACGTCCTGCGATTTCGTCGCAAAGACGACAATGTCACGGGAGTTTATGGTCGCAAGAGCATTTAAACCTATCATATTGTCGCAAATATAATGTCCTACAGAGGCAAAAATACTTAAGAAATGATAAGACAAGGTCAATGGGTCATTACATGAAAATGTAAGGACGTCCTGCGATCTTGTCGCAATGAGGGGTGGCAAAATAAGACCTTTACTTAGGAAGGCGAAATAAGACCACACAAATATTGATAAGGCAAGATCAATAGATTTCTTAATCTGTGAAGATATCTTGCGATCTTGTCGCGGCGAGAAGAGTCAAAAAAAAAAAAAAAAAAAAAATTATATATCTCGCAAGAGTGATTAATTCGCAAGGGTTGATCATATCTTATGAACAGAGGCAGGCAAATGTGAAATTATAATTACAAGGAAGGGATGTCTGATTGATATATCCGAACAAGAGAAGCAAAAATTGAATTTATATTCAATAATCAAAGAAATTTATAATGAGGAGTTACAGAAATGGAAGGTTAACAAAGATATATATATACAGATACTACAAGAAATGAAAGAAATTATTTCTTTGTTGATTCTTCTTCTTCATCTGATTCTTTAGTTCTATCGCTCTCGTCGCCAGATTCTTCTTCTTCATTAGCTTCACTATCAGAAACATCTGAGACAGGCAAATTCTCAGGAACTTCTTCAGCAAGAAAAGGATATGAATGAAGAGGGATGTTGTGATCATTACAAACTATTTCCATAGCTTGGTTGCGAAACGAACAAAGATCATTATTAAAATTCGCCACTGTAGTTTGGAATTGCTGCTTCAATTTAGAATATCTATTCTCGCGAAGAGAGAGATCCTTTGCGAGTTGTTCTTTTTCGGTTTCAAGCTCCCTAATTCTTGTTTGAAATCTCTTCTCAGACTCTGAAAATATGAGGAAACGAATTAGTAATAATAATACAAAAAGAGAAAGAGCAGAAAAATAAAGAAGGATAATAAACAACCTTCTCTTTCAAAGATCATATCCTTGATCAAGGTAGTTTGCTCGGCGCGAAGACTAACATTGACACCTAAGTTATTTCTAGCATTATCTAGAACCTTCGCAGCCCAAGCAAACTCATCATCATTATTTATGACAAAAAGTGAACGAATTTGGTCTTCTCGTTCGCTAAGAATGGTATTCTGACGAAGGAGTTCATCTCGTTCAATTTGCACATCAAGAAGAGATTTTTGAAATTTTGCTAATGCCTGTGCACCTCTGTTAGTAATGCGATCTTTTTCATCAATGAGATCACTAATTTTCTTCCCTAAGGTTTTGGCCTTCTTTTTGGAATCAAGGTACATTTGTTTAAATTGGTTGGCTGCACTTAAACTAGACCTGTGCTCAATTTCTAAGAGGCGATATTTGGTTTGGAGTTCATTTAATGAAAGGGAATTAACTTTGTTCGATGAATTACTTAAAGAGTTGTTGAGATGAGCGAGAAGAACGTCATTATCCATAGGTTCGGGAAATGAATGGAGAAGAATGGCTTCATCGTAGAGATTATATATGTCTCAGAAAATAGTAAGTCGTGCAAAGAAAAGCAAATGATAAAATAAAAAGACTTGAGGAGTAAGAACTTTTTTACCATAAAGCTGTTGATTTGCGCTTTGAAGAGTAGATACTCTATCCTTTTGAGAAGTAAGCTCAGTTTCCAATTGTTTGATTCTTTCATCCTTCTCGCGAGATGTCGCAGCTTCAATCTCTAGTTCTCGGATTTTCTCTTTAAGTTGCGAATTCTTCTTTTCAAGATTGTCGCGCCTTCTCTCAAGATCAGAGGCAACAACAAAAGAAGCTCTCCCAGACTATAAAGAAAAATATAGGAAAGATTAAGATAGAGTTTATCATTGAAATCGCAAAGAAATAAAAGGATATAAACATACCAAAGCATTAAGAGCGTTTAAGAAACTAGAAGTCACTGTTCGGGAAACTCCGCGAAAGGACTCGTTATCTTCCAGCAGTGGGGCATCGCAAATCTTAGCGAGAGCTTTGCAAGTATCAGTTAAATGGTCATCTCCTAATCCTTGCATGGAGTCTGAGAAGATGCTAGACAATTGTTTCATTGGAGACTCAATTGGTTGGTTCTTCTTCACGAGAGAGATGCTCGAGTCATTATCATCATCTGATGGAAGTTCAGAATTTGAGTTAGAAGAAGGTCGGGTTTTTCGTCTTTTAGAAGAGAGACCAGAAGATTTGTCTTTGCGAGGAATGGCTTTATTCTTGCCTTTAACATTCGCAGCTTCAAACTCTTCAATTTCAACCTTCAAACACGAATAAAGATAAGAAACAGAGGCAACAATATTGTTTGAAATAATAAAAGAAAATGTTTCTTACTTCATCCGTGATTGATCGGAGTATTGCCAGAGTACTCGACTTTGGATTTACTTCATAACTCTTCTTTAGTCTATCAATCTATAAATTTTGCAAGTTTAGTAAATATAAGAGGAAGGGAATAATGCAAAAGCAAAGCTTGAAAAGAGAAATATACCTCTGTTGCCTTTTCGGGCCAGTTAAATTCCCAGGGATGATAGTCCGCGAGATGTGCAGGCAAGGTATGCGAACCCGCAATATAAGGTCCTTCCAAAAGTAAAGGAATAACCCACCACCTCTCATCTTTTGATTGGCGAGGGGTAGTATTATTACCTGAGTGCCAATCAATGTCTTGCATAAGCGCTTTGTCTTCTGAACATTTTCCAGCTTCTTCAACCGGGCACCCCAGCGAGTTTTATCGTTTCTCATATTTATTACTTTATAGTTGGCAAAAAAGTTCTCTACAGTATATTTTTCAGAGATTATTTCTAAGTTTGCGAACCTAGGGTCTCTGACAGTATTAGGGTATAAAGATCCTTTACCACTCCACGGTTAGCAAATTCGAGTATGAGACGGATGCGATCGCCACTTAATTGATAAACGACTCGCGAGAATTTCTCATGAGCAAGAATTTCATAAAATAATGGAGTCTCGGGATTATATAGAGGGATAGGAAGTCCTGCGAGGAGTTGACCTAGCGAGATTATAATTCTCTTATCATCAGATGGATGATCAGAAAATAATTTTGCAGAAAGAATAGATGAATAATCATGATCAGGAAGGGTTGATAAAGTGAAACCCTTTTCCTTTAACTTCTGTTGAACATCATTAAAATGCGGTGTGTAAGTACGACCTAATGAAACCATTATCAGAATATGGGAATGAAGAGAGAAATTTGAAATTGAAGAAGAAAGATTTACAGTAGCAGGAGCGTAAGTTACGGAGAAGGAAGTTGAAGGAAAATTGCAGAGAGAAATAAAAGAGAAGAAGTGAAAGATGAGAAAACTATATATAGAGAGAAAGAGTTTTGGGAAAATAAATGCATTTAATGCGAGATGGGACGTGAATGGTCAGAAATAAGCGGTTGAATAAAACGTGTCAAGAAAGGAATGGAAGAAAAGACATTTATAATAAATTCTGTGTAAAAATTACGGAGTTAAAATAGATAAGAATGAGCTATCGCGATATTTCAAGATATTAATTCTCATGATACTCTCTACTTCGCAGAGAATATATGAGAAGAGGCAAGATGTAGGATCAGAATATCGCAACACTAATACTTCACGAGAATAATAAACAACTACATTGCGAAGGCGTCGCATGGAAGTAATATAAATGACGCAATGGATGACGACAACCAAAACATGAGAAAAGTGTGAAGACATGGCGAGATTCAAGAGTGTCGCGAAGGCAAGCAGTTGTACATTCGCGAGCATTCGCGAGACACTTCCGAAAATAAGGGACAGTATAGCTGTCATCCACTATGTAATACCCTATATAAAGGGTCGAGTAAGTCTGTTATGCGGGGGATCTTTTTCGAATTGTTAAGTAAGTCATTAGGAGAGAGAAAATTAAGAGTGATTGTAATTTCTTTAGCTCTGTTCTACATTTCTTTGTAAATCTTGGAAGAAAACAATTAATAAAACACATTATTATTCATCTTCAAATGGATTGAATAAGCAAATTTGAGTGAGGTGTGTAGTGTAGGATTTCCTGCAACTACAAGAACTCTACCAAATATCCATTAATGGAGATTGTAAATGAAATACTAATGTAATCTCAATAATCATAGTGAAAAACAATGGATGTAGATCACATTGATCGAACCATGTAAAAAATCCTTGTGTCCATTTTATAAATTTAGTACTTTAATCTTTATTTTAATGATGAAATAGATTTAGATCTATGAAATATTATGAGGGGTGTAGTGTGGGATTTCCTGCAACTACACACCTAGAAAAACAGTTGGATGAACTATCTAATGAATGTGAATCATATATTGATAGAGATGTTGATGAGGAAATCTCAGAGTATGTTAAGTTGTTAAAACCGGTTGAAAAGTTGACGACTTCTTGTGTCACTCTTTTTCTGACCCATCTCTGTCGAGAAAACAAGAAATTCAGAAGAATTTACGTAGGTTTTTATTCTTGGAATAACATTAACGATTCGATTCTCAAAGATAGCGATAATGACCTAAGTAAAAATTCACTTGAATGTGATAATCTTCGTAGAGATTTCTATAAGTTAGAAGAGAAACTTGCAGCAACTGAAGCAAGGATTAACTCCCAACAGATAAGTTTTGATGACTGAAAAAGTGTTTGTCTCGCTCGAGAAAAATGCCTTGAGGCTGATCTAGCTACTGCTCTTGATAAAATCAAGATGTTGGAAGAGGATTTGAAAAAGTTCAATACTAGCTCGAACAAATTAACCACTATGCTAGGAGAAAGTAAAAGTCATCGTGATGCACGAGGATTGGGCTATAAGAGAATAGATGCTCCAAGTAGCAAAGAGGTAAAATTTGTCAAGGCCGGTGATTCTTCCGAACAAAAGGTTTCCACTAATGAAAAACCTTCACCGGAAGTTAAGGTTCAAAAGAGCAAAGTATATCAACCTCCAAAGCCAACACACACGGATCCAGGTAAGAACATTTTTTATGTTTGCTATTATTGCGGAAATAAAGGTCACCTGCAAAGGGGATGTCATTTTCGTATAAGAAATGAGAAACCTCGTGATGTTCTTGTTTGGGCATCACAAGAAGTGATCAAACCTAGATCATATGTTAAGGATAATACCCTTGACATTACGAGTTGTAACTCTCCAACCTTCAGGAAAAGGAATCAGTGTTGTGATAAACCTAGATTTGCCTATAAACGTCATACGAAGCCTTTTCACAATCGTAATGATTAGCAAAAGGATAACTTTGTAAAGACAAAGACATGATCTGATGCTCCCAATTGGAGAAAGACTAACTTGCAAAATAATAGTCAATCCGATTCTCTTTCTTGAAGAAAATAATGGGAAGAAGGTTCCAGTTGTTCCTAAATGCACTCAAAAGTGGATACTGAAAAAGAGGGGGTACAAAAACCACACCCAATATTTCGTTCGACAATCTGAATAGACAAACTCCAATATACTTTCAAGAGAATCAACTAGACAGTCAGACTCAATCTATAGAAAAGTATATCAAAGAGTTCTTTTTTATATCTCTATCTCCCAATTCAATCTGCAATCAGCAAATAGAAATTTGCGAGCCCGATTGAATATAAGAGAAATAACTTGAATGGTACCAAATACCAATGTTCAAGGATCAATCAATTTCAATCAACAACCAAAGGTTGGATTTACCAATTGATCGATTCAACGCACAACCTGTGATATTTCAATTATATAAAAAAATATAATGCCGAAAAGAAATAACACAGACACCAGAATTTTGTTAACGAGGAAAACCGCAAATGCAAAAAAACCCGGGGACCTAGTCCAGCTTTGAACACCACACTGTATTAAGCCGCTACAGACACTATCCTACTACCAATGAACTTCGGACTGGACTGTAGTTGAACCCTAATCAATCTCACACTGATTCAAGGTACAGTTGCGCTCCTTACGTCTCTATCCCAAAGAGGATACTACGCACTTGATTCCCATAGTTGATCTCACCCACAATCAAGAGTTGCTACGACCCAAAGTCGAAGACTTGATAAACAAATCTGTCTCACACAAAAAAGTTTATTGGATTAGATAAATCTGTCTCCCACAGTAATACCTACGAGTTTTGTTCCGTCTTTTGATAAATCAAGGTGAACAGAAACCAATTGATATACCAGACTTATATTCCCGAAGAACAGCCTGGAAATATCAATCACCTCACAATAATCTTAATCGTATGGTAGCAAAACAAGATATTGTGGAATCACAAACGATGACACGAAGATGTTTGTGACTACTTTTAATCTTGCCTATCGGAGAATAAATCTCGAGCAAATCTTAGAGAAGATAGTACTCAATATGATAGAAACAGCAAGATCAAAATACGCAATTACAGAGAAAATAGTTGGGTTTGGCTTCACAATCCCAATGAAGTCTTCAAGTCGTTAACCTACAGGGTTTCGTGAAAAACCTAAGGTTAAAGGAGAATCGACTCTAGCTTATACAACTAGTATCACACAGGAGGTATGGGGATTAGGTTTCCCAGTTGCTAGAGTTCTCCTTTATATAGTTTTTCAAATCAGGGTTTGCAATCTAAGTTACCTTGGTAACAAAGCATTAAATATTCACCGTTAGATGAAAACCTGATTAGATTCAAGCTATTATCTTTCTGCCGTTAGATCGAACTTAGCTTGTTATACACAAACGAAATATACCTTCATTTGGGTTTATGTAACTGTACCTAAACGTGTACACCATGTTGGCTCAGTCGTAGTTAACCGAGGTTAGCTATATGAACACTATCATATCAACCTTATTCATCTTAACCATAACTAGTTCAAGTGACTCAAATGAAACTAGTTAAAAAGTTGTTCAATTGCTATATTCTCATAGAAGTATACAAGAACACAATTGAAGCAAAATCAGATGATTCACTCGAATCTATTCATGAACATTATAGCCACGGTTTTGCAAAGAGTGCATCCTTAGTATATAAATGTATTAGTTCGTGAACAAACCGATTTTAGAACTTTAAGCACTCAAGTATGCAAACGTGTACGCATACTTAAGTAGCCGGTCTGAGTATAGGTTCGCCGGTATGCGAATATGTACGCATACCTTAGTACACTTCCAAAACCCAGCAGAAATTCCCGGACCTATACCTTATGCAAGTACGCGTACGGTATGTGTAATTGATACACGGAATTTCACAACTAAAAGTACGCATACGGGTATGCATACTTTAGTTCTGGTCATGGATCACATACATGCAAGAATGCATACTATGTTTATAATCCAATAGTTCTAAACTTTATTTCAATCATTGAAATTTTCTTAGAGGATGACAATACCCATTTTCACACACTATTAGCATCAAAGCAATTTTCAAGTTATTGAAATAATCATAACGAAACATTTCAAGTCTACACCAAATCATTGTATCACACAAATAATGTAAGATGTTACTCGTCGCTTTTCACATGATCATCTTTTGACTTTCGTCAAGAATATAAGATGAACTTGGTTGAAGCGAAAGCTTACCAACACATATTTCGAGAAATATGTAAGCGACTTAATCTCAGCTCGAAATCTCAAATGTGTATAATCGACAACTATATAGTAATACGAATTTTGTCTCAATATAGGAGATAGAGTAGAAATAGACTTTCCAAGTGATAGATGAGTTTTAGTCTCCACATACCTTTTTGTTGATGAAGTTCCACAAGCTCTCCTTAGTAGTTCTAAATCTTCAATTGATAAACGCCGTGAAGTCTAATGCTCAACTACACAATCTATCCTAGTCCGAGACATTACTATAAGTAGACTAGAAATCAAGACTTATAGTTTTAATCACTAACATTGACAAACAAGCTTGAGATAGCAACGCTTGCGAGTTCGACCGAGCAGTGCTCTATCAATCTCCCCCTTTGTCAATTTTAGTGACAAAACTATCATTACATATGGATTGCAAAATAAATAAACTTTTTAGCTTCTCATCTGAATGCTTGATCTCCTTGGTTCTTCAACATTACTCGGAATCTTCGTCACTTTCAAGTACTCCAATGATTCCAAATGTGTTCAACTCAGCATCATAGTTGTTGAAGATCCTTAGCAATAACAATGAGAAAACAATTGCTCTCAATCATTGTTATACAGTGTCATAGTATCATTAAACAACATCAAAGTTCAATTGTATCACAACTTTGACAACAACACTATGGTGATATGTATCACTCCCCCTTAGTCAATACTTCATCTCTCAATGAAAACCACTCCCCCTTACATAGTGATCCGTAAACCATGTGTATTTTTAATGTGAACTACACATTAATTCTCCCCCTTTTTATCAACAAAAATTGGCAAAGGTACGAAAATTAGTGGGATCCTCATGAAATTTCCATAGAGATACTTCATGACCAAAAGCAAACAACATATCAACTTGTTTATATGCCATCATATAGCCGAAACTAAATGCGTTCATCAAGGAGTTTATAAAGATGCAAGATAACCCCTACAATATTCCACAGCCGCACTCTCCACAAAGATTTGACAATTAAGCACAAGTTCAATTAAGAACTCTCCCCCATAAAATGCCATTCCCGAAAGAACAACAAGAGCGACCTTACTTTTACAAGAAAAGAAGGATTTCTTTGGACATTAACAAATAACATGAGACATGAGTTTGTATCCAAAGATCTCAATTGAATTAACCACGAGGAAAATGATCAATTCAATTGGCCATACTCAACATAAGAAAACTTACGGAGCAACACAGTATATATACAAAGATGTGGATCAGGGAAAGACCAATATTGCGGAATAATCAAACATTCATTCTATTTTTCATTACTATTTGCACAATGACATATAATAGACTTAATCTTTGTAAACATAAGTTAATCCTTTCTTCCATCAATATTTGCATAATGACATAGATGGCTTAATTTTTGTAGTCAAAAGTTCATTCTATCTTTCATCAATACTTTCATACCGACATATAATAGAGTTAACTTTTGAACAAGTATGGGATAGTCAAGGTTCACGGACGTAAACAACATATCCGATAACAATTTGCAATATATAAAACCATAAAGATTAATACTGCAAAAATCATCTTCCAAACTTTAGAATTTAAATAAATAAATCTAAAAACATTGCAAGATGAGAACAATTGGCAATAGCTATGTGTACTCACAATAATTGCTATTCCAAACCCTAGTTATCCTTCTTAAAAACACAAGAATAAATTCTCATAAGAAGTTTCCAAGACATTGAGACCTCTGAAAAATTCTTTATCGTCCCCGAACTCCTTGTTGTCAACAGCCATGGGAACATAAGGTTCATGAAGAAAGGAGTCAATTCCAACAAACCTTTTGAACTGACGCCTAACCAGAGCCTTCTGAATTTCAAGAGTTCTCAAAGCAAAAGCCTTTATTTCCTGAATCTCCTTCCTTGTTTCCTTCAACTCTTCAAGAACACCAGAAAACTTCTGAAAATTTGAAGGAACTGCTCTTGGCTTCCTCACATTCCTTCTTTTTCTTTTTAAAGTTGGAGGTAATGGAGATTTATATTTTTCCTTCATGATTGATGGCTTAACAATCATATTAACATCTTTTCCATCGGAAGACATAGTGCTTGGAGTATCCATACGAGCGGAATTGTGAGAGGAAATCACAAGATAATCTCAACAAGCAATCTTATGATAATAAGAGTTTCAAGTGAAGGAAAAAGGAATGTAGGGTTACAGAACTTTTTAACACACAAGTTCCCTAAGAACAACCTAGTAATATCAATCACCTCAAAAAAATCTTAATCGTATGGTAGCGAAACAAGATATTGTGGAATCACAAACGATGAGACGAAGATGTTTGTGACTACTTTTTATCTTGCCTATCGTAGAATAAATCTCGAGCAAATCTTAAAGAAGATAGTACTCAATACGATAGAAAACAGCAAGATCAGAACACGCAACTACAGAGAAAATAGTTGGGCCTGTCTTCACAATCCCAATGAAGTCTTCAAGTCGTTAACCTACAAGGTTTCGTGAAAAACCTAAGGTTAAAGGAGAATCGACTCTAGCTTATACAACTAGTATCACACAGGAGGTGTGGGGATTAGGTTTCCCAGTTGCTAGAGTTCTCCTTTATATAGTTTTTCAAATCAGGGTTTGCAATCTAAGTTACCTTGGTAACAAAGCATTCAGTATTCACCGTTAGATGAAAACCTGATTAGATTCAAGCTAATATCTTTCAATCGTTAGATTGAACTTATCTTGTTATACACAAATGAAATGTACCTTCATTTGTCTTCTATGCACCAATATAAGAGTCGGATATACGACCCCAAGGTGTACCGTGTCGTTTGTGAGTCCAAATTTTAATGACTCGATGTGGATATCAACACTTCTTATGCTCTTTGCAGAGTTATCCCTGCCTATCTGACTCCTTTCAAGAGACGAGAACATGATCCATGGGTATTTCTGCATAACAAGCTAAGAAGTATATGCAATGGATATTCTATCTAATCATAATGTTGATATTTAAACTTAGGTTTTGGGCAGAACTCTCAAGACATGATAATCATATTAATTCGGGTACATCATGCGTTATTAACTAAGAGATAATGGATCATTGGTAAAGTACTTATAGACAAACCACTGCGGCTAATGATCCATGTATCTTGTGTATCATTCATGTCTACTTAACTTGATTTGTGTTTAAGATTCTTAAATGTTCACGTTTGAAGAAACAAACAATGCCAATGACTAGTTGTTTTTGGTAAATTGACGAATATCTCATATATGCTCAAAATTTAAATTTATTAAGTCTTTATGCATTTACTGACTAAAGGTAGAATAAAATTTTTGAGAATTTCTGCAGTATTGATCTATCCATGGTCACACTTTTGTGAAATTACTGCATGATCAACTCCGTAAGAATTCTCTTATGTTGAGTCATATCGTTTAAATTGTCTCCTTGCTCGTAACTGGCGTTGAGATTTATTTATATCGATGTGTAGGATACAAATCCATGTGATTTGTTAATGTCCGAAAAAATCCTTCTTTTTATTAATGTAAGGTCACTCATGTTGTTCTCTTAGGAATGACATCAAATGGGGGAGAGTTCTTGATTGAACTTGTGCTTAATTGCTATATCTTTGTGGGGAGAGTGGACGTGGAATATAAAAGGAATTAACAAAAAGTAGGAGAATTAATTAGTAGTTTCTTTAAGTCTTGAAGTATCTTTTGTTTGAACTCGTTACGATCCCATAGTTTTCGTACCTTTGCCAATTTTTATTAACAAAAAGGGGGAGAATTAATTAGTAGTTTCTCACTACATACATATGGTTTACGGATCATTATGTAAGGGGGAGTGAACCAACATATATAGGTTTCACCTATTATGCAAAAGATGTAAGTATTGACTAAGGGGAAGAAACATATCACTGTAGTATTACTTCGAAGTTGTGATACAATTGAACTTTGGAGAAGATAATAATACTATATATGTTTTTGTATAACGACGATTAAGAATATTTGTTTTCAAAGTTGTTACCGCTACGGATCTTCAACAACAACTATGTTGAGTTGAATACGTTCAGAATAATTGCAACTTGAAGTAACAAAGAATTCAGGGAGTTGAAGAACCAAGGAAATCAAGCATAATGGATTCTAAAGTTTTGAAGCTTTATTTTTAATCGATATGTATTGATAGTTTTGTCACTAAAATTGATAAGGGGGAGATTGTTAAAGCATTGCTCGGTCGAACTCACATGTGTTGCTATCTCAAGCTCGTTGTCAAATTTATATGATCAAAACTATATCTTGACAAAACGCATGCAAACCATCAAATCATTTGAACACCAAACTGTATTGTTAACGCATACTCGGTATGCAAACCATAAAAGATATTGTGGAATCACAAACGATGAGATGAAGATGTTTGTAACTACTTTTTATCTTCCCTATTGGAGATTAGAACAAAGTAAGATCAGAACACACAACTACTGAGAAAATAGTTGGGTCTCGCTTCACAATCCCAATGAAGTCGTTAAGTCGTTAACCTATAATGGTTTTAGGAAAAACCTAGGTTAAAGGAGAATCGACTCTAGTCGCAACTAGTATCACACAAGAGGTGCGGGGATTAGGTTTCCCAGTTGCTAGAGTTCTCCCGTATATATTCTTCAAATCCGGGTTTGCAATCAATGCTACCTTGGTAACAAAGCATTCAATATTCACCGTTAGATGAAAACCTGATTAGACTCAAGCTAATATCTTTCAACCGTTAGATCGAACTTAGCTTGTTACACACAAATGAAAAGTGACTTCATTTAGATATGGATAATCGTAACTAAACATGTACACCTTGTTGGCTCAACATTAGTTAACCGAAGTCAGCCATATGAACACTTTCATATCAACCTTGCTCATCTTAACACAACTAGTTCAAATGACTTAAATGAAACTAGTTGTAGAGTTGTTCAATTGTTTATATTCTCATAGAAGTATACAAGACACAATTGAAGCAAAATCGATTTTGATTCACTCGAGTCAATTCATGAACATTATAGCCACGGTTTTCAAAAGATTGCATTCCTTAATTTATAAATGTATTAGTTCATGAACAAACCGATTTTAGAACATAACCACTCAAGTATGCAAACGTGTACGCATACTTAAGTAGCCGGACTTGGTCTGGATTCGCCAATATGCGAACGGGTACACGTACTGTCGTACACCACCAAACTCAATTGAATTCCCGGACTTGAACTTACGTCGGTACACATACATGTATGCATACTAAGTTCCCGGACTTCAACTAACAAACCAGTTCGCGTACGGGTATGCATACTATGGTTCCCAGATTTGGAATAACTTGCAACAGTCAGCATACAAGTACACATATGTGCTATATCCAATTATTGGTTAATTGTTCTAAACTCCCATTTCAATCATTAAAACATTCTTAGAAGACAACAATAGCTGTCTCACACAAACTATTAGCTTATAAGAAATTTTCAAGTGATCAAATGATCGATACGAAACATTTCGAGTCTACACCAAATGACTGTCTCATACAAATCATATAAGATGTTACCAGGCGATTTTCACATGATCATCTTTTGACTTTCGTCAAGAATATAAGATGAACTTGGTTAAAACGAAAGCTTACCAACACATATTTCGAGAAATATGTAAGCAAGTTAAACTCAGCTCGAAATATCAAATGTGTATAATTGAACTCTATATAGCTATACGACTTTTGTCTCAAATAGGAGACATGATAGAAATAGACTTTTGAGTGATAGATGAGTTCAAGTCTCCACATACCTTTTGTTGATGAAGTTCCACAAGCTCCCCTTAGTAGTTCTTCGTCTTCAATCGATGAACGCCGTGAAGTCTAAAGCTCAACTACACTTTCTATCCTAATCCGAGACTTAGCTATAAGTAGACTATAAATCAAGACTTATAGTTTTGACAACTAAACTTGACAAACAAGCTTGAGATAGCAACGCTTGCGAGTTCGACCGAGCAGTGCTCTAACAATCTCCCCCTTTGTCAATTTTAGTGACACAACTATCAATTCATAATACATATGGATTACAAAATAAATAAACTTTGTAGCTTCTCATCCAAATGCTTGATTTCCTTGGTTCTTCAACATTACTCGAAATCTTCGTCACTTCCAAGTACTCCAGTGATTCTGAACGTGTTCAACTCAGCATCATAGTTGTTGAAGATCCGTAGCCATAACAATGAGAAAATAATAGCTCCCAATCATTGTTATACAGTGTCATAATATTATTACACAACATCAAAGTTCAATTGTATCACAACTTTGACAACAATACTACGATGATATGTATCACTCCCCCTTAGTCAATACTTCATCTCACAATGAAAACCACTCCCTCTTACATAATGATCCGTAAACCATATGTATTTGTAGTGTGAACTACACAATAATTTTGTCAATATAAATTGGCAAAGGTAAGAAAACTAGCGGGATCATAATGAAATTCTCATAGAGATACTTCATGACTAAAAGAGAACATATCAACTTTGTTTTGATGATTTCACATAGTCGAAACTTAGTGTATTCATCGAGGAGTTTATAAAGATACCAACTCCTACAATATTCCACAGCCGCACTGCCCACAAAGATTTGGCAATTAAGAACAAAGTTCAATTAAGAACTCTCCCCCATAAAATGTCATTCCCGAAAGAACAACAAGAGCGACCTTACTTTTACAAGAAAAGAAGGATTTATTTGGACATTAACAAATTATATGATACATGAATTTGTATCCAGAAAACTCAATTAAATTAACCACAAGAGAACCCATGATTAATTTAATTGGAAATGCTCAATATAAGAGAACTTATGGAGCCACACAATACTTTCACATAGAAGTGGATCAAGGAAAGATCAATACTGCTGAATATTCAAAGATTCATTCTATTTTCATCAATATTTGCATAATGACATATAATAGACTTAACTTTTGACATATATATGGGACAATCATAGTTCACGGACGTAAATACAGATATCCCATAAAATTATTTGCAATATATATGTAGTTGCAGGAAATCCCACAATACACCCCTCACTATATTTTGTTAAACTAATCCATTCAAAAGATAATAGATGAACAATTATGAATGTTTATTAATAACTTTCTTGAATCTTTACACAGGAAAATAGAATTACACTTAAGAACTTACAAAATTCTCTCTCTTTCTCTCTCCTAATGACTTGCTCTCCAATCAAAAAGACCTCCCTCTACAATAGATTCACTCATCCCTTTATATAGGGTAATACATAGTGAATGACAGCTAAGCTGTCCTTTATTTTCGGGAATATCTCGCGAAGTGTCGCAGGCGTACAAGTATTCGTATTCGCGACACTTCTTACCTTTCGCGATTTCATATCTTCCTACCGTCATCCAAAGGTCGTCATTCATACTTAATCCTCTGCGACTCATTCGCGGTGTTGTTATCCATTGTCTTCGCGTAGAGTTGTTGTCGCGATATTCGATCCTACATCTTGCCTCTTTTTTCTTGAACATTGCTTGGAGAGCGATTTTTAAGAAAAAAATTCGTTGTTGTTGTAGTCTCGATTTTTATTGATGAAGGAACGAGCGAAAGAATACTGGACTTGAAAAGTACGTACTTGCCTCTATTCTTTGGCGAAGTTCCGAAGTTTTTAGAAGTATGTATGAAATATCATTCCTTACCTCATGGGTTATGGAGAATAATGGATTTTGCAATCTCTCCTCGCGAGTTAGGAAAATAATTGAGTCTCATATGATAAGAAAATATGCTGTGCAATACCCGAATATTACATCTTCTCGCCTCTCTTTATGTTTCTTTAGGTTGTGCGATATCCGAATTCTTTGTCGCGATCGTTCATTTTCCACTGAAAATCTTCTTCAGTATGATTCCGTGAATTTAGGAATGACCGTTTACACGTGTTTAAAACCATTCTTTTTTACCTGTACATTTAATGTTATCCGGTCATAACACTTTCTTGCCTATTTATAGGAGAGTCTTTTGTGAAGAACACTTCTTTCCTTTTATTTCATCTCCTTTATCGTCCGCAATCGCTCTTTCATTATTCTTCTTCAATATCGTATTCATCATTCTTCGTTATTTCTTATTTGCTATCATTTCCATGGCATCCAGGTTGGTTAATCTTGCTAGATTCGATTGATTATATGATTGATTGATTTTGTGATTAACTTCCCTTTTTGAGATTATCTTATTCCTTTTAATCTTTTTCTACCATTTTTGTTTCAAAGAAGAACAAACCCGGACCAAATTCACCGTGAAGAACCCCTTCTCTCTTTGGATTCACAAATCGAAACCAACTTCTCAACATGAATCCACCTTGCCACCAAAGTCCTCTTCGCAAGCTAAACATACCATTTCCAAAAGAAAGCTGCGAGCGATAAGGTATTTTAAAGTATTTGCTTTTTAAGAGCAATATCGTTGCCTCTGTTTCTTACTTAATTTGTCATTCGCAGGATGACAATACTATTGACAAGACTCCCAAAAGATCTCGCCACCCTAAACCTGTTACTCCTGATGTTCCTTTTCCTTCATTTTCACCTTCTTCTCCTGTTGCGAAATCATCGCAAGACAATCTTGTCACAAATGACAATATTCTTATGCCTCAACTCCTTATAGATCAGGTTCCTCATAATAATCCTACTACAAATGAACTTATCCCTTCTCCTATCATCAATGTCCCAGTCGTTCCTCCAACCACTACCTTTCCTGAAATCTCCCCTTCTCATGATGTTCCTTTGGCGAAGAATGATTCGTCTGTTCCTTCTTTCCCCGAGCAAATCCCTCTTACTGCAGAAAATTTGGAAGGAATAGACGTGGCTTTCAAAGTTCTCTCGGACCTTGTGAATGATGCCAAGAAGACTTCTGTTGATCCTGTCAAATCTGATGTCTGCGAGATTCTAAGTAAACATATTGGTCCTGATAGGATCTCGCAAGCATCCTTGGTTCAAGAAATTAATGTGCTGAAAAACGATCTTCAAGCTATGACTGCTAAATGCAATAATCTCCATCTTGAAAATCAAAAACTTCACAACCTCTCACTAGATCTTGATAATCTTCGCAAGAAGAATGAAGAGTTAAAAGGTATACTTCTTCCTCAACCCCTTTTTTTTTATTTTTTTTTTTTATTTTTTTTATTTTTTTTTTATTTTTTTTACAACTTAAACTTTTGTTCGCCCTTTAAGCTCTAAACCAGAAACGAATAATGGAGATATATCGGTTGGAATCAACTGCAAGAGGTTCGAGTTGAAAGAGATGCTTGGATGGAGCAATATAACATCTTAAATAATCTTCATACATATGCTTGTTTGATCAAATAGATAATTTGTCTAAAGAAAACTTTGATTTAATTCAAGAAGAAGACTCATTAAGTAAAGACTTATCTCGCCTTTCTTACTCTTTGACTAAGGCTAATTTGGAGTTGGGAACTTTATCAGATGAGAATGGGACCCTTTCTCAGGAAAAGCGATCTCTGCTAAACAAGGTCGCGACCTATTCGCAAGAATATGATGCTTTTCGAAAATTACGTGAAGAACAAGAACAAACTATTCATTCCTTGAAAAAGCAACTTGGAGAAATTATCACTGAAAGAGATAAACTTATTCAGGGTAGAATAACCTTGAGTCTAAAAGCAAACCAATTCAAGGATCAATGTTCCAAATTAGAAAAATCCAATCTGTACTCTTATGACCGAGAATTCTATACTTGTTTCGAATGAAAAAGCTTGCGAGCTCGATTGAAAGGCCTAGTTGGAGATACATTTGATGATGCCATGGACTGTTTGGGGAATAATTTTGCGGCTTTAATTCAAGATCTTACTTCTCGGAAGGAAGGTAGTCATATTATTTGACTATCTTAATCCATTAATTATTCTAAAAATCTTTAATTATCTTTAATCTTGTGCACTTGTTATGCGGACTCGAGAAGAAACTTCGCTCTACTATCTCCACTCTCGGATCGATTACTCTAGGATTCGCAAAGAAAATGGGTTACTCGCCGCCTCTCTTGCTCGTTCTCGCGACCGTGCGAACGAAGATTTGATTATATGTCTTACTTTGTAAAGACATAGATAGTAAGAATCGTCAAAAGGCGTTGCTTCCTCAATTTCCCCTCAAGGTCAAGTTCTTGTGAATGAGATTTTATTGTCTAAGTCCCTTGATCCTATTCATGTTGATCCTTTGGAAGTAAGTGATGATGAAGTCCCCGATTCTCCTGACAGTGATTATGACTATGAAAGCGGCGAAGATATCGCTAATATTGAAGTTATCAACAAAGATCCGACTGAAAAAATTTCTGATGAAAATCCATCTGCTGGCGAAAATGAAGGTGCTGAAAACATTTCTGGTGAAAATCCACCGACCGGTGAAGGTGAAGTGATAAAGGCGTTGAAAGATCTCAACCATCCTCTCTCAGTAGTTGATAATATTGATGTAGAGAATTAAACTTTCTTTGTACTTTGTCAAAACTTCTTTTTGTTTGTAAGGATTAAGTCGTTGATCGAGTAACCCCCTTATTTTCTCCTTTTTCTCTTATTTAAGATGTTTGAACATATCCTCGCGAGCATGTTCGCTTACTGATTCCTTTGTTAAGTAAAATCATCCCAATTAGGAATTTCACTTTATTTCTTCTCATTGCGACAAGATCGCAGCCGCCTTTACATTTTCATGTACTTGACCCATTGACCTTGCCTTATCATTTTTGATGGTCTTCTAAGTTTGACCTTCCTAATTAAAGGTCTCACTCTGCCACCCTTTATTGCGACAAGGTCGCAGGACGTCTTTACACTTGCATGTAAAAACCCATTGACCTTGTCTTATCATTTGTCAAGTATTTTTGCCTCTGCAGATATTTTGCTTGCGACAATATGACAGCCTAAATTTTCTTGCGAAAATAAAGCCCCGTGACATTGTCGTCTTGCGACGAAATCGCAGGACGTCTTTACACTTGCATGTAAGGACCCATTGATCTCGTCTTACCCTCGCGTTAGTATTATTGCCTCTGCAGGATCATTGCACAAATATGACAAGCCTAAGTTTTCTTGCGGAAACAAAGCCTCGTGACATTTGCGTCTTTGGCACTTATCAGCTCCCTAATGGAGGGTGCCGCCCTTATCACCTCCCCTTTGCCCCTTCAAGGAGGCGTACATCGGCCATACAAGGCTAGCTCCTCCCATCCTGGTCTTAACAACAACCGATTGTTTTCGCAGCCCTCTTATCCCTTATACCTATAGAGTTTATGGTTACAAGGCTGCACCCTAAGTGGAGTTTTCTTCGGGCCGAGTGCAGCGTGCGCCAAGACTTGTCAAGAGTGGTAAGGAAGTTCCATGCTCCCGCACTCTTGACTCAACCGGGTACCTCGGCGCCTTGATCATACGCCGACTCCTTGAAAGAGACCCTCGGTCGCCCAACCAGGTGGTATAACCTACATATATAGTTGGGAATCCAAGGTATCTCCTCCGGATAGGCTTTCATGGGACCCAAATTTGCATGACCCAGGTTCCAGGGCGGTGTAACATTTTCCCCGAGCCATGTTAAGAGATACCCCCTTATATGACGCACTTTAGGTCTTACATTTGCCTCTTACGAAAATGTAATTCGCGAACTAGGGTGTACGCCATAAAGGTTCGTCCCATTCATTCGATCATGTTTATTCATTCATTCATCCGTTATTTCTTGCCATTCGCTTGCGAGACATTCGCGATATTTTGATTAGAATTTTATTGATTTTCTCGGATATCTTGCATTAAAGTACTTCATCCGACCCACTTTTATGGGTAATATTTCTTTAGATATAATCTGCTCCACGGCTTGCCCAATCTTTGTCCCATGTCTTTACCTTCGGGATCCATCAATCTATGAGCCCCTGTACCAACTACTTCTTTGATAATATAAGGTCCATCCCATTTTTTCGCCAGACTTGCCTCCATTTTCGCCGATATATTGGTGTCTCTCGCAATACCAGGTCCCCGGTTGAAATTCACGTATCTTCACACGCTTGTTATATTCTCTCGGCTAATCTTCGTTGATAATTCTCCATGTGTCGTAACGCCGCTCCCTTTTCTCTTCTAATTCGTCCAACTTGATTAGAATGTTTCTGCACTAAGATTTTTCTCCCAAACTTCTTTTTTAGTTGTCGGGATCATGACTTCGTTGGGAGTACGGCTTCAACTCCATATGTTAAGCAAAAAGGTGACATTCCAAAGAGCTTCTCTTCTTGTTGTATTGTATGACCATACTTTATGCCGGGTACTTGTTCGCACCATCCTCTATTGTATCCTTCTAACTTCTTCTTCAATATATCCGCAATTGTTTTATTTGTTGCCTCCGCCTGACCGTTAGCTTGCGGATATAGTGGAGTCGATTTCCCACATTTTATTTGAAATGCATTAAGTAACAACTCTATCAGATACCAACTGTGCGGGAATTGTTTCCCATTATCAGATACCAACTGTGCGGGAATCCCAAATCTGCATATAATATTCTCGAATATGAAAGTAAAAATATCTTTGTCGCGAATGTGTTGTACCGCTTTCACTTCTGCCCATTTTGTGAAATAATCCGTTGCGACAATTAAGTATCTTCTGCCCTGTTCCTGGTAAAAAAGGTCCCACGATATCTAAACCCCACTTTCCAAAAGGCCACACACTCTTAGAAGAATTTAATGGTGCCCCAGGTGCATGTATTTTCTTCCCATGTCTTTGACATTCTTCGCAGCGTCTTGACATCGCTCTCGCGTCCTCATGCATATACGACCAGTAATATCCTTGCATTTTTGCTTTATACGCTAAAGATCTTCCACCGCTATGATTTCCAAAGATCTCCGCTATGCAACATCTTCAATATGATTTCTCCCTCTTCCCTTGCTAAGCATCGAAGTGAAGGTCCATCAAAAGATCGCGATAAAGCACACCATCTCTTAATTCATAATTCGTTGCACGGCTTTTTAATTTTTGTGCTTCTAATCTATTCCTTGGTGTCTCCTTTCATCAAGTAGGCGTGAAGTTCTGTTCTCCAATCTTTATCGCGACATTGTGGTATGTCTTCTACTAACATTGCATCCGCTTCTTGCCCTTCTTCTTTATTAATTGATGGTGCCAAAAGTGTTTGTATTTTGATATTCCTCGCAATGGGGTCATCATCATGCTTGATATAAAGGCAAAAGCGTTTATGCGAGTCTGTTATTTCTCCTTGATATATGCCTCCATCTCATTTTTGGTACTGTCTTTGATAGTTCCTCGACAAGCTTTCTATACTTTTGCAAAGATGGCTCATTTGTAGCGCATTTCTCATTATTGGCGAATTGCCAACTGCGAATCACTGGTAATCCTCACATTTTCTAGCTTCATTTCTATCGTGAATCGCAAAGCATGTATTATGGCTTCATACTCCGTTTCATTATTAGTGGATTCAAACTCCAATCTAAAAGAGAAAGCTAATTTATTGCCTTCTGGCGAAATCACAACAATTCCCACTCCATTACCTTCTCCATTTGATGATCCGTCTACCAATATTTCCCACCTATCCGGTTCAGTTAACAAATCATTTGGGTCTCCATGCTCTTCTTCTACATCCATCATTTCATCCACCGCTTCATCTTCCTCCAAAGGAAATTTCTGCAAAAAGTCTCGCGACTACACCGTGACTTGGTTGAAGATAATATTTCATATTGGAGTTTATAATGACTTATTTGGGCATTCCACCTTTCTACTCTTCCCGATCTTTTTGAGTTTTTCATTACCGATTCGATTGGTACTTTTGTTACCACCACCGACAAGATGTGCTTGAAAATATATGCGAAGCTTAAATGTTGTATAGACTAACGCTAGGATTAGTTTTTCAATCTTCGAATAATTCCTTTCTGCGGCATTAAAAGTTTTACTGATATAATAAATCGGTTTTTCTACTCCAGCGTCTATTCGCAGCAACACTGCGCTTAACGCATGCGACGTTGTCGCAAGATATACCAACAATTCCTCTCCTGGTTCTGCTTTTTGCATAATGGATACTTCCATTAGATGTTCTTTAATTCCTGTAAAGCCTTTTCACATTCGTCTGTCCATTTAAATTTCGATCCCTTTTTCAAGATCTTTGAAAAAATGCTTGCACTTATCGATGATCGCGAAATGAATCTTCCTAGCGATGCTAACAACCCATTCGACTTTCCGGACATCCTTTATTGTCGCAGGTGTTGGCATATCGCGAACTGCTTTCACTTTCTCCGGTCGACTTGTATTCCTTCCTTTGATACTATATAACCCAAAAAAATTTCCCGATGCCACTCCGAAGGTACATTTTTCTGGATTTACTTTGATGTTGAATCGCCTCATCTGTTCAAAAATTTCTTTCGGATCTTGTACATGGTTTTCTCGCCTTCTTACTTTTTACGAGCATATCATCTACGTATACTTCCGGTGTTTTATGTATCCATTCCGCGAACACTTCTTCTACCATTCTTTGGTACGTTGCTCCAAAGATTTCGTAAACCAAATGGCATTTTCGTATAACAATATAACCCCTTGGAGCGAAAAAAGCAAGTATGCTCTTGGTCTTCCTCGGCGAGAGGAATCTGGTTGTAACCTTTATACCCATCCGGAGATGATATTCTTTCATTCCTCGCTGCCGATTCGACTAGTTGTGGGATATCTCGGTAATGGAAAACTATCTTTAGGACAAGCTTTGTTTAAATCAAATGAAATCTATGCAAATCCTTATCCCCTTTTTCTTCTTTGGGACTATAACCATATTTGCTATCCATTCGAGGATATTTTGCTTTGATGATTCCCGCATCTAGCATTTTCTCGCAATTCTTCTTCTATTTGGGGTGATAAGTCATTGCGATTTTTCTAATTCTCTCGCTTGAACGGCTTCACCCTTTTATCTATTTCCAATTTGTGACAAGCTATCGATGGATCTATACCCGGCATATCATCCATGTTCCACGCGAAGATATCCTTGTAGTCTCGCAAAGAACTCTCATCCTTTTTTCCTCATCCGCTTCCATACTGGGTCCCAATTTTCAACATTTTGGGCTCTTCATTAGTTCCGACATTCACTTCTTTTGTTTGCTCTGCCGCGACGTAACTAGCTTGCGGCTCTCCCATAGGGGTTGGTCCTTTCAACTCTTTCGCGAGTTCATTTTCTTCTCCCGAAATCTCGCTAGGTATCCCTTTTCCTTCCTTTGCTCTTATCATGTAAACTCTAAATTCTTCTTCCTTTTTAATCGCTTTCGCTTGATTGTCTGCGATATTTTCGCTTCTTTGCTTGCTCTTCATGATATTTTATTTCCATTTGATAACATGTTCTTCCTTTATCCACATCTCCTCTAATCTCGCCGATTCCAGTTGGTGTGGGAAATTTGATACATTGATGAAATGTTGATGCTACTGCTTTTATTGCATGTACCCATGGTCTCCCTAGCAATATATTGTATGGCGATTCCATATCTACTACACACAAGGTTACTCGTGCCTCGATGTCTCCCAACAGAATTCGTATTTTTACTTCTCCTTTAACCTTTGTTACGGATTTACCAAAACCATGGACGTTGTAGGCCGTGGGAATCATTTCTTTATCTTTATATCCCATCTTCTCGTAAGCATGATAAAACATAATATTCACCAAACTCCCCGTATCGATTAAAGTTCTATTTACTGTCCATGTTTGCGTTGCCTTTATTAATTCTTCTCCTTTGCACACGTTTATGGTAATTACCAGTGGAGATGTGTGATTCAAATTTTCTTTGGATATTTCTGAAGCTGTGAATGTTATCTTTTGCTTTTCCCATTCTTCTAAAGGCACCGTTACCTCTCTATCTGTGATTTTCTTTCCTTCAAAATCCCGCTTGTGTATTCTTCCTTTGATATTTTCATGAAACTCATCGATCATTATCTTGGTGCCCGAATTGTACTCCATATCTTTCTCCTTTGCCTCATCTAATTTAACATTGTCTTTTTCTTTCATTTTCTTGATTTAAATGATTCTTATTGCCTTCTTTCTTTCTTCAGGTCCCTGTTTCTAGCGCCAATATGTAGTTGCAGGAAATCCCACAATACACCCCTCACTATATTTTGTTAAACTAATCCATTCAAAAGATAATAGATGAACAATTATGAATGTTTATTAATAACTTTCTTGAATCTTTACACAGGAAAATAGAATTACACTTAAGAACTTACAAAATTCTCTCTCTTTCTCTCTCCTAATGACTTGCTCTCCAATCAAAAAGACCTCCCTCTACAATAGATTCACTCATCCCTTTATATAGGGTAATACATAGTGAATGACAATGACTAAGTCATCCTTTATTTTCGGGAATATCTCGCGAAGTGTCGCAGCGTACAAGTATTCGTATTCGCGACACTTCTTACCTTTCGCGATTTCATATCTTCCTACCGTCATCCAAGTCGTCATTCATACTTAATCCTCTGCGACTCATTCGCAGTGTTGTTATCCATTGTCTTCGCGTAGAGTTGTTGTCGCGATATTCTGATCCTACAATATAGAACCAGTAAAGATTAAATACTGTAAAATCATCTTCCAAATAAACTTTAGAGTTTAAATAAATAAATCTAAAAACATTGCAAGATGAAGATCGTTGGCAATAGCTATGGGTAATCACAATATTTGATATTCCAAACCCTAGTTATCCTTCTTCAAAACATAAGAATAAATTCTCATAAGAAGTTTCCTAGACATCAAGACAAACTTGTAATGCACATACAAGATGATTTGTCCTTTGAAGGTGGAATCAATCTTTTTCGCACAGATTTACACCAAGAATAGCTACCAAAGACGTATAAAAAGATTTTCTTAACAAAGAAAAACATACAAAGTCATTAATGACCATGCACCATAATTCACATAAGATGATTGTGAACATTCAAGAATCCCATAGCAATGTGTACTACTATCCATTCTTGAACTTTCTTCTTTGTGATTCACCAACAAAATTCTTGTAAAAGCTACAAATGAGCTTAGAAGAGAAGTACTCCAAGAATCCAAGTGCTCACATAATCATAACAATATATACAAGAATATGTCGATGTCATATCTACGAAGTTCAAAAGATAAGCGGTATACTTCGTAGTCTAATTCCCTAATACTATGATCATGTCTCGGTACTAGAGTAATATATCCAATACACAGCTTCGCAGTTATGTTTTCAATATAGCACGACTTGAAAGATACGTTAGCAATGAAACAGTTCAAGTCAATATTACTAACCTCAAGAGGAAGGATGATGTCGTCATTGTAGTTCGTTACTTCTTCATGTTCTTCAGGTCTTCGAGTAATACTTGTATGTCTCAACATTCCTAGACTTTCTAGTCTAACCTAAACGAAGTCGTCTCTAGTACATAATCAAGCAAATCTTAGATGAGTTTTGACACACTAAAATATGACAACCAAACTTGACATACCAACGCTTGGTAGGTTCAACCTAGCTATGCTATAACAAAGTAATTCACTCTTGAACCATTAAGTTAAAATATCAACGTTATGACAATCTTAGCGCATATTTTCCTTAACTTATTATGTAAGAAATCCAATGGATCATGTTCTCGTCTCTTGTTTAGGAGTCAGATAGGTAGGGAGAATTCATTACATAGAACATATGAAAAGTTGATACCGACATCGAGTCATTAACTTTTGGGCTCACTATTAATGATGTAGTAGAGTCAAACAAGCTAAATTGTGGTGCAAAGATGATAGTAATGACTGAACAATCAACATACACATAGTTGGTAAAACCAGTGTTAAAGAATTTAATTTATTGGAGCAAAGGCTCGACAGTTAAACATAAACCTTTGGTTATCTTTTTTCCAGGGAGAATCATGAACTAGACAGTTGGATTCATAAAACAATTAGAAAATAGTTTAAATCATGAGAAAACTATAACATAAATACTTGAGCAGCCTTGACATCAAAAAACATAGTTTTCATGATGACTTTAGTTTAAATCATAAGAAAACTATAACATAAATACTTGAGCAGCCTTGACATAAAAAACATAGTTTTTATGATGACTTTTGTGCAAACCTCATATTCTCGAGTTAATTTATTGAGGTTGCACATATCACTTTATTTAAGTAGTGATGAAGTGAGTTTCAGAATCACCACTAGTGTCGTAGACGGGCACAACTAGGTTATTTGTACTTTTATGATCATCATGTAATTTCTTACCTTTCCTGCTTTTCCTTTTTGTTTTCTCGTGATGTGGCTTTAAAAAAATCTGATTGTAAAGTTCTTCAATACTTGATTCATCCAATTTGCATGTCCTTCTGGAGCTTTACAATAATCTTATTATTTTTTTTGAATCTATGACACTTTTCTTGAACATGTCGACTACTTCCGCAAAAGGAACAGTGTTTAGAGAGGTAATCTCCTTGAGGTTTGTATCCTTTGTTATCACCAATGTTTTTCTCATCATCCTTATTAGATCCTGCAAGAATGAAGGTATTATTTTTGGTGAACGAGATGCCACTCTCAAACCAAGTACCACTAATATTTCCAAAAGAATTTTGACGAAAAATAATGGCCAAGATCTTGTCAGACTTTCTGAAGAGCCTTTGTAGACACTATTTAGGGTATCAATCTCCTTTTCTTTCAGAGGTAGGGTTTCAGTGAAATTCTCATTGAGTTTATCAAACTCTAGATCTTTCACATGAAGAGACGTTTCAACTGTATTCAAGTTTTTCTTCAGTCAAAGGTTTTCTTGGTGAATTTCTTTACTTTTACTCAAGAATTCAAGAATCTCCTTATCCAACTCGTCATCCGAATCAGAATAAGGATCTACCGATGTTTATGTTGTGGGAGCTGAATTTTCTTCATAACCTTCAGGGAAGTTGATCGGTTGTCATCCGAGCAAAAATAATTTCACTTTCTCACTCTACTAAATATAAATGAAGTACATGATAAGAAAGAGTTTGTTCCCATAGAGAGGCTTTTGTTGTTATAGAATTTCAGTTTCTTAGTAACCAAGGGGGGATTTTTGTTTAAGCAAAGAAATAAAAATAATTGAAAGCAATAAAATAATTTGAATAATCAATAAGGAGAAGATATTGGTCACGGGATAATATCATTCACAAACATGTATTTTCATCAATGACTAGAATTGATATTTTAATCTCTAATTTAATAAATGTCCTAGGATACCTTGATCGCAAGAATATCCCGCTAATTCCCTGATTTCATCACAACCACATTAAAAGATGTATATGTGAATTCTTCCTAGAAAGCAACCTAATGTGTAAAAGCACGATCAAGTTTAACTCCCTAAAAGCAATAAGTTCTGTGGAATAAGACTAATCAATGCAAACGAACGTGTAAAAGCACTAATCCGTTTTAACAAAAGTTATGACTCACTTGTGACTAGTAGGATATATCACTACAAGCACTACCCACAATTATGCTACTTAGAATCAGGAATAAATAACTTTTTCGCATTGAAAACCCTAATCTAGCAATAAGGATGAAGGCAAACTCAATCGATTCCGGACTCGACTAAACAAGCATTCAAACTATATAATACTATTAATTGTGAATCACAAATAATAAATTATGGAGACAAAACTAATTAATTGAATCACATATCATGTTGAGAAATCAACTTTATCCCATAACCAATAATAGTTGTTTAGCTACTCATAGCTATGGAGTTCATCATAATCATAAATTAAAAATAAAGAAGATGAAAAATATACGAAAGCAAACCCTAGTCGCCACTCTCCAAAACTCCAAGTAGAAAAAAATACGTGATATCAAAGTTGTCGAAAACTTTTTCCTTTTGTAGCTTTTCATCTTTCCAAAACTAGGTCTTCAAAGCCCAAAGTCCAATAATAAGATGTCCACCAAGCCCATATGTGAGGAATACCCATGTGAAAATATGCCCCAAAAAATAGTCGCCGGAAAACTGGTATTATGGCCGGAAATTGGCCGTAGAAGTCGTCGGAAAATATCTCAGGTGACCGGCGAAGTCAAACCAGTCACCAGTCAACTGGGTCAACTCGGTCAAGTCAACAGAGTCAATTGACTAACTCAGTAAGATCATGAGTCAGACAGACTAGTTAGATAGCTAGCCAGACTCAGATGAGCCGAGTGGCCTTGGCCTGACCCATTGCACTGGTTTGATATTGTTGCACAATCATTGTGCTTCAGCAGTGCTCTCCAGCCATGATGGTTGTGCCTTCCCCACATATCAGTTCTGTAACCTCGGCATTCCATACTCCCACTGCAACATAACTCCATTAACTCATCTTTGCAAACCACCAATTCCTTGGCACATTGCACCAACCCCTTTTGTAACTCATACCAAAATCATCATTCCTTCTCTCGTAGCTTCACCATCGCACAAAAATATTTGCAACTCACTTTGTTGATTCTTCTTGGCTCTTTATAGCATCGGTTCTTCCTGCTCCACTGCAATGCTTTGCAATTCAACTTCCTCCACTATTAAAATCCCGTTCGGACCATTAGTCATGCAGCTCTCAACCGATCTTCACAAGTCCACCCGATCGCAAACCAAATCTTCTCCCCGATAAACTCGTAATGCTCATCCATCTCATTGCAACTTCACAATCTATATCAACATCACTATGAGGTCAACTCCGCATCCTCATTACGCCATTATCCAACCGAATCACCATTTCGTCTATCACCCACAGCGGAACCATCACCAACACTGTCTGTAACTTTAACATCACTTTCATCTGCATCTTTACCAACACCAACACAAATAAAAAAAACCATCTCAAGCCAACAACATCATATTCTGGATTTTCACCTGTCCTAAGCATTCATCTAGCAAATCCATAATATCTCATCCACCTACAAGTTCATATCACTTCCCTTGAATATAGCCAGTGTAATACATGCCTGCAACCACCATATTTTAATTTCACATCTCAATTCACCTGCACCATCCATTTTCAGAACCGCTACATCCATTCACTTTCTCAGTCCAGTACATTAGCATAACAACAACACTGCACTCTTCCTTATGAACTCAACTGCATCACCAGTACCAGCATGCCATGTATACCCCAATGTTGTAGCAATTACCAGCTTAAACTGCACCTGCTCTAACTTCAGTTGAACTGCAGCTTCACGGCTTCACTTCAGCTGCAACTTGAGAGCATCTCCCATCAGTGTGACCACCTTGTTCCATTGAACCCATTACAGCTTGCAATTCTCCTCAATTCTTTCTATATTGTCGTCTCGAGCATCACCTCTATTTCCTATCCTTCATTGCATCATCCTCGTCTCTGTCACCACCATCTCAAGAACTCCCATTACAGCTCTCTCCCAGCTCTGCAATATGAGTTCAAATCCCAAAGAAGACATTCAACATCAGCCAGTTCACCATCTCCGCGAAATTCTATTCTTCAATGTTAGCCAGAACCAACAGATTCATGTCTCGGATCCAAATACTGCTCCACCAACAACTCCATCAGATAACCACCAACAACATCTCATTTGAGCCTCCATTAACTTCGATAAAACCCCTTGAATTAGCCTCAGTCACCATCATCCTTCTTCCAATTTCATTCTTCGAGCTCAACTGCAAAAGATTTCTTCAATTAAATCCATAACAGAACCAACCTCAAGACCCGCATCCGCTAACCAAATTCATTTCAACCTTCATCTTTTAGACCCATTTTTAGATTCAACCTCAATCCTCTTCTGCCATGCAATTAACAGCAGGTCCCCCTTCTTTGATTCCATCAAAACCCTAATTTCACATTCATCCAGCTTTCTTCTTGGATTTCTCGTTCATCTCAACCTCTCGAAACCCCTCTTAATTCCGTCACCAATTCTCTGATTCTCTCAGCGCAACAACTTATTCTCAATCTCCCTTGAGTTCTACCAACAGTTTCCTCATCACTCGCTTCTGAAATTCCCCTGGCCGCCATGCCTGTAGTTGCAGGAAATCCCACACTACACCCCTCACAATAATCCACACAATCAAATCATTTTAAGATGAACAATTATAATTTTTTATTGATCAAACTCCAGAAATGTTACAAGATAAAAAGGAGATAAGCTAAAGAATTACAATCACTCTAAACTTTTTCTCTCCTAATGACTTGCTCAACACTCGAAAAATATCTCTCTCTCCTTAAGCCTATTCGGCTCTTTATATAGGACATTACATAGTGGATGACAGCTATGTTGTCCTTTATTTTCGGGTATGACTTGCGAAGTATCGTAAATGTACAAATGTCAAATCTCGCAACACTCCTCGATCTCGCTACATCTTCACATCTTTCTCGTGTTTTGGCTGTCGTCATCCGTTACGTCGTTTATGAATTTCGCGAGAATCTTGGTGTTGCGATATTCTGATCCTACATCTTGCCTCTTCTCATGTCTTCTCTGCGAAGAAGAGAACGTCATGAGAACTAGTATTTTCAAAATGCCGCAGCTGTTCATTTCTTCATATTTTTCTGTATTTTCATGATTCTGTACTATCACGCAGAATTTATTACACGTATCTCTTCTTCCACCCATTTCTTGACACGTCTCTTTCAACCGTTATTTCTCAACCGTTCACGTCCCTTCTCGCATTAAATGCGTTTATCTTCTTGAGAATTCTTCTCTATATATAGTTTTCTCACCCTCCTCTTCTTCTTTTTTACTTTCTCTTTGCAATTTTTCTTCAATTCTCCTCCGTAATTTCCGTTTCTGCTACTGTAAATCTTCTTCTTTTTCTTTCTTTTGATTTTCAGTTCTTCATTCATTCCCATACTAAAAATGGCTCCAATCGGTCGTAAATATGAAACTTCTTTTGAAGAAATTCAAAAAGATCTTCAAGGAAAAGGTTTTACTTTAACCAACATTCCCGGTCAGGAATGTAAATCCATTCTTTCTACCAAGTTGTTCACTGATCATCATTGTGATGATCATGAAATCATAATTTCGCTTGGTCAAACTCTCGCCGGCCTTCCCATTCCTCTTTATAACCCTAACCTTCCGTTATTCTATGGAATTCTTTCTCATGCGAACTTCTCGCGAGCTATCTATCAACTAAGCGGGGATTGTATTCGCTTGATACTAGAGTTCGCCAATCGTGGCGCTGGTAATGGGTCTCTTTATCCAAAAGAAGTTAGAGATCCAAAATTTAAGGAATTGGCGATACTCGCTGAAATATACACAGTCGAGAGTTTCTACGAGAATTATGGATTCATTCCTATGAGGAAGGATAATACTCGCTGGGGTGTCCGTATGAAAAGAAAGGATGATGTTGCTGACGATAAACTCCTTATGCAAGATATTGATTGGCATTCTGGTAAAAACAACGTCCCGCGTCACTCTAAAGACGATAGATGGTGTGTTTTTCCATTGGTGATAAAGGGGCCTTATATCGCAGGCTCGAATGTACTTCCTGCGAATTTCGCTACTTATCGACCTTGGGTATTTAATTGGCCCGAGAAGAATAAAGAGGTATGTCTTCCAGCTTCGCGTGCTTCGTAATCTTTCATTTGTTGCTTATTCCCTTATCCTTTGACTCTCGCGAAAATTTTTAGATTGAAAAGTTAAGATCGAGCTACAACCGGACCGGGAAGCCTAGCACTTTAGCTTCTCTTCGCTCCGTCATGGATGAAGTAAGAAACACTTTATATATTTTTAACAATATTGTTGCCTCTATTTATTATCTTCATTTGTGTGCGAAGGTTGGTGTTGTAGCTGTTGGAGAAGAAGAAAACCCCGAGGCTGCGAAGGCCAAAGGTAGAGGTAAAAATCCTCTTCGCAAGGAGAAGTTTGTTGCTCCGCCTATGAAGAAACGAAAACTTCACCTCCCCTCTCCTTCGAATCCTCAGTCAAGTGAGAGTTCTGGTGATAAGGAAAATGATGATGTGGATATTCCTTCTTCAAATTCTCCAGCTGGATCTTCTATGGCACAACTGTCTAGCATTTTTTATGATTCTATGCAAGGGATGGGTGATGATCGCCTTTCTAATACATGCAAGGCTCTCGCGAGTATTTGCGATTCACCTTTACTTGAGAATGATGGTTCTCTTCACGGGGTCTCCAGATCAGTGACTCCAAGCTTCTTAAATTCACTTGGTGTCTTGGTATGTTTTCATTCTCTTTTTATTCTCTTATTTTTTCATAATTTCAATCTTAAGTTATCTCTTGATAATTTCCTTTATAGTCCGGAAGAGCTTCATTTTCCGTTGCCTCGGATCTTGAGAAAAGGCGCAGTATTCTTGAGAAGAAAAATCTTCAACTTCGCAAGAAGAATGAAGAATTAGAAACTGAAGCTGTTGTTCTTCGCGAGGAGAATAAACGGTTAGAAGTTGAGTCTTCCACTCAGAAGAATAAGATTTCTAGCCTTCAAAGCTCCAACCAACAACTTTATGGTATGAAACTTTTCCCTTTTCCTTTGTTTTGTTCTCTTGTTATCTTCCCTCATATGACTTATCATTTTCACAGACGTTTATAACCTTTCTGATGAAGCCATTCTTCTTCATTCATTTCCTGAACCTATGGATGATGATGCTCTTCTCGCTCATCTCAACGATTCTTTGGATAGTTTTTCAAATAACAAGATTAAATGTCTTCCTCTAAATGAACTTCAATCCAGATTTCGCCTCTTAGAACTTGATCATAGATCTAGCTTAAGCTTAGCCAACCAACTTAAACGTCTGTATCTTAGTTCTAAAGAGAAAATTAGTATTTTAAGGAAGAAAATTAGTGATCTCATAGATAATAAAGATCGCATTGCTAGACAAGGTGCTCAAGCATTAGCGAAATTCCAAAAGACTCTTCTTGAAGTTCAAATTGAACGGGATGAATTCATTCGTCAAAATGCTATTCTTAGCGAAAGAGAGAATCAAATTCGTTCCCTTCTTCTCATAAACAATGATGATGAATTTGCTTGGGCTGCGAAGGTTCTAGATGATGCCAGAAATAATTTAGGTGTTAACATTAGTCTTCAAGCTGAGCACACGACCTTGGTTAGAGATATGATTTACGACGAGAGAAGGTTGTTAATTATTCTTCTTTATTTAATTGTTTGCATAAAATTGTCATCAAGTTGCTGATTCAATGTTATATGTTCGCAGAAGCTGAAGCAAGGTTCCGAAAAAGAATCGAAGAACTTGAATCTGAGAAAGAGCAACTTGCCAAAAATCTTTCTTCTCGGGATGATAAATATTCTAGGCTGAAGAACCAACTAAAGATCACTGTCGCGAATTTTAAGAATGATGCTATTCTTTTTCGCAATCAAACTATCTACTCTTTTGTATTTTTGCCTCTTCAGGATTGTTGCACAAATATGACAAGCCTAAATATTCTTGCGAACATAAAGTCTCATGACATTTGCGTCTTTTTTGACACTATCATCTCCCTAATGGAGGGTGCCGCCCTTATCTTCCCCTTGGTTGCCCCTTCAAGGAGGCGTACTTCTGCCATACAAGGCTAGCTCCTCCCATCCGGTTTTAACAACAACCAGTTGATTTCGCAGCCTTTTATCCCTTTTGCCTATAGGGCTTATGGTTACGAGACTGCACCCTAAGTGGAGTTTTCTTCGGGTCGAGTGCAGCATAAGCCGAGACTTGCCAAGAATGGCCGAGACACTTCAAATGTCCCAGGCACCCTTGGCTCAACCGTGTACCTCGACGCCTTGGTCAAATGCTGACTCCTTAGAAAAGACCCCCGGTCGTCCAATCTAAGTCACTAGCTTAGATTGAAAATCCAAGGTATCTCTCCTGGATGGGTTTTATTACCCCCAATCTTCATGACTCAGGTTCCAAGGGCGGTGTAACCTTTTCCCTGAGCCACGTTACAAATACCCCCTTACATGACGCACTTTAGGTACTTTGCCTCTTACGAAATTTTATTCGCGAACTAGGGTGTACGCCATGAAGGTTCGTCCCATTCTGATTATTTTGTTAATTCTTTGTTATATGTAATATAGGTACCGCCTACTATGACGCACTTTAGGTACTTTGCCTCTTACGAAATTGTGTTCACGAACTAGCGTGTACGCCATAGTAAGTTCGCCTCTTTCTGACTATTTTGTTGATTCTTCTGCATATGTAAGCTCTTTTGTACTTTCGCAACATATTTGCCATTTGTAAAATATATTTTCTTCTTCTTCATATCAACTCTTACACAACTCCATTTTCACCACTCACGATTTTTTTTTTTTAATCAACTTACATTTGTCGTCTTCCTCCCCCTTTTTTCTCTGACAATTAACAATTACAGTTATTCTTTAAGTCTCTTACTTCTGCTACTTTTGAATTTTCCTGTCATTTTTTTGTCCGTTGCGAAACCTTCACCACTTCCTATCTTCATCATTTTTTGATTTTGCAGCATTTCTTCCTCTCCTTGCTCTATTACATCTACCATTAATCTTTTACCTCTTTGTTTTTATTTGATGTTGTTTTTCCAATTCCCCTGCTTCGCAGCTCTTTTTTCGCAGGATTCTATATCAACCTCATAACACTTCCTTCCTTCAACCCAATCTCCCTTTATGATGCCCACACCAGTGGGATGAGGGAACTTGATACATTGATGGAAAGTTGATGCAACACCTAAGATCTCATGTAACCATGGTCGTCCGATCAGCGCGTTGTATGGTGATTCCACATCAACTACACAAAATAAAATTTCAGAAGATAATCCTTTCAAAGGGAATTCGCATATGAACTTCTCCTTTTGGCTTATTTGCGGTACCATTAAAACCATAGATTTTGTACGTTGAAGGTATTAGATCTTCATCTTTTCCTCCCATAGTTTTATAAGTATGATAAAAAAGAATGTTCACTTTAACTCCCGTATCAATCAAAATTCTGTTGATTGCCCAAGAATTCTCAGCTTCATCATCTTCATCCTCGCTACGTTTTGGATTGATCTCCAATCTTACCACCAGTGGGTTGTCATGCATTTCTCCAGCCTCAGGTACTTCTTCCGCGGTAAAAGAAATGATCTGCTTCTGCAATTCTTCCAGTTGCGATGTCTTCGCGGTATTCATTATTTCTTTGTCATTGGCATCCCTTGCGAAAACCCTGCTGAGAGTAATATCGTGGAAATCTTCAATTGTCTTGTACGAATGTACAATAGAGTACAAAACAGATTTTTTGCTTTTGCCCCAACTTCTATCACAAATGTTTCACGTTCTTTTGTTGTGTTCGCCCTGTGAATTTCTGGAGGAGGTGGTAATGCTTGAGGTTGAGCTTTCCTTACTAGAAAATGATTTAATTTTCCCTGATCTATCATCCTGAGAATGATTCTCTTTATATTTCTGCAGTCATTTGTTGTATGTCCATGGAAATGGTGATAAGAACAAAATTCATGGATTCTCTCGCTTGGAGGTGGCTCCTTCCCCATGTTCCATGGTGTTGGTATATTTTCCATCAAGATTATAGCTTCCCATATTTTCTCCACGCTATCATTCAGAGGTGGCATCTCGATTTCTTCCCATACTATCCTGCGGCTTCCTTGTCCCCTATGATAATTTTGCCTTTGTCCTCCATAATTTTCTTGCGGCCGGTCAAGTCTTTGAATTTTGTTATTTCCACCACGGTTAAAGAAATTTCTTTCTCTCTCGTATTCTTCTTGGTCACGACTCCCCATAGCTACTAGCTTCTGTTGATTATCACCCATTACCATCTCTGGTTGTCCTTACGAGGTGCTCGCCACTGTATTTATCAACTTAGGTAACAAGCTTGCATTCGCTGCATTCGAACTTGTGTTCGCAACTGGGTATGATTCCATCTCATTTTGTCTTTCCTCGAGAGCAATGTATTCCTCCTGTAATTCTCGCAGCTCAGTCATTGTGTTTGTGTTCTTAATTCTGAAAATTTGAATGTATAACAGATTGGTTGCGAACATAGCATTAATGAATGATAAAATGAGATATCTTTCATCAACACGACCCGCCATGTCGCTACACATTTTCTTCCACCTCATGGTCAAATGTTTCAAACTTTCACCAACCCTTTGCTTTAATCCAAATACATCTTCAATGTCAGGTCACGAGAAATTTTTACTTATGTACGCCCCTAAAAATATAGCTTGTAAATGATTGAAGGATGCTATAGTATTTTTTGGCAGGCCTTCAAACCATTTCAAGGCTTCTCCTGTTAAACTTGATGCAAAGTATTTGCACAATATAGCGTCATGATTTTCCCATTGTAACATACATCTCAAATAAGCTTTGATGTGTTGTATTGCACAAGTTGATCCATCAAAAATCTTTGGTTAATGTAGGAAAATTGCATTTTGGGGGTATTCTTTCTAATTGTATTTCCCGTGTGAATGGGGTTTTCGCAGCTTCTTCTATAGCTTCATCCAATTGTCTCCTACCTCCTTTTTTCTTATTATTTAACATTCCTCTCATTTCCGCTAGCTCTTTCAAAATTTGTTCATTTACACTAGAATTAGTTTCCGCATCTCTTCTTCTGCATTCATATCCGTTTTGATTCTCTTGATCATCATTTTCTTCTCGTCTTTCTCTGCGATCTTCTCTTTCATTCCTTTCATGAATTCGCACACCATTATATCTCTCATTTTCTCCTCTTTGCCGTCTTTCAGTTCCCCTTAGTACTCTATCGTATTCTTCATTGATATTAACATTATTGCGATTACGCTCACGTCTCCTTTCTCAATTATCATGATTGTTTTGGCGAATTGCCTCTTGTAGTTCTTGTTCTTCCATTTCTGCCCTTAGTCTTTCCCTCTCGCGAGCTAGATGCGCTTGTTCAGTATAATGTCTTTCAATTTCATCCTGATTTGCTCGGTGATTTCTTTGTACTTCTCTCCCATGTAATATTCTCCTTCGTTCTTCATGATTTTCTCCATCCTCTTGATTATTTCGCCTCTGGCGGTGTCTATCTCTTTGATTTCCATCATTTTGCCCATCTTCCCTTACTTCTCTTCTTTCGCGGCGTTCCTCATCTGAATTTTTATATTTCTTCTTGAATTTCTTCATTAGCATTTTCTACAGGCATATTTCGTCTTACTTCTTCCCTTACTGATCTTGACCTTGTAGTGCTCCTTGACCTTCTGTTATGTAACCTCATGTTTTCCATCCTTAGCTCATGATTTTGCCTTGTCAGATTTGCACGTTCTTCTGTTTCTAACCGCCTTTCTTCGCGTATTGTTTGTCTCAATGCCTCTAACGCTGTAATCTCTTCGTTTCCATGAATTATTCCTCCAATCATTTCTTGATCTCTCTCCTCTTGTCCATTACCTCCTAATTGCTGCTCTTCCCCTATTTCATCTACAGAATCCGATCGCCAAGTGTGTGCGCTCACTCTATCATAATCCTCAGTTCTATTTTGTATTGGTGTATGCTGAATTGGCGATTGAACCCGATTTTCTCCATTATTTCTTGTGTTTGCTCTTGAAGATTCTCCCATTTCATTTCTTTCTTCTCCAGCAAGTCTCCTACTCCTTCTAACATTCGTTGGTTGTTCTGATGTATGTCTTCTTCTTGCCATTCTTTAATCTTAATGAATTGTTGAAAATTATATGAAATTCTTTATCTACTACTTCAAATCCTTCCAAATCACAATATCAATCTTCACTCATCCCTGTTTCTAGCGCCATTATGTAGTTGAAGGAAATCCCACACTACACCCCTCACAAGAATCCACACAATCAAATCATTTTAAGATGAACAATTATAATTTTTTATTGATCAAACTCCAGAAATGTTACAAGATAAAAAGGAGATAAGCTAAAGAATTACAATCACTCTAAACTTTTTCTCTCCTAATGACTTGCTCAACACTCGAAAAAGATCTCTCTCTCCTTAAGCCTATTCGGCTCTTTATATAGGACATTACATAGTGGATGACAAATCTTTCTCCTTTTATTTTCGGGTATGACTTGCGAAGTATCGTAAATGTACAAATGTCAAATCTCGCAACACTCCTCGATCTCGCTACATCTTCACATCTTTCTCGTGTTTTGGTTGTCGTCATCCGTTACGTCGTTTATGAATTTCGCGAGAATCTTGGTGTTGCGATATTCTGATCCTACAATGCCTTCTTAGTTTCAGGTGAAACTAATGATAGAGAGAAATAAAGCTCCTCTGAATTCTAGGGTAGTGTAGGAATTGGAATTGATATTGGCACCCTGCACATTATGATAAGGGCTGCCCAGTACTTGGCCTGTCAGTTTCACAGAATTGATGCCTATTATCTTCCTTGCTCAACTGTCAGTTGCGGGGAACTGACAGTTCATTCTTCGCCTGTGAATCGATCTCCTTGTCCTTTACGCTCCAAATGGACGTTTTCACCTTCTTTTGCTCATAAGGACTCCATTGTACCTGATAAACTCAAAAGCAAACATAAGAGATGCAATTCACAAGAATAATAGCAAAGAAAGCATAAATACTAGATATAAATTAGGTGTTTTACAACACCTATCAAATTCCCCCACACTTAGACTTTGCTAGTCCTCGAGCAAATGAAACAAAACTTATTCTAAAATATACATACAACTCTCGTGAGGGTTTACTAGAGATATACCCACAAAACCTACTTTTCCAACTTACTAGTTCTCCGAAATGATAGCATCCAACGCGCTAAGAAGACATAGAGATTCTGCACACTAGTCATAAGAAGTTAGACACATAAATGAAAACAATCTCATCTTTGAAAGTTGAGAGAGAAATAACCATCCCTTATCGAAAGAAATTCGGGTTCGGAGTGATCTAAAGTCTTGACTCTGCCTCACAAGAAAGGATTTTATGAAATTGCTCTCAATAATAAACAACTCTTTATGGGTCACACATGTGTCCGGGTAGGAATGAAGAGAGAATTCTGTGACACTTTGAATAGTAGGAAGGCAAAAACCCTCCGAATCGTTTTGAAAACCCACATCTTTTATAATTTTTGAAAACCCATTTTTCTGACGATCTCTACGAAAGGAAATCAACCACTTAACGAAGGTGGGAATATGCTTACTTACCTCGTTATCCGTTCGACGTGCGATTAGCACCACTCTCACAAAGATCCATAGAAACATCTTCGGTCTTCAATCCTTGTCTTCATCTTCGTCTTCGGTCTTCAACTCTTGATGATGAAATCTTGAACTTCTTAGAATCTTGACAATATGATTCTTTCCGCTAATTCCTTGTTGCTTGAAACTTCATTATAGATATTTCTTCTTCCATTGGCTTTATTTAAAGAATACAAAACTTAAAAATGGACTAAACAAACAAAAATATGATACAATGGATTTTTCTTGTCTCTCTTTTTTATTTTATTTTTTTTTGTTTTGACAAGAAAAATAAAACAAATACAAAATGAAAACAAAACAAAACAAAATAATAAAACTAATAATGCACCTAACAAAATTTTCTCTTGTCTTTTTTCTTTTTACTTTTTTTTTTCAATCTTTTTTTTTCATTTTTTTTTTTTGACAAGAAAAATAAAACAAATACAAAATGAAAACAAAACAAAACAAAATAATAAAACTAATAATGCACCTAACAAAATTTTCTCTTGTCTTTTTTTTTTTTTACTTTTTTTTTTCATTGAGACAAGAAAAATAAATACAAACTGAAAATAAAAATAAAATAAGTACAAATGGCCATGGTGTAAGTATTTTACCGTATGATTCTTCACAACTTGTATCGTCTCGATATCATAAACTTCTCGAACTCTCATCTTGATAATCTTCGCTTTTGTATATAAGTCTTCAACTTGTAAAAATTCTGCTCCTTGTCTTGTTGCTTTACTTGAGTCTGAAATCTGCTCATTTCTGTACTGTTGCTTGTAAACCTTGAACGTCTTCAACTTTCCTTCGAATTTGTGATGCTCCTCTTGTTGATGATGATGGTGTTTCTATGGACCTGTTGGTGTAGAGAGATAAAGTGGATGGTGCTAACTGCGAACAAGATTACAAGTGGTATGTAAGTTAGCAATTCGATGTCACCATCATGATTGATAAAATAGCACTCAAGAGATCAAAATATTGCTTCTATTGGTGGGAGGTTGGGTAGCTCACCATTCTACCCGGAGTTTACGTACGGTGACACACACTCTAAAAGCACATATTTAGACAGGTACAAAGAATTGAAGGTCGGTGCCTCACATTATGTAACATGGGTAGTCTCCACTATAGGGGACCACTACTCTAATACCGAATTCAATCTGCACCTTATTTGCCACTGGCATGGTTAAATCCAACTTTAACTCTCATACAATTAAGAAACCCGATCATGTTCTCTGTCATCTCTAAGTTCAGTCACTCTTATGAGAATCTCGATGTAATCTTAGCGACATATATACTATGTGACTCTAAACTAACCACAACTTGGAGTTTTCTTATTCACTATTTTACACAAAAATTGAAAATTTCATGAAAATTTTACAATGCAAATGCTTAACCACTCCCCCACACTTAAACTTTACATTGTCCTCAATGTAAATTGAGTCATCCAAAGTAAGTCAAGGTGGGAAATTCTAACATGATATGTGACAAGAAATCAGAAAAAATAAAAACAAGACAAGAAAAAACTAAAAACAAAATAAGAAATAAATACAAGACAAGAAATACTCATCCTTTGGGTTGCCTCCCATTTAGCGCTTGGTTTAAAGTCATCAGCCCGACTATCTCCTTGCTTTCTACGACTCCTCCAGTGGGAGTACTTCCACAAAGTTAACTCCTTCCACCACTTCGGAAGTGAAATTCTCATAATATGGTTTCAACCGGTGCCCATTAACTTTAAGTTCTTTTCCTGTAGCTATGCTACGAATTTCCACTGCACCATGAGAAAACACATTAGTAACAATAAAAGGTCCGATCCATCGTGACCTTAATTTACCCGGAAATAAATGCAAGCGAGAATTAAACAAAAGCACTTTCTGCCCAATGCGAAATTGTTTCCTAGAAATCATGTTATCATGAAATGCTTTCGTCTTTTCCTTATAAATGCGTGAGCTTTCAAATGCATCATTGCGAAGCTCCTCTAGCTCTTGGAGTTGTAACTTCCTTTGCTTTCCATCCCCATCCATCTCCATATTGCATTGCTTAATTGCCCAAACGCCTTATGCTCAATTTCAACGGGTAAATGACAAGGTTTACCACACACAAGCCTAAAGGGAGACATCCCGATAGGTGTCTTGTATGCGGTTCTATAAGCCCACAAAGCATCATTAAGTCGCATGCTCCAATCTTTCCTTGTTGGGTTCACCGTCTTCTCTAGTATGGACTTCACCTCTCGGTTGGAAACCTCGGCTTGTCCATTTGTTTGTGGATGGTAAGGTGTTGCAATCTTGTGCGACACATTGTACTTCTTCAACAAGCTTTGAAGTGAGAACCCCCGTCGCTAATTATGGCTCTTGGAATTCCAAACCTTGCAAAAATATTAGCTTGCACAAAATCTGAAACAACTTTAGAATCATTAGTTGGTGTGGCCTTAGCTTCCACCCATTTAGAGACATAATCAACAACAAGTAAGATATAAAAATTCCCATGGGAGTTGACAAAAGGACCCATAAAATCAATACCCCATACATCAAAAACTTCAATAAATTGAATAAAAGTTTTTTAGGCATTTGATTTCGGGCACCTAGATTGCCTGTTCTTTGACACCTATCACAAGTTGTACAAAATGTATGTGCATCCTTAAACAAGGTTGGCCAATAAAAACCGCTTTCAAGTACCTTGTGAGCGGTTCTCTTACTCCCAAAATGTCTGGTAGGCTAGGAAGTGGTTTATTTTTCTGCCTACATGTTATACCGCAAGTGCACGGTGTCTTCAATGTAGCACAAGGCAAATACGGGTCGAACCACAGAGACTTGTGGTGCTTATGTTGATCTATGGCTTACTTAACTGATTTCTAGGAGTGACAGAACTATTGTTTGGTGTCGTAGATACGACTGAGGTTGAGTTGAAGTGACTCTAAACTAAGACAGTAAAAGAGATTATGACTACCTGGAGAGCACCAGGGTGGTTGATTCCACCACCTGTTCTCATGCTAAGGCAATCTACATAAACTATGTTCTTGAGCTTTCCCATGAAAGTCTAAAATCGATGTTTGTTAACTGATTTTGCTAATCAACCCCTAGTATGAACTGTCTTCTTACAGTACAGCTCATCATAGGCTTATTAACTGCCTCAATTACTTACTAATCCTACACCATACAGCACAGAAGAATACAGCATAAGGTAGATATGTTTAGCCATGGAAGTCGGGGGTTTCATCAAACACCCTGGAAAATTAAATTAGAACATAACAAGATAAAAATAAAGCTAAAGTGGTGCTCTGGCTAGCCCAGGCATCCCCTCTAACACACACAAACTCTTCTATTTATACATGCATAAACTCAAAACCTTAATTCTCTCAAAACAGAAACTGAAAGCAATAACCTCTCACCCACGTCGCTCAATCCTCTGAATTAGTGCTCTCCTCTGTCAATTCGTCTTCAGCAGCTTCCTTGATTGATTGATGGAACAAAACCCTAACCCTAGTTCCATTTATCTCTTACATAGCCTCTAGGGTTATGAGAGAGGCTAGGCGAGAGATAACTAAAACTAGAGGTGGCGGTGAAGGTGGTTGATGGAGCTAGTGGTGATGGCGACAGGAGATGGAGATGGAGGCGGCAGCTCTGCTCTGCCATGGTATGGTCGGGAGAGAAGGGGGATGGGTTCTACAGAGTTGTTGGGTGAAGAAAGAGAAGAAGGAGGAAGAAATGAGGTTAAGTCGATGGGTTTTGTCGATGGTGTAGGTATAGGCAACTAGGGTGTGAGGCGGGCACAGCAAGGGACGATGGGAAGGACGCAGCGAGCGTTGGATGTGGCGGGTTAGATCTGAACGGCCGAGGGAGGATTGGGGCGATTTGGTGTTGAACGGGAGCAGCGAGAAATGATGTGAGCGAAGGAGCGACCGTAGGATGTAGCTAGGTGAGATCTCAACGGCTCGGGGTGGATGGGCTCGGATCCGGGTCATGGCTAGCTCAAGCCCATGTCTTGTAAGTTGGGTTGCGACTGATGCGCGCGCGGGCTTTGGCTTTCTGCTCCATAGACGCTTGTCTCCAATTCTTTGCTCTTTTGGCTCCTCAGTTTCTCCGAACTTTATTTACTACCTAAAAACACAAAATTAATTAGTACAAATATTTATTCTTGAAAACAAAGAAAACACAGACTATGGGATAATATCTGATTTCTGAGCACAAAAGATGAGCTAAATGCCAATAAATAGGTGTATAAATATGCAATATTTGGCACTCATCAAATACCCCCAAACCTGAATTTTACTTGTCCTCAAGTGAAACAGAAATTAAGAAATCCTAACTATACCAATGTCGCGGGTCTCTCGAATGCATTTAGCGTATGCACTAAGCCTTTAAACCCCTAGGTGTCCCTAGTGGACGAGTTGTAGTCTCGTGAGGGTTTACCAGAGGTGTACCCACAAAACCTTCTCCAACTTCAGAGTGTAAAAGAGTCTCAAGCATCCAAGGAGCTATGAGTATATAGAGTTTCTGCATGCTAGTAACAAGAAGTTAGAACTATCAAAGAACGCATTCTCATCCTTAAGTGCTGAGCGAGAAGTAACCATACCATATGAAAGAATTCGGATTCGATTGTGATCATAAGCCTCGACTTCTGCCTCACCATTAGGGTTTTATGATAATTGCACTCAAAAAGATCGCTTTTTTAGTCTCTCATGTGTGCAGGCAGGAATAAAGAGAGAAATCCTGCACACGTTGTAGGTAAGAAGGATAACCTTCCGAAATAATTTCTGGAGACTCCACAGAGTTGTGGACAAAAAGAATCTTTTTCTGATGATCTCTAAGAAAGGAAATCAACCATTAGCAAGGATGGGAGTACTCACTTACCTTCTCACCCGATCGGCAATTAATATCACTCTCTCAGCATTCATAGAAACGTCTTCAATCTTCGGTCTTCAAATGTAGATGACGAACTTCTGAACTTCACAAAAACTTGACAAACATACATTTTTTTTTTTTTTTTTTAACTTGGAATGAAAATAACAATAAAACAATAAGACTCAATTTTTTTACACTTGTCTTGATTTCACAAACTTCATTAATTCTCATCCTATTTTCTTTTCTTTGTTGCACGTAACCTTGGACTATTTCAACTTTTCTTCAAATATTCTGATGATGCTCCGCTTGCTGACGATGATGTGTTTCTATGAATCATTGATGTTGTTGAGAGGGAGAGAGTGATGCTAACTACAAATCGAGTATTTAGAAGGAGTTTTCATCTTTAAACGTCACCCTCATGATTGACAAAAATAGCACTCAAGAGATCAAAAGTAGTGCTGAAAATGGTGCGAAGTTGGGTAGCTCACCATTCCTACACCGGAATTGACGTACGGTGACACACACTCTAACAAACTTTTCTAGAAAGTTGCAAAAAATTGAAGGTTGGTGCCTCACTTGATGTAAATTGGGTAGTCTCCACTATGGGTGATCACAATTCTACTACCGAATATCTAAACAACACCTAATTTGCCCTCCTGTATGGTTAAATCCAACTTTAACGCTCTAATCAACTAAGAAACCCGATTGCGTTCTCCAAGACTTCCAAGTTCTGTTATTTCTGGTCGACTCTCTATGTAAACATAGCTAGAAGCATGCTAGTGACTCTAAATCTCTAAAAGTTGGAGGTTTTTATTTGCAAAAAGTTTTGATTTTTTTTTTTTTTTTTTTTTTTTTTTTTTTTTGAAATAAAAGATTAAAAGACTAAAAACTCTATATGCAAATGCACCCCCAAACCTAAATCAAACATTGTCCTCAATGTGTCAACAGATGATAAAATTTTAAATAGTCACATACCAAGAGAACTATGCTGATAAGAGAAAAGGGAAGAGATTACCGGATGTCGGCGGGAGCACGGTTAGAGCTTCATTAGTCAAGGCTAGAATCCAACATATCATATCGGAGTAGCACAATATATGCGCAAGAAGACTCAACCGATTCAAGAAAGAAAAATTTAACAAGTCCTACTGGATTATATACAATGAAATTCACCATATACCAACAATCTAAAGAGTTGAGGATCAACCCAAAAGACAATATGTAAAAACATCAACAGCTTGACACAAATATAACATGAGAGTGCAGGAAAGATTGCATACGTGAACAAGTTACCCCCAAACCTAAACTTGTCAACAGATGTGTTTTTGAGCACAAAATCTTGCAATTTTAAAGGTACATTATGCAAAAGGTCTAACTCAAAATGAGTTTTGCTAAGAACAGGCAGACATACACATTCCAACTGTGGTTCCTTAAAAGTGTTATACTTTGATGCAAAATAGTCCAAGAGGACTTGGGAAACACAAAGCTTTAGGCCTAAATTAGGCATTTTCAGAAAAGTTGGTCTTGCAATTTTGTTACAAACTACACCTAGGTTTGGTGGAGGAGTTTCAATCTGTGCCTTAGGAGGGAGATTAGGTACATCTAAGTTGTGTTCATGTATAAGATCATTTGTACCATCACACACTTTCCTAAGGTCAGAAGAGGGTAAATCATGTTCACCTGCATAGAACAATTCATCAATCTCCATGTCATAATCATCAGAGGAGGCAACATATTGTGACATGGGCAGGGAATCAGACACAACAATAATATCATGATCCAAAAGAACATTAGTGTCAACAGAAGATTCATCTTTTCCTAAGTCACAAACAAGTTGTGTAGCATGCTCACTTTCACTAAAGAATTTCACAAACCCAAACTCAGAGTTAACATCACATGTATGAATGTTAGAAGAAGTATCATTCATAGGGTTCACAGAAGAGACACTTAATGTCTCTGAACCTAAAGATTCCACTACATTTTCAAAATACACATGCTCTTCATATTCATCATCATCATCATCATCATAACAAAATTGTATTTCCCTATTCAAAATTGTAGCATTTCTAGTGTACTCATTTTCCTCTAGATTAGGTTCATATTCAGTGTTAGTTGCATGAGTAGGAAGAGAAACACTATTTTCAAGATTTTCTTTATTAGGGACAACAATCATCCTATCATGAACTTCCCTCCATTCTTCTTTTTCTAAATGAATCAGGTTCATCTTTAAAAACAAGTAACATTGTTCAATGGAAGGAGAGTCTTCAATAGTGGGTATGCATGCCTCATATGGATATTCACTGCATGGTTGTGCATGAGGTTCACTAGAGAAGGGAAATTCAGACATGTTGCTATATGGATGATCATGCATTGCATTCAATTCAAACCTAGCATTGTTTTGTTCTATGAGGTTTTCTTCCACTGAGTGCATACATGGGTTCATTGGAGGATAGAATTGCTCATCCTCCCATGGTGGTTGATGATACATGTGGTCATAATGATTAGGGTATGAGTATTCAAGGTCAGGGCCCTGATAAGGCTCATAATATTCCCTAAAATCATCATGGACTGTGGGGAGTTCACACTGTGAAGCATGCCCGTAAGCAAGCTCTCTAATGGATTTGTTTCCATCCCCAGGTACAGACCAAAATCCTGACATGATCTAGCAACTCCATTTGGGCTCAAAAAGAAGCACTATAGCCTAGCACACATCAAGCATGTAAAACCAATGATGTCTCAAAACAGGGAAGTTAAGCCCAAGTGATGCAAAGCCCAGTTTGTGGGAAGCCTAGTGGACAGTGGGCTCACTTTTGGTTTAAGTGGGTTTTGGTTTATTGGGCTTTGGTTTGTTGGGAATGTACAGCCCAAAGAGCTGGGTTCCATCCGGCAGAAGCTTGGCTTAGGTTGAGCCCAATGGTTGGGCTTCGATTTTGTGCACACCCAACAAATGAGCTTAGTTTGGCAAATTAGCGGCCAGGTGATGTTTAAACAAACCCAGCAGATCAGCTGAAGGTTGGCAGACTGCAAAGCCAGTGGTTGTGGACTCAGTGTGTGCACTGGCTAGCTGTAGCAGATGCACAACACTGGTCAGGCCAGCCTCTGGTTATGTTGCACAGGTTGGTTTATGCTCAGGCTTGAGTGCACAATTTGTGCACAGAACAAGAAAGCAACACTTTGCACAGGTCTCAAAATTTTTCACAGCACAGCTTGTGCAGGGCAAGATTAAGTTCAGCACAGTTTATGTGCTCAGACAACACAGAGCAATACAAGACAACCTAGGTTGGCAGCTCAAGCAAAGCTTGTACACAGCACAGCATAGGCACATCACAAGAAATTTATGCACAAAGACATGACAGTTTGGTGCACAGAAAGTAAAAAAGAATGCAAAGTGCACAAATTCAATATGTTGCAAGGGTCAACAGGGTCAGTCGATGCTCTAGTTCTCACAGGTTATGCAAGTTGCAATTTTAGCAAGAAATGATTTCTCATGTGAGCATGGCATACAATTTACAACCTCAAAGGTTCACTGGGTCAGCAGATGCAACAGTGAACAAAGTACAGCACAAGGTCAAGGTTGAGCACTTACTGGCAATCAGCCAAGGCAAGGCAGCATCAGGGGCTGAGTTATGCTCAGGGTTGTTGGAGTCAATCGGGTAGTTGATATCAACCAGCCCGATTGATGCAAAGAGACTTGGGTATCTGTAGCTTAAACTCACAGCTTCAGGGGGCCGGAGTTAAGCTCAAGGCAGATGCACAGAGCACAGGAGAGTTAAGCTTACCAATTTGCACAGGGGAATGAGCATGCAAGGGGTGCAGGGCAGCTATTCTATCATGCAAAACATTGGGTCACATATTCACATGTCACTCAACAGGCTCAACAGTCACGATTCACAGGTCTAGCATGCAAGGTAACTCGGCTCAACAGCAACCTGGGTAGTGCTTATGAGATTTTCAATCAACTCGGGGTGATTTCAACAGTCATTAACATGTTTGGCTAAGCTCATATTTCACAAAGAACATGCACACAGAGAAATTCAGGGGATTGAGAGAAGCTTACTTATTGAAATGACCACTTTCAAATCGACAAGTAGGAATTGTTACTTAGATACTCTAGTTCGGTGAGCATACATGTTATGTTATCATCAACTGTTCAAACATTCAATGTTACAGTGAGGCTTACCACTATTGTCCCGCACTTTTTCTTTTCCTCCTTGGCTTATGCTCCAAATGTGTTTGCAGTACACGTAACTCAACAAATTAACTTCAGTTCTCAGTTTTGCACAATTGAAATCAGGAGTTAAAGCCAAAATAGCATCAATGTTGTAATGACAGGATTCAGCGCTGTATCTAAGCTACAACATGTGTGAACTGATAGGAAAAGTAAGTGACTAGCTGCACAAGCCAGTGAGCTAAAACAAGCACAAAAGAAAACTAGGAATGCCAGATGCAGAGGTGTACAGGTGCAGAGGTATACATATGAGATAAGCAAGACTAAGAGAGAGACTAGCAGATGGAACTACTAAAAATTGAAGCAGAATATTAAGCTAAAGATTACAATGCAGAATATAAAATGACTAAGCTAAGTTACAGATGCAGGGCTAAAATTAACAATGCAAGGCAGATATATACAGGGTTGGAAATCAATGAAGCAAGCCAACTATGCGAGAATAGAGAAACTTTAACTAAGTTATAATAATACAGGGCTAAGCAAGTATATACAAAGCAATTATGTACAGGGTGAAATGAAACTCAGTAAAGACAGGCCAATGATCAATAGGGCACACGCCAAGTCCCCGGCAGCGGCGCCAAAAACTTGGTAGGCTAGGAAGTGGTTTATTTTTCTGCCTACATGTTATACCGCAAGTGCACGGTGTCTTCAATGTAGCACAAGGCAAATACGGGTCGAACCACAAAGACTTGTGGTGCTTATGTTGATCTATGGCTTACTTAACTGATTTCTAGGAGTGACAGAACTATTGTTTGGTGTCGTAGATACGACTGAGGTTGAGTTGAAGTGACTCTAAATTAAGACAGTAAAAGAGATTATGACTACCTGGAGAGCACCAGGGTGGTTGATTCCACCACCTGTTCTTATGCTAAGGCAATCTACTTAAACTATGTTCTTGAGCTTTCCCATGAAAGTCTAAAATCGATGTTTGTTAACTGATTTTTCTAATCAACCCCTAGTATGAACTGTCTTCTTACAGTACAGCTCATCACAGGCTTATTAACTGCCTCAATTACTTACTAATCCTACACCATATATCACAGTAAGAATACAGCATAAGGTAGATATGTTTAGCCATGGAAGTCAGGGGTTTCATCAAACACCCTGGAAAATTAAATTAGAACATAACAAGATACAAATAAAGCTAAAGTGGTGCTCTGGCTAGCCCAGGCATTCCCTCTAACACACACAGACTCTTCTATTTATACATGCATAAACTCAAAACCCTAATTCTCTCAAAACAGAAATTGAAAGCAATAACCTCTCACCCACGTCGCTCAATCCTCTGAATCAGTGCTCTCCTCTGTCAATTCGTCTTCAGCAGCTTCCTTGATTGATTGATGGAACAAAACCCTAACCCTAGTTCCATTTATCTCTTACATAGCCTCTAGGGTTATGAGAGAGGCTAGGCGAGAGATAACTAAAACTAGAGGTGGCGGTGAAGGTGGTTGATGGAGCTAGTGGTGATGGCGACAGGAGATGGAGATGGAGGCGGCAGCTCTGCTCTGCCATGGTATGGTCGGGAGAGAAGGGGGGATGGGTTCTGCAGAGTTGTTGGGTGAAGAAAGAGAAGAAGGAGGAAGAAATGAGGTTAGGTCGATGGGTTTTGTCGATGGTGTAGGTATAGGCAACTAGGGTGTGAGGCGGGCACAGCAAGGGACGATGGGAAGGACGCAGCGAGCGTTGGATGTGGCGGGTTAGATCTGAACGGCCGAGGGAGGATTGGGGCGATTTGGTGTTGAACGGGAGCAGCGAGAAATGATGTGAGCGAAGGAGCGACCGTAGGATGTAGCTAGGTGAGATCTCAACGGCTCGGGGTGGATGGGCTCGGATCCGGGTCATGGCTAGCTCAAGCCCATGTCTTGTAAGTTGGGTTGCGACCCGATGCGCGCGGCTTTGGCTTTCTGCTCCATAGACGCTTGTCTCCAATTCTTTGCTCTTTTGGCTCCTCAGTTTCTCCGAACTTTATTTACTACCTAAAAACACAAAATTAATTAGTACAAATATTTATTCTTGAAAACAAAGAAAACACATACTATGGGATAATATCTGATTTCTGAGCACAAAAGATGAGCTAAATGCCAATAAATAGGTGTATAAATATGCAATATTTGGCACTCATCAATGTCCTCCACAAGCATAGGAGTGAGAAAAAGATAAGATAGAATTAAATTCAGAATCGGGAACGCACCTTCTTATTACTTGGTCACTACAATGTTTCCACAAGTATGGATCATCCCATATGTATTGGTTCCCCAACTTCTTAAGTTTGTCCCTCTCAGCACGAGACAAGTTCTTTGGGATTTTTTTAGACACCAAGTAATTCACAATGTCAGCATACCATGGTTCTCCAAAGGCAACTGAGAATAGCTGCTCATCCGGGAAACTTTCACGCAATGGGATAGCGTCCTTGTCCACAGCAAGACGTCTCAAGTAATCCGCAACGGTATTCTCAATTCCTTTCTTGTCCTTGATTTCAATATCAAACTCTTGCAAGAGTAAAATCCATTGTATGAGCCTCGGTTTCGCTTCTTTCTTCATTAGCAAGTACCTAAGTGGTGCATGATCAGAAAAGACAACAACTTTTGTACCAATTAGATAAGAGCGAAACTTTTCCAAAGCAAAAACAATGGCTAACAACTCTTTTTCAGTGGTTGTGTAGTTTTGTTGGGCCTCATTTAACGTTCTAGAAGCATAATAAATAGCATGAGGTATCTTCCCCACACGTTGCCCAAGCACCGCACCAACCGCATAATCACTTGCATCACACATGAGCTCAAAAGGCTTGCTCCAATCCGGTGGTTTAATGATAGGGGCTGAAATCAAAAGTTCTTTCAAACGATTGAATGCCACCATACACTTTTCATCAAAGTTAAAAACCACATCTTTTGCAATAAGTTGCAAAGTGGTGATGCTATCTTGGAAAAATCCTTGATGAATCTACGATAAAAACCTGCATAACCAAGAAAAAGAGCGTATCTCCCTCACCGTAGTGGGAGGGGTTAAAGCACGAATAAGGTCTATCTTCCATTTATCAACTTCCAAGCCTTTAGAAGATATTATATGGCCTAAAACTATGCCATGAGTTACCATGAAATGGCACTTCTCCCAATTCAGCACAAGGTTTGTTTCAACACATCGTTCAAGATAGTGACAAATTGTTCAAGCAAAGGTCAAATGAATCACCAAAGACACTAAAATCTTCCATGAACACTTCGATTATGTTTTCAACATATTCTGAAAAGATACTTACCATACACCTTTGAAAGGTAGCCGGAGCATTGCATAAGCCAAAAGGCATCCTTCTATATGCAAAATTACCGAAAGGACAAGTGAAAGTGGTTTTCTCTTGATCCTCCGACGCTATCACAATCTGATTATAACCTGAATAACCATCAAGGAAGCAATAGTAAGAGTGTACAGCTAAACGTTCAAGCATTTGGTCAATAAATGGTAAAGGGAAGTGATCTTTTCTAGTAGTGGCATTCAATTTCCTGTAATCAATACAAACTCTCCAACCGGTTTGCACACGAGTTGGGACAAGTTCATACTTATCATTCTACACCACCGTCACACCTGATTTCTTTGGCACTACTTGTACCGGGCTCACCCATTTACTATCGGATATGGGGTAGATAACACCCACTTCCAAAAGCTTGAGTATCTCCTTTTTCACAACTTCCATCATGGGAGGGTTCAAACGACGTTGTGCTTCCCTTGTAGGCTTTGGATCGTCCTCCAAACGGATTTTGTGCATACAAACGGCAGGGCTTATACCCTTGATATCAGCAATTGTCCATCATATGGCCGTCTTGTACTTCCTTAACACCCTTAGAAGTTTTTGCTCCTGTAAATCACTAAGCTCGTTAGACACAATCACATGTAACTCTTCATTATCACCCAAGTACAAGTACTTTAAGTGATCGGGAAGAGGTTTCAATTCTAACTTTGGAGATTTAACAATTGAAGGTACAAGCTTTTCATCACTGCATGGTAAAGAAATAAAAGAGATATTATAAGTTTCCGAGCATCCTTGTAGTTAGCGTATTGTTTCGAAAATGTTGAAACGTATTGTTTCTCCATCAAACTCCATAATTAGCGTTCCCTTGTCTACATCAATAATGTTTTTCGCCGTTTTCATGAAGGGACGCCCAAGTAGCAATGGAAGACACGAGTCCGGTGACCCTTCATTCATCTCTAACACGCAAAAGTCAGCTGGAAATACTAATCGATTAACCTGCACAAGAACATCCTCAATAATACCCATTGGGTAGACATTAGAGCGATCGGCTAACTGCAATACAATTCCAGCCTTTTTAAGAGGACCTAAATCAAGTGAATTATACATAGATGCAGGCATAACATTTACGGATGCACCTAATTCCAACATAGCTTTGTTAAATGTTGTGTTACCAATTGTGACGGGAATGTCAAAACTACCGGGATCCTTGCACTTAAGTGGGAGTTTGTGTTGTAAGATTGCCGAAGCATTCTCCCCCACACTTAGCACTTCATTACCTTTGAGCCTTTGCTTATTGGTACACTAGTCCTTGAACACCTTTGCATACTTTGGAACTTTCTTAATAGCATCAATGAGTGGTATGTTCACATGGATCTTATTAAGAACGTCTAAAATCTCCTTTTCTAGTTCCGACTTCTTGGAACTTGCAAATCTGCGAGGGAAAGGTAAAGGAGGAACATAAGTAGAAACCAGAGTTTTAGAGTTAGGAATAGGTACCTCAAAAGTTTGGGGAGAATCATCATTCTTCTCCTCCAAAACATGTTCCTTTGGTGTTTCCACCTTGCCCGAATCAATAACCTCGGGTTGCACAAGTTTTGTACCACTTCTCAACGTAATAGCATTGACACCCTCTTTTGGGTTAATAGGTTGAGAAGGGAGTTTCCCACTATTTTGTGCCTTCAATTGGTTCAACAAAATAGCCATGGAGCCCATTTGTGTCTACAACTCCTTGATAACACTCTTAGTTTCCTGTTGATTTTCTTTAAACATGGTGGAAATTCCTTGCATCATTGTTTGAAGCTTTGAATCGATATCAGAACCTTAATTTTGCATTGATTGTTGTGCTTGTGGTTGCTGAAATTGTTGTTGTTGTGGTTGAAATCCACTCGGACGGTTGAAAATAGGTTGTTGGATTGCACCTTGCTTGTTGGCATAGCTAAAATTGGGATGATCTCTCCATCCTGGATTATAAGTGTTGGAGTAGGGATCATACCGTCTTTGTTGATTTGGAAAGACCGCATTAGCTTGCTCGTCTTCATAAGCTTGAGAGGAACTTGGTATCACCGCGGCTGCAACTTGTTGCATCATTGATGTCATGTTACCCATTTGTTGAAGAAGTTCCTCGACCTCGCTCACTTCATTTACTTTCCTAAGAAGCACATCCGAACTATGACTCAAGAACTGTTGGGAGTTTTCTACCATGTTTTCAATCAACTCTCTATCTTGTGCCACCGTCTTGCTCACTAGTGCACCACCACTCGCAGCGTCAAGAAGATTCCTATCACTTAATTGGAGTCCTTCATAGAAGTATTGTGATTTTACACGTTAGGTTGTTCCTTTAGGTAGAATTCATATTCGCATCTTTTAATGTGTTTGTTGATGATATGAGGAGGTTTGCGGGATATTCTTGCGATCAAGGTATTCTAGGGTCTTTGATAAAAGTTGAGATTAAATATCAATTCTAGTTATTGTGAAAAGCATGTTAGTGAATGAAAACGAAATCCTTAACCAATATCTCTTCTATCTTATTTGTTTGCTTATTTGTTTCTTTGTTTTTATATTTATTTTATTACATAAAATCAGAAAATCCTCGGTGTTTTATATAGGAAACCATAACAATTTGACAACCTAGACCTCTCTGTGGGATCGATCCTTTCTTGCCCTTGCTATATTTATATTTTGAGTAGTAAGAAAGTGTAATTATATTTGTGTCGCTTACGACAGCGATCATATTGGATGATCATAGCGTCACTGAATTGGTGGTGAGGGCAGCTTGCCACCAATCTCTTGTATCGTTCCCAACATTCATATAAGGATTCTCCCACATTTTGCTTCATCCCACAAATCTCCTTGCAAATTTGAGTAGCCTTTGATGCAGGAAAATATCTCTCTAAAAAGAGTTTCTTCAGCCCATTCCATGTCGTGACACTTCCGGAAGCATATAGTACAACCAATCCTTAGCACTATCCATCAAAGAGAAACGAAAAACTTTCAACATTGCACCATCCGCCTCAATATCCGCTGGAAGCATGGCCATGACAATGGTGTGGAAGTCCATAAGATGCTTGTTTGGGTCTTCATTCACCATGCCATGGAACTTTGGTAATTCTCTAAGCAACCCCGGCTTGATCTCAAAAGTAGAGTTTGTTTGAATACACCCTTGTTGTGTATCAAGCCTATGAGAAGCCAAGTCCTTGAGTGTACGATTTGCATCACCCATTGTTTTTTCTTCTTCAACTTGTGGTTCGTCTACGAATGGAACCTCTTGTTCTCCTTCTAGTTGTAACTCTTGTTCCACTTCTAACTCTTGATCTTCTGTTGTGTCTTGACTTGGTTGGAGTATTGTGCCTCTTCGAGTAGCTATCCCTCACCTTGGATAGTTCCAATCTTTAGAAGCCAGGGATTAGGTACCTGAAAACAATTCTCGCAAACAAGTGAGAAACAAGACAAGAAAACAAAAGAAACAAGATAAAAGCAGAAATTATAAAAAGAAACTAAAAACTTAATAACAAGCCGTATGCCTCCACGGCAACGGCGCCAAAATTTGATCGGTTGTCATCCGAGCAAAAATAATTTCACTTTCTCACTCTACTAAATATAAATGAAGTACGTGATAAGAAAGAGTTTGTTCCCACAGAGAGGCTTTTGTTGTTATAGTAACCAAGGGGGGATTTTTGTTTAAGCAAAGCAATAAAAATAATTGAAAGTAATAAAATAATTGAATAATCAATAAGGAGAAGATATTGGTCATGGATAGTATCATTCACAAACATGTATTTTCATCAATGACTAGAATTGATATTTTAATCTCTAATTTACTAAAAGTCCTAGGATACCTTGATCGCAAGAATATCCCGCTAATTCCCTGATTTCATCACAACCACATTAAAAGATGTATATGTGAATTCTTTCTAGAAAGCAACCTAATGTGTAAAAGCACAATCAAGTTTAACTCCCTAAAAGCAATAAGTTCTATGGAATAAGACTAATCAATGCAAACGAACGTGTAAAAGTACTAATCCGTTTTAACAAAAGTTATGACTCACTTGTGACTAGTAGGATATATCACTACAAGCACTACCCACAATTATGCTACTTAGAATCAGGAATAAATAACTTTTTCGTATTGAAAACCCTAATCTAGCAATAAGGATGAAGGCAAACTCAATCGATTCCGGACTCGACTAAACAAGCATTCAAACTATATAATACTATTAATTGTGAATCACAAACAATAAATTATTGAGACAAAACTAATTAATTGAATCACATATCATGTTGAGAAATCAACTTTATCCCATAACCAATAATAGTTGTTTAGCTACTCATAGCTATGGAGTTCATCATAATCATAAATTAAAAATAAAGAAGATGAAAAATATACGAAAGCAAACCCTAGTCGCCGCTCTCCAAAACTCCAAGTAGAAAAAAATACGTGATATCAAAGTTGTCGAAACTTTTTCCTTTTGTAGCTTTTCATCTTTCCAAAACTAGGTCTTCAAAGCCCAAAGTCCAATAACAAGATGTCCACCAAGCCCATATGTGAGGAATACCCATGTGAAAATATGCCCAAAAAAATAGTCACCGGAAAACTGGTATTATGGCCGGAAATTGGCCGTATAAGTCGCCGGGAAATATCTCAGGTGACCGACGAAGTCAAACCGGTCACCAGTTAACTAGGTCAACTCGGTCAAGTCAACAGAGTCAATTGACTAACTCAGTAAGATCATGAGTCAGACAGACTAGTTAGATAGCTAGCCAGACTCAGATGAGCTGAGTGGCCTTGGCCTGACCCATTGCACTGGTTTGATATTGTTGCACAATCATTGTGCTTCAGCAGTGCTCTCCGACCATGATGGTTGTGCCTTCCCACATATCAGTTCTGTAACCTCGGCATTCCATACTCCCACTGCAAGATAACTCCATTAACTCATCTTTGCAAACCACCAATTCCTTGGCACATTGCACCAATCCCCTTTTGTAACTCATACCAAAATCATCATTCCTTCTCTGTAGCTTCAGTCACTGCACAAAAATACTTGCAACTCACTGTTGATTCTTCTTGGCTCCTTATAGCATCAGTTCTTCCCTGCTCCAGCTGCAATGCTTTGCAATTCAACTTCCTCCAGCTATTAAAATCACGTTCAGACCATTAGCTGCAGCTCTCAATTGATCTTCACAAGTCCACCCGACTTCAAACCAAATCTTCTTCCTGATAAACTCTGTAATGCTCATCCATCTGTTGCAACTTCACAATCTATATCAACATCACTATGAGGTCAACCTGCATCCTCATTACTGCCATTATCCAACTGAATCACCATTTCTGTCTATCACCCACAGCGGAACCATCACCAACACTGTCTGTAACTTTCATCTGCATCTTTACCAACACCAACACAAATAAAAAAAACCATCTCAAGCCAACAACATCATATTCTGGATTTTCACCTGTCCTAAGCATTCATCTAGCAAATCCATAATATCTCATCCACCTACAAGTTCATATCACTTCCCTTGAATATAGCCAGTGTAAAACATGCCTGCAACCACCATATTGTAATTTCACATCTCAATTCACATGCACCATCCATTGTCAGAACCACTGCATCCATTCATCATCTCGAGTCCAGTCAGATAGCATAACAACAACACCGCACTCTTCCTTATGAACTCAACCGCATCACCAGTTTGACATGCCATGTATACCTCAATGTTGTAGCAATTACCAGCTTAAACTGTACCTGCTCTAACTTCAGTTGAACTGCAGCTTCACGGCTTCACTTCAGCTGCAACTTGAGAGCATCTCCCATCAGTGTGACCACCTTGTTCCATTGAACCCATTACAGCTGCAATTCTCCTCAATTCTTTCTATATTGTCGTCTGAGCATCACCTCTATTTCCTATCCTTCATTGCATCATCCTGTCTCTGTCACCACCATCTCAAGAACTCCCATTACAACTCTCTCCAGCTCTGCAATATGAGTTCAAATCCCAGCAGCACATTCAACATCAGCAGTTCACCATCTCCGCGAAATTCTATTCTTCAACAGCCCAGAACCAACAACAGATTCATGTCTCAGATCCAAATACTGCTCCACCAACATCTCCATCAGATAACCACCAACAACATCTCATTTGAGCCTCCATTAACTTCGACAAAACCCCTTGAATTAGCCTCGGTCACCATCATCCTTCTTCCAATGAATTCGAGCTCAACTGCAAAAGATTTCATCAATTAAATCCATAACATAACCAACCTCAAGAACCGCATCTGCTAACCAAATTCATTTCAACCTTCATCTCTGAGACCCATTTTTAGATTCAACCTCAATTCTCTTCTGCCATGCAATTAACAGCAGATCCACCTTCTTTGATTCCATCAAAACCCTAATTTCACATTCATCCAACTTTCTTCTTGGATTTCTCGTTCATCTCAACCTCTCGAAACCCCTGTTAATTCCGTCACCAATTCTCTGATTCTCTCAGCGCAACAGCTTCTTCTCAGTCTCCCTTGAGTTCTACCAACAGTTTCCTCATCAATCGCTTCTGAAATTCCCCTGGCCGCCATGCCTTCTTAGTTTCAGGTGAAACTAATGATAGAGAGAAATAAAGCTCCTCTGAATTCTAGGGTAGTGTAGGAATTGGAATTGATATTGGCACCCTGCACATTAGGATAAGGGCTGCCCAAGCACTTGGCTCCGTCGGGCCACGAACCGATGCCTATTATCTTCCTTGCTCAACTCACGATTGCGGGATCGATGTTCATTCTTCGCATGTGAATCGATCTCCTTGTCCTTTACGCTCCAAATGGACGTTTTCACATTCTTTTGCTCATAAGGACTCCATTGTACCTGATAAACTCAAAATCAAACATAAGAGATGCAATTCACAAGAATAATAACAAAGAAATCATAAATACTAGATATAAAATTAGGTGTTTTACAACACCTATCAGAAGTGCTCATCAAGCATATCATCAAGGGAAACGACAAGAGCATCATTTCCTTGATAATATTTCTTACTAGGGAATTCCTTTTGCACATGTCCAAAGCCACAACATTTGAAGCACTGAAGGGGATTTTCATCTTGGGTAGAAGATTCTCTGTCCTGAAAATTGGATCTATAGAACCGCTTTACAAATCATATTTTCTTAGTTTTTTGAGGAGTTCCCTGACCTGTTTTATGATCATAGACATAGTGGAGTCTATTTTGCTGTGACCATCACAATACTTGTCAGCCCAAGATAGGCCAACCTTTTGAAGATGAGGACTTCATTCAGTCACGAATTTAGGGGCAAAAGCTTTCTCTTTACCCGTGCGTTGCTCGTAATAAAAGATATTTAACTTTCCAACGAGACTGCTTCTGCAAAGTGTTGGAAGATTATTTCCTACAGTGATGACATGTTTCTTTGACTCGTATCGATCTAACAAAGATCTCAAATTTTTTATCACAATATCCCTTGAGGAAATAGTCCTACCTAAAGCATGAGAGGCATTCACTATGTCAAATAACTTGTGATTAAATTCCTTAAACAAATCTTCGTCAGCCATACGAAGGTTTTCCTATTCAGAATAGGTTTTGAAGCTTTGCTTCCTTTTCCGAGGTACTTCCTTCAAATACAGTTTCTAAGATATCCTTATCTTGCTTCGGAGTAATGCACCTAGATACATGATGTTGAATATCTTGGATTATGACATAAATAATATCATTTAATCCATCATAATTACGCTTTGTAACACTAATTTAAGTATCGCTATATGCAGTTATGTCCTCAACAACAATTGTTTCGCCTTTTCGAACTGTTGGAGGATTATACCTCTTAACTATAAGAACCCATGTTTGAAAATCACGATCTTGAAGGAAAGAGCGCATAGTTATTTTCCACCATAAATAATTTATGCCATTTTAATGCTGGTGATACTTTAATAGAAATTGAACTCTTGTCCATAGATTCACATCGTCACAAGCACAGACTTATTAGGTCTAACGGTGTTCTCCTGCTCTCGTACCAATGGAAAAAGAGAGGGTACCAAGTACACCACCAACTGTTTCGTTCGATAAACTGTATGGAGAAAACCTAGAACAATTGCAAGTAGATCTAAATTAATGATCCCTGAACAATATGTATATAGAGTTTTTCTATTTCCCTTCCACAATCAATATGTCTAGACTAATAAAGTCGTGAACCTGACTGTGCAGAAGAGTTCTTGGACGATTTCACAAATCAATATCCAAGATCAATCTAGTCTTATCCAAATCAAGAGGATACAAATTCTGCTAAGTACGAAAGTTGTTATCAATCTTTTAAGATACGAATTCAACAAGAACAAGCCTCGTTATGTATCACAATTAATAAGGACTTAAACTACCCAAATTGGATACGTACTACTTGTGCTATTCATATTAAAATGATAAAACAATATAATGCGGGAAAAGAAAAACACAAGATACCAGAAGTTTTGTTAACGAGGAAAACTGCACTTGCAGAAAAACCGTAGGATCTCGTCCAGCTTTGAACGCCAAACTGTATTAAGCCGCTACAGACACCAACTTACTATCGGACTTCATACTGAAATATAGTTGAGACTGGATTAACCCTCCAAGAAATTCAGCTGCAGTCATGCTCCATACGTCTCTTGAACCTCGCAAGGCTCTACTCAATTGATTCCCTTAGCTGGCGTATTTTACATCCAAAGAGTTGCTTCAACCTAAGTGAAGACTTTAAACCATGATTTAATACTCAAGATTTATACCAAGATTCACAAACACAAAGTGATTTAGTGAAAAAAGTTGTCTTAGAAGTGTTATGAGAGTTGTAGCAATACCAAAAACATTTGTGAAACAGTTCGTGAGCATCTTATTAGTTCGATAATGGGTAAGTATGTGTAGGGGTACGCATACCTATAAACCAGTTCGTGAACTCAGACTGCTAGTGTACGCATACTGGTATGTGTACACTTAACAATTCATGAACACGAGCCCTTGGGTTACGCGTACTGGGTATGCAGACCTACCTTGTTGCAGAACTCAGATGTCTAGGTACATACCTACCCAATGTCCATAATCTCAGTAGTTCTGAAAACTCTCTTTGTACAATTTGAAACATTCCCAATCGCCATTAGATAATAAATATCATTTTTGCTTGGGCAATTTCCAAATGATTAGTTTGAAACAAAAATAGTTATTGAAAAATAAATTGTTCTTAACCAAGTTTGTTAGGCCTATTCCTATGTACCAAGGCGAAATTTACTATTTGACGTACCAGGTGGCATGACAAATGAGTTATGCTACTATGGTAAAAGAGTGAAGCGATGGAATTCCAAGCGAGCGATATTGTCAATAGCGCTAGCGATTAAGACTTTACCGCTAGATATAATGATAATATCGCCCGATTTAATGACTAGCACCAACGGCTGGTTCTATCTCGCCTATAAATATGTAATTTTCAAATCAAATTTTTATACCAAAATTTTTTACACAATTTTTTTCTTTTTTTCTCTATTTCTCTCTTTCTCAATCTATTTTTTTTTCTTCAAAATTTCTCAAATAACAGAGTTTCAAACCCAACTTGATTTGGCAGCGCAACTTGACTTTTCTGGAGTAGTACTTGAAGGTGTTGTTACGAAGATATGTGATAGTTATAAAGTAATAAGTAAAAAACAAAGAAGTCTTCAAGTTTTGGATATTAGCAAACTCAAACCTGCAGCTAAGAAAAGGGAAAGAAGAGTTCAAGGCAAGGAAAATCAAGGCAAAGCAAATTTGAAGGCAAAAATTAAGATAAACAAAGTAATCTCAGTTCATGAGCGCATTGATTGGAAGTTATGTGAAATGAAGAAGATAAACAAGATGAAGAACATTGTCCCATATTTTTATTTTTAAAATCTATATTTTAACTTATTGTTGTCTAGTTCTATGTCTTGTAAAATGACTATTAATGATTAATTTGAAGTTTATCAAAAAAACTCACTTGTTTTTATGAATTCGAAATTTTGACTCGTATTATTGAAATTTAAGCTTGTATTCTATTCTTAATTCAGTCTTACATTTTAATTAGACTTACATTTTAATTGTAATCAATGTAGTTAATTCTTGATTCTGGTTCGTCTAGGTCGGGAGCAAGACACTGGGACAACTTTATCTCGGGGAGATTCTTGGTGAAATTTCGGAATAACTACCGAAATTTCGTTTCGAATTATATATAGTATGTATATCAAGCATTATTCAAACGTTTTCATACATAATTGTGTGTAAAAACCGCCAATTTATTATAGAACAAGTCTTCATTCAAAATAATAGAAAACTTTAGATCCAGACAAGTTTCAAAAACTTCAACAAACTTTCCGGCTAATTCTGGCCGAGTCACCCAAGATTCAACCAAAAATTCCGGACGATTCTGGCCAATTCCGATTAAATTCCATCTCGGTGAAATTAAGCATTCCGCTACCTTGAGAGCCGAAACCGGAATTTTCGGCGAGATCACGACCATCTCGGCAAAGATTGACTACATTGGTTTTAACTAATAAAGTAAGAAAAATATTAAAACTTCTGCTTAGGCTTAAGTTGACAATTAAGAAACTAAAACATTGAAGTTGGATTATATCTGGGCAACATCCTTAAAATCTCAAAATAACTTCCAAATTGGAAATCTTTTCCGTTGATGTGACGATATTCTGCACGACACCTTTGTTCAAGGTCCATCTTGGTTTCACCATCCCTCATGTTTCGACCCGCTTGCTGAACTAAAACAACATACTTAATAATTTCCTTATTGATTGTATTGAAGCGCTGACTCAACCCGCGGGCATCGCGATTGTTGAGGTTCACTGATTCATGTTGAAATCTCTCAAATATATTTTGCCAAAATGGTTGGGCATGAAGTGCACCACCAATGATAAAATGATGAGTAAAAAAACATAATTCCTGCAAATACATTCATCTTCCACAATAGTAAATTTTTGACTCCTCCTTCTGTTTTGATGCCTTCTTGTTTGATTTTGCATATTGGCTCGGTTAACAACTCTTTGATTTTCCGCAACATGTCCGTTTTCTACGAACTCAACCATGTTAAAATTTCAGCCATGCTCTTTGAAAAATTTGAAGAGTGATGAAAAGTATGGAACATGTGCAAGTTTAAGAATTCTAGAGAGATTTAGAAATTCTGGTGTGAGTTGAAATGATTTTGAAGTTTACCATTTATAGAGGGGAAAATTCTAGCCGTTGGATCATGAACTGCTGAACAATGATCAAACTGACGAGTGTAAGAAAGACTAGCGCTGACGTTTTTCTGATCCTCGAGCGATGGACTTTCTATCGCTCGCTGGAATGTCTGTCGCGTATGCCTAAGTGGTAGTATATTTGACACTTTGGCACATACGTTTGCCACTTTTTCATACCCATAGTGGGTGCAAAAGTGGCAAACCATGTTGTTTGACATGTGCATAGGAATAGGCCTTAAGGATCTATGAAAATCCATTGCTTGAAACATATTTCGAGAGATTTATCAAGACAAGCTTGACTTGAAATTTCTTCTTTGTAATAATAATCTACTAAAAACATACGATATAGTCTCATAAAGATAAAATGGTAATGCCGTGAGCAAATAGGATGGTTTAGTCTTCACATACCTCTTTGTTCATGAAGTTCTCCAAATTTCTTCGTTTGATCTTCAATGTTCAATCTTCGAGGGTTATTCAATGATGTCTGATACTCAACTACCATACTCTTATCCCAGTTCGAGACTTGACTTTAATAGATTAGATCAATCAAGATATAGTCTTGTGCATCTAATATTGACAACAAGCTTGAGATAGCAAAACTTGCGAGTTCGACTGAGCAGTGCTCTAACATCCCGTATGACTACTATCCACTGCATGATTCGCCAAACCATCTGCTGTCTGGTTTCGTTTCTTGTAGTTGCAGTGGATAACACATTGAAGAATTTGGCGTATTCTTAGTTTGATTTCAACAATCATACCTGCTATATACCATGGAGGTTTAGTATTAACAATGGCGGAGCTGGAAAATAAAGGTGGGGGTGGCTTGAAAACTAATTGGATCGGTGGTTGGGGCTTAAGCCTATTTTTTATGCATGCATTTTTTTATCCAAACTTACAACCATGGTAAAAATTTGAGTTTTTTCTGGACTTTGGGCTTACTTAAGCCAGCCCAAGTCTATAGGTAGTTCCGCCCTTGAGTATCAAAGTTTAGGAACCAAAACACATTTTCTAAATTCGATTCGAATTGCATTTTTGGTCATTATATGTTGCCGCTGAATCCCTACACATGAAATCCGCACCTGCAAGTCCAGGTTGCCCTCTAGCTGCCCCATCCGTATTAATTTTGACCCAATTTAAGTTGGTATTGACCCAATCCACCGAGATGGTTGTAGTTTATCTTGTGTTTCCTGTTGGGTTCACAGATAATGGCATACCAAGATATGCAGATGGTATGACTTTTCTTGCCCAAATGAATGTCTACTGAAGTTCAAATGTTACCTGTCTAATGTTTTATGGATTTGGTTATTTTTGGCGGTGTATTAGTTCATTTCTGACTATCATGTTTAGCCCGATACGGTTCACGGTTTAGAGTGGTATTTCGTGCAACCAAAATCTAGCGGTGATAACCTCTTTTCTTTAGGATTGAAAATGATGATAGATTTTTTTGTTTTTTTTATAAACAAGGAACCTTTTCATGAAAAATTCGAGGTTACAATGAGTTTAAGATCGAAAATAAGAGAATACAAAGTAACAAGAACATACCGTAAAAGTACAATACCGAGAAATCCGACAAGAGAAAGAGAAGGATTACCGGAGTAAGACAAATACAAGTATGAATAAGATCCGATTAAATCGGAAGAAGGATGGTTTTTTTCGGAATTAAATTCCAACCATTTAGTTTGTTTTTCTTCTATAGAAAGATGTGCTCCCAAAGTATGAGTAATTTGCTCAAATCTCTTGCAACTAGTGATGAAGCTTCCGTCGTCAAAAAGATCATCTATGGAGATTCCGTCGCCGGATAAGTTGATGATGAAGATTCCGTCGCCGTAGTCAACCAAGATGAAGATTTCGTCGTTGGAGAGCATGGAGAGCATCACTATTGATCTTAAAACCCAACCCAATAACCAAGAATCGCCATTAAAGCGAAGATAAACCTTAAAAGAGTAGATAAAACCACCATAATGATGTATATAAGTAGGAAACATAATAAAAACTACACTAAACTATTTGCTAACCTAGAAACCAAGAAATAAGGCTGAGTCTAATTGTGGTGCAAGATTCAACTTTCTTGTTGAATCCACGTCACCAAAAACCAACGCCCAGCCACAGTGGGGATCCAAGATTCTACGTCCATACGCGGTTTGAAACTGCGTGGCACGCAATTAGAAACATCGCATCATTTATCAACCATTAGATCTCCAATAAGACTAGGAATCCAACGGTCTATTTGGTAATGCGTTTCTTGCTTTTCCACACGCAGTTTCAAACCGTGTTTCTTGCTTTTTCCACACGCAGTATCAAACCGCGCGCTTGGATTACTTCCATCTTGGATCCAAGCCACACGCAGTACTCTCTCGGAATCATGACAACTGTAGCACTAAAAACGACACTTCTACGGGGCAAAATCTTGGATCTTGGAGATGGTTAGACCCAGCCTAATGAAGAAATTTGGACTAGATCTGAGCAGAGAAAGGGTTGTACTTGATGAGTTTGTTGGAGAAAAAGAAGTGAGAGAGAGGGGGAGAGGAGGAGAGAGGGATGATAGATGTTTTCGAGATTTAACAAATTCTCTAGGCTCCACGGACGGACCATGGCCACTCTAGCATTGAACTAGAATTTTCCCCATCTCCCCTCCTTTAAAACACTAAGTCATATGAGCTCCCACGTTGCACGGTGAGTATAACACCCCCCTCAAATTAAATTAGATAAACGCTTTCACACAGAGCAATTCTGGAGAGGATAAGTGGCGGGACTCTATTGGTCGAAACATTAAAAACGGGATTACACTCTGTTTACACCAAATATTTAACTGGCTGTTTATAGCGCCGTTAGGGCAAACGTAGGTATACAAAACTTATGTGAGTATTTACACCTAAATAATAACTTACACTTGGTTTACATCAAATACTTAACGGCACGTTAGGTAGGTAGACAATACTTTCGTGAAAACTAACACTGCATCTCTGTTTTCTTACGGGGAAAAATAGAAGAAAAAACTGCGATGCTTTTCTCCAGCCATACTTAAACAAAATGGCTGTTTTGAAATTGCAGAAAATTTACAAAAGCTTTCAAACACGAAGAAAGCTTGGAGATTGTGCTGTTTTGTGACTGATTTTGGGGGAGTTTACAATGGGTTATTCTCAAACAACAGTTGCATGAAGATTTGATTGGGTTTTAGCCGAGAGATAGAAAGAGAAGATGATGGTGTTGTCACTGATAATCTGGACTGAATGTGAAGATTTGTGAATTTCGAATGTCTTCTGAATATTGGTGTGTGTTTAGTTTGTATTGTGTCGGAACTTGGAGAGGGATAAAAGGTGAGTCTTGATGCAACAACAACAACACTGCATTGTGCTCAGCAACTGTTTGCTTAATTGCCTGAACTAAAAATTGATACTGGTGCCTGAGATTTGTGGACGTGTTTGAAATATCATGATTCAATTTAGAAACTCAAGAAGAACACTGGGAATGATCTGAGTTCTGTAGAATCAGGTGGAATTGTCAGAAAAGAGACCGAGAAAGTTAATTTTATCTGCGTGCTTCACAGGTAGAGATCTTTAAGCAAAACAAATACTTCTTTTTTTGGGATTTTTAATAAAGTGCCCATGTGGGGAAATGCATTTAAGAAAATGCCCACGTTTTTTTCATAATTAATTTAATGCCTATGAATTGACCTTTTCCATCCCGTTTTTTTGAAAAAAACGGGTTACAGCGTTTAGTGCCACGGTGGCACTTATTATACCATGTAAAAAGACATAAAAAGCCCCCAATTGTCTGACTATGACCGAGTTAAATCGGGATAACTCACTGCTCTTCTTCTTTATCTTTCAAGCATTTGAGCAAACACTTTACGTGCATTTTCAGTTCACCATATAAGCGCACGATAAAATCCGAGAAGACAACCTCTTTGTTCAAAGAAACTGTGTTACATACGAGAACATCAAATTATGACCTAATCTCATTAATTATCTCAAACACATGTAAATTGCATTACAATGAAAAGGTAAGTTCGAAGGCGAATGAGTATTATTCCATTCATTTTTACGAAACAGTTTCAATGCATCCTGCGAATGATAAACTTAATTCATTACAAACACCAGTGACACTTTTTTTCGCGGCTATAACATATATCATTTTTGTGTCGCTCCAAACTTCAAGAACAACAACTCACGTCGTATCCGGCTCATCTCAAAACTCGACTTCTTTCTTAAACCCTAACAAGCTAACCATTTCAACAGATTTTGTATCAAACTTGAATTTCTTCAAGACCTCATCGAACCCCAGCTTCAATCAATTACAACCCCCATCTTCTCGTCTCAAGATCAAATTCATTTCCAAAATCGAGTACACAAAACCCAACTTTCCTTCTTAATTTCTCTGTAACCTTTCTCACAAATCAATATCCATACACTCTATTCCAATTCCTTTTATTCCCAGCTTCAATCTTCTAATTCCCTTTACAACTTCACGAGGTACCTATCTCCCAACATCGTCACTTGTGTCTCAATATCAACCTGCAAACAGGTCAATCACCAAAACCCATCTTCTTCAGATCTCAATTTCATTTCAATTTCAATTTCGAACACTAATTTATTCAATACACGTGTAAAACCCAAATTTGATAACTCAATAGACTCGCTTCTTCTTCAATTCTACTCCATATTGATCGAGGGCAATAATTCACAGTAAGAACCCTAATTTAAAGAAAAAAAATACTAAAATTAATAATCCTAAACCTAATTGATCAATTCAACTTCAAAGAAACATGCATAAGATAATTTAACAGAAACCCATCTCACTTAATTGATCAATTCTTCTAGTTACGAAATTGTTTAAGAACCCTAATAGCAATCACCAATTTCATTCTCAAACTGAAACAACAACACAAATATTAATTAAAACCAACCACCAAATTCGTCTCTTTAATTCATCACTTTTGTTATACATCAATTGTAAAGTCTATGCATGAAAAAAATTGTTAGCAATCAATCTCTTTTCAGAAACCCAAAGTTATGTTCTTCAACCACAAACCCCATTCTTCTTCGTTCTCCCCAGAATTGTTACAATGGGCGATAGTAATTTCATACGTTCAACAGAAAAAGATGATCGACAGTGAAGATTTAGAAGGATTTGGAGAGAAAAAAATTAGACAGAGCAAGAAGAAGGAAGAATAAACAACGAGTGAAAGAGAAATGGAAGAGGCGATTATGTCTCTTACGAAGCTAGAAGGCTAATAATGTAATTTCAGCATTAAAAATTGACTAAGTCAATGAGCAAATACCAAACATGTTAGATATGACGGAATTATAAACGGCATGGGCATTAAATTAATTATGAAAAAAACGTGGGCATTTTCTTAAATGCATTTCCCCACATGGGCACTTTATTAAAAATCCCTCTTTTTTTATTGATTGGTAATAAGGAAAAGCAAAACAAAGACTTATGGATGCTTGCAGACTTGAGGGCAGACTTAGAGACATGAACTTTCCCTACATTCGGGTTTGTTTATCCCTCCAAAAACATATCAAAGATTGATCGATTCACTTATGCATTTGTAGTTCTTTCCCCATACTAATGGATCCTAGCATCATCAGCCAATTAATGTAGTGACGTGAAATTCCTTACACAAAGCATATGAATTCACATTCTCTCATTTACACAGAACAATTAATGATGCTTACTAAACTGGTAGAATACATCATAGAATAAAGTAAAATTGTCCACCTCTTCATTTTGTATTGAATATAATTTATAATTGGATTATCTTATTGCAGGTCCGGTAACAGGCATAGAAGGTAGATATCTTTGCTAGCTCCGCCTCTTTGCTAAGTTGATTGAGAAGAGGAACGTCGAAGACTTGATCACCAACTCTGGCTTGGTGAGGTGGTGGTGGTGCTGGCTCTGCTTCATCAGGCATTGCAGCTGCTGCAACTGTTGTTGCACTGAAAGCCGAGGAGAAGGTAAAAATTCTGTGTTTTTCAAAAATTTATTTGCACACCTGTATGAAAAATGATAACTAGCAGGGTAGTAAATCGGTAGTACTCATTTAAGTAGCGTTCTAATTCAAATCCAAAGTTTTAATTACTAGGCTGTTGTGATCCGAAAATATCCACTTTTAGTTCAGACACCTTATACAAGGATGGATAGTAGGCATCCATGGGGACCAGGATACCGTTACACTTAAACCTAGCTACCACTTAGAATGTAAAAAAAAGACCACTTCAAGTGCATCGTAGATCTGCCCGCATTTGTTTCTTGCTATTTAATCATGGAAGGTTAGTTTGTGGTTCCTTTATGTAATTTATATGACTTAAAAATGATACAAGAAATGTAAAATTTCAGATGCTACTAAAGATTTTTATTCACCAAACATGTGCAGAACTACCTAAGATTATTGTTATGTAAAAAAACAGGAAAAGCATTGTTTTATTACAGTAGTTCTCTGTAACTCTCTCTGGAATGTCAATGTTATTGCGACTCATCAAGTTTGATTTTGATATATCCTTTGGTTTAATTTCTTCTCTCACTTTTATAATGACTCTTTGTAAATTTTCTCATTTTTACAAAATGTTTTATTGACATTCGTTTTTATTGATCATTGAACTGTAGGATTCTCATCCCAGTATCCACGATGTGAATAAAAAATGCATTGCGACGGGGGCGAGGCGAAGCCGAGCCACACCAGATCAAAGTTTCTAAACGACGGGGGCGAGGCAAAACCGAGCCATACCAAATCAAGAATCCTAAGCATGCATCACACCAAATCAATAAAGATCCTAAGCGCCGGGGCGAGGCGAACACCAAAACAAAAATCCTAAGCATGCATCAGGACGGCCGAGACGAAACCGAACCACACCAAATGAAAGATCCTAAGCGACGGGGGCAAGGCGAACCCGAGCCACACCAAATCAAAAATGCATCGCGATGGGGCGGGTCAAATTCCCATGAAACCAAATGAAAAATGCACGACCCGGCGAGACAAAGCCGCGCACACCAAATCATAAATATGGTTAAAAATAAAAACGATGGTGGATGGTTTTCGAGTCCGCCCGGTGCGTAGCACGGGCACAAAAACTAGTCTTCCATCAAAAGTGTAGCCTCGTAAATGCTTTCTTTCTTTACTCTGGGTCTGGGGAATAGGTTTCTCCATCCTTCCCACCACCACCCACACACCCATGACCCACACCCTCAGTACAAAAACTCGGAAGTAGCATACACATATGACATATGTAATGTAGCTATCATTCATGTACCTTTTACCCCAGAACTAGCGTGACCTGTGACCTTACATTTTCCTCAACGGCCTTTAATGTAATTATCATCTCTACTCTATAACCTTTGTAATTATCATTCACTAAAAAACCGCGCCCTATTAAACCGTAAATAAACAAACGGTGTTTCTCATCCTCTTCTGTCTTCTCAATAACCTGTGTTTTTTTGACAACACGATCTGAACCCCATTTCACTTCTCTGTTCTGTAGTTGTTTGCATCCGAACAAACAAACAAAACCCGTCCTTGTTGCTTTTTCAGCAGACGTACAGTACCAATTAATAACTCTCTTTTTTCCCCTCTAAAATCTACAGTGTTTCTCAAAGCTCAAACATTTTTATTTTAGGTTTTGAAAAATTAGGGTTTGGGTTTCTTTCTAGGGTTTTGAGAGTGAGTGAGAGAAATGAGGAGGAAACATGAGGGGGATGATGGTGATGATAATGTTACCTTGTCTGGAGAAATAGAAGAGATGGTTGCTAATGGCGGTGGAGAAAAAGAAGAAGAGATGCAGGATGGTGGTGGTGATGATTATGTGATGGTGGCTGCTGAAAAAGAAGATGAAGACTTGATTAATGTTAGGATTACTCAAGAAAAAAAAGATGATGCTAAGATAAATGACCTACCCAATAAGGAGCAGGAGCAGGAACAAGAAGAGATTAATCCAATCCATGTCCAAGGAAACCAAAAAGATGGAACTTTATCAGCTGCTAATCAAAACCCTAACGGTTGTGGTGGTGGTGCTGGTGAACAAGACAAATCTTCGGAAGCAAAGGCTACTAAAGTTAAGACTGAGGTAACTAAAGAGGATGACAGTGTTTGTGTTGCTAACGGTGAAGATGATGTTGATAAGTTGGAGGAAGATACTCCTGCTGTGGAAGAAGAGCGTGAAACCAAACCTGTTGTTTCTTATTTGAAGGCAGACGACGATGATTATGAAATTGAGGAGCTGGAAGAGGAAGAAAGTGAAGAATCTGAGAGTGAGTCTGATAAAGAGGAATTAGTAAAGTTGAAAGAGTCTTCATCAACATCATCTCTACATAAACAACAACATCATATAGACCTAGTTGCAGTTCAAGAGCAGCCACAATTTCTGAATGAGGAAGGGGGCAGTGAATCCGGAAATGATTTTGAACAAGCTGCTTTTATGAAGGAATTGGAGAGGTTTTGCAAGGAATATCATTTTGATTTCAAGCCCCCTAAGTTCTATGGAGAACCGTTGAATCTCCTCAAGTAACTTTACCAAGCTCTCAAATTTTATCAATCTGAAGTTTTTTAATCAGGTATTTTTTTTAATCTCTGTTGTTTTGGGTGTTTCAGGTTATACAGAGCTGTGGTTAAATTGGGAGGCTATGACCAGGTATATATGATCCTAATGTTGTGTTTATTTTTCTTTTTATGAACATGGTTAATCTGATGAACGATTCTGTGTGTTTTAAGCTTTATTTTTTCAACAATATTATGTTTATAGGATGTTTTCTGAGAAGTATCAAAAAATTCTAGAATAGGAAAGGAAAAAAGTTTGAATATTTCTGTGGTCTCTTGTTTAAGTCGAGGCATTACTTAAATGAGGAACATCTAAACCTTCGTTTCCTACTATGGGTATTAATACAAAATCGACTAAACGTTTTCATTTCCGACAAGTATGAGTGCAAATGCATCTTGTGGTTGTACCTATCTTGTGTGAACTACTTAATATATAGATTATGCAATCAATACACCGCGTGTATTAAAGTTGAAGTTCCTACCTTGTATGTGTACCTAACTCACATGATTTAGTTGAGATACAAATTATGCATTCCATAAATTGTATATATTAAGATTTATGCTCACTTAGATATCCAACTTGTATTTAACAAACTTGTGGGTCTCTTATGCAGGTTACCACATGCAAGTTGTGGCGTCAAGTTGGAGAAAGCTTCAACCCTCCAAAGTAAGAAAATTCATGGGTATCAGATTTTAAAGTAAACTCCATTCTTTTTTGTGCTTCTATCACGCGATAATGGCAATCAAAGTTGACTGAAACAAATTTGCTTCTGCAGGACTTGTACTACTGTGTCTTGGACATTTAGAATTTTCTATGAGAAGGTAAATCTAATTTTTTTCTTACTCATACTTTTAGCATATAGGCAGTTAAGTTTGCAGTGATAAATATATAAATGGATGCTTTTGTCTGTGCCGCCACTGATTTGGGTTATTGTTAACCATTGGGTGTATTATCCCCTACAGATGTTTACTAACCATTGTTTTAGACACTGTGAATTCACTTAGAAGAAACTTGTTAATTGTCTGTCATTAAATCAAGATACAAGGAATTAATAAGTATTTGTTCTGTTCATTTCCCTGTTAACCCTGTGGATATTACAAGGACGTGATCCAACCCCTTTTGGCTTTTCTCTTTATATCCGCAGTAGAAGAATGCTATTGAGAGGCAAATAATGTTAATAATAGCATATGTAAGTGTGTGTGGGATAGAGTGAAGGTTGTGAGTGTAGGTGTGCCATGTGCATGTGTGGGTCATATAGAGTCACTGTGACTGAGTTGAGTGAGTTACTGGAGAGGCCTCTGTAACAAACTATCTTTTCTTATAATCAAATATAGATTCAAATTGTATTGCATGTAGATTCTTAAATATATCATTTAAGAGTACATGGGGGAGTCTAACGAAATCCTCTTAACATATTATATGCCAGTTGCAGTTTTTTTGACGTCATCTTAGAACGTTGTTGGTTATCCTATTTTGCGCTTCCTCTTTTTTATGACTACGGTTGTTTTGTTTGATAAACTGATCACTTTTAAATTTTATTTGCACCTGCTCTGTTCTCTTAATTATTTCATGGTGCAGGCACTTCTTGAGTACGAAAAGCATAAAATTCAATCTGGTGAATTACATTTTCCTGGTTCTTCCCCGGCAGACCCAAAGAGTGCTGGCAATATGGTAATTTAAAATTTGGATAGCCTTCATAATATGTTGTTTTAAAATCATGTAATATTGCGTGTATTCTTTGTTTTTTATTTTTTGAAGTCTCATATTTTCCATACCATATAACTGCAGCGAATTGGTAGTCAAGTACTAGGATCAGGTAGGGCACGAAGGGATGCTGCTTCTCGTGCCATGCAGGGGTGGCATTCTCAGCGTCTTGGAAATGATGAGGTTAGTAAACCCAGTCAATAAGGTCAGGGGTACTGCATTGTATTGGTGATGATATAGCTTTTGAGGCATCTACGTCAATACTAATTTGTTTGTTTGTGTAGGATAAGAACGCCATGTCTACACCAAAGCGTGAAAGCCAACTCAGAGCTGGTATGTCGTCTCAGATACGATTTTGAATCTCTTGACATCACTATTTTTGTGTTTGAGACATTTTTTTTCTTCTTACTGACTCAGGTCTACTTAAACGTAAAAAACCTGCTGAGATGGATCACTATGTCAAGTCTGCACGTACGATTTATAAAGCAAATAACCAACGGGGAAGCTCACCTCAAAGGTGAGAACCGAAAACATTGTTCATTATCCCGGACTTGGCTGCTTGGGGATAAGATCCCTAGCCATTATTTTGGCATCATTACAAATTTGGTTTCTTTTTGTTTTATCATTTGCAGCTTTCATGGATACATCCACATTTACTTCCACCCACATTTTCATTATTTGTTGTTAAGACAACTACACAATCTTAAAGTGTTTCTTGTTTCCTCATTGGCCATGGTTGGTGCCAGTCAGACCTCCACCACCAAGTGATAGATATATTGAATATATTCGGACTTTATACAAGTCCAAAGTATAGTATATTTATGCATAGGGAGTTTTTTTGGTTACTGCACAAGTAGAAATTGTTGAATACAGCAGGAATACCAACCATTTACCCGAGGGTAGTGAAGATTGAAGAAGCATAGAAACCACTCTTCTTGTTCATGTCAACACTTGTTTGCTTATCAGTAATTGATTAAAACATCAAAGTTTCTGTTTCCACAGAATGGACACAACACCATCAGTTATTGATATTGGACACCCTGCTGATTGGGTAAAGGTTAATGTTCGAAGAACTGTAAGTATTCCCACCTGCTTAATTGTATGGAACTATGGTGGATATCAGCTTTCTTTTTCTTCTTATCGACGTGTTAACATAGGAAGTGAAATGTGGTTTTGAGCAGAGAGACTGCTTTGAGGTCTACGCTTTAGTTCCTGGGCTTCTGCGGGAGGAGGTAAATTGACTTCCTTTATCTATTTTCTGTTATTTTGCTTGAATTGCTGTCTCAAAATTGAATGTGGTTTTGAATTTTATCTGGGCGCTAAATCCACAGTTAGCTGTACAAAATAATTTAGTAATGAAAAATTGTTGATCATTGTGCTAATTGAGGGTTTGTACCTGATGAAAGGATAATTTTCTAAAACAAAAATTATCTTCATATAGTGAGCAAATATAGCTTTTATTGGGTGCAAAAGTGCATTTGCACACACATGAACTTCTAAGAGATGGCTATAACCGTCCGTCTCAAACAATCATTATTTGTGAACTCTTACTTGTTGGAGATAGTACGTGTTATTCATGGTCTTTATGCTCTTTGTCTGAACACAGGTTCGTGTTCAGTCTGATCCATCTGGGCGTGTAGTCATATCTGGTCAGCCAGAGGAACCTGATAATCCATGGGGTGTGACAGCATTCAAAAAGGTATATGCATACTTAACTTAGTTAACTAATAATTTCTCCTGTATGATTGGTGGACGACGGGGATAAAAGCTGGTTTTTACCTCATTAGATGTTGAGTCGGGTCATTAATACTACTAACTGCAGTACTAAATTGATTGGGAGAAATCTGGTGGATACCTTGTACAGAAATCCTGCCCTTGATTTAAGGATGTGGAACCCTGTGATCCGTGGCATTTAGAGCTTTAGATCAAACCACATTCCCAAAAGGGTTCCACGGGATAATCCTAGGGATTTCTCACGGTATTTTGTACTAACTAATGTCGGGTTTCTGTTTTTTTGCAGGTTATTACTTTACCCTCTAGAATTGATCCGCATCAGACATCCGCCATTGTCACTTTGCACGGTCAGTTGTTTGTTCGTGTGCCGTTTGAACAGTTAGATTCTTAGGACATTACCGGTCTTCTATCCAACAGCCTATCTCCAGGAATTTTTGGGAGCAGTAAATATTCAAAGGCAGCAACTAATTACAAGCTTCGGTTCGGTCTATAGTGCACTTCTTTTTCCCGTACTTACTGTACAAGTGACTAAATACCAAACTTTAAGAGTCTAGTCAGCTTATGATGAAGGAGGATTCGTTAATCTGTTTTGTTTATCCCCACCAAACATGTTTTAGCAAGGATAGGAGTTAATGTAGTAGGATGATGATCAGTGGTTGGTTGGTGAATTTGATTCAATTATGGATGGAGTTTGTTATTGGATTTAAAAAGTAGAATATATCATATGATGATAATCAGGTGGTTGTTTTGATGATATATGTCCCTTCAGCATGTGCTGGTTGTTCGAGAACTCTAAGGTATCGAATTTCTGATGAAGAAAATGAAGCTCTGTTCTTAATTTGTATATAGTGTTTGTTGCTAAGAATGATAATTGCAGTTCAACGAAAAATTTCTTGAGCTAAAAGCTTGCAAGTAGAGTTTGGGGTAGTTTAGGAAAGGAGGTTCTTCCTTCTTCCAACGGGGACTAAATCCCACCCTAAACTTCACTGATACTAATCAGGTTAGTTCATAGGCTTTGCAGTGGTCATTCTTCCCTGTAGGGTTCTAATGTGATGACTGTAGCTCAACTGTTTCTTAGAGCAATGAGAGTATAAAGCTACAAACTGCATTCCTAGCTGAGTCTTTACTAATAAGCAGTATTCTCTATTAAAAAAAGTTCTCGAACCTCAACTTCAGTTTACATTAAAATGCCATAAATTTATTCACAGGCTTATGTTATGCATCTCTCAAGCAATGTCCGCATATTAATTCTTCTATGCAACTGGAGATGCAATTCCCTCTGATGAGCACTCATTTCTTGCACCCAAAATATCAGTCCTGGTGAATAATCAAAAGATTCGCCATCTATCCATCCATCTTTCTATGATCCCAGCTTTCAGATATAGATCAATCAAATATGTCCTCATGTTTTTCCTCAACAGTACTCTCATGGAAACTGAAAACCACCTGCTACAATTTGTGCTTTAGTTGCCTTTGGTGGATCAATGGCGATCCACAACAACGATAACGTGATAGCAATCAGACCCGACCACACAAACACAATAGTTGGCGTCTTTCTTCTCCTACCCATCAAACCCTTGGCAAAAGGATACTGATGAGCCAACACCCAGAAGCTAAAGAAACCTCCACCCACAAACTTACTCCATGAAGGGGTTGGGCTATAAATGGTCCTACAGAATGCAACCACAATCCCAGTTATATTCATCATTGCAATCACAATCGGCGGTATCATCAGTGACGTCCACTTCACTAGGTATAGATCAGCATAGATATCATCGACGTCCTCTCCAGCTGATTTAGACGTCAATGTGAAAGATATTTCAATCCCAGCAATGACCTTCAGTAGGCCTTGTACCACAGCAGCCAAGTGAGCGCTGGTTCCGGAGATGAGCCAGAACTGTTCATTCCTCCACCAATCCTCTAAGGCAACCCCAGACCATTTCACCTCTAGGAGGGCCAGAGAGATGAGGCAGATGGTTATAGTGAGCAGGTAAACCAGGAAAGTTACATTTAAGTTTGCAACTATGAATTGTCCGGAGAAGAGAGAAAGCGCAGGCAGAAAGCAGTATACAATGAGGAAGATAGAAGTGAATGGGTAGATTCCGACGTTCATGTAGGCGAGACGCTGGAGTAGCATGAGACGGCTGCTACCGAGAATGGCATTGTTGCGAGAGAAGAAGATCTCTACAGACCCAGTTGCCCACCGAAGGACTTGATGCAGACGGTCAGTGAGATTGATGGGGGCAGAACCACGGAATGCATCTCTTTTGGTAATGCAATAGACTGAGCGCCATCCTCTATTGTGCATGCGGTAGCCTGTCACCACATCTTCCGTAACAGACCCATAGATCCAACCTACTCGACCACCCCACTCAGTCTTGTCCTCATACCTGCAAGCACCCAGTTTTTCGCAACAGTTTTAAGGTTGATGTTCAACTTGATAGGTAATGCACCTCGCAGTGTCATAGTACATACATAGGTGAAACTAGGGAGAGATATAATACCAACAGGAGATGACAGACACTGCTTCAGCAACAGTAGTAGCATCCAAGGGTTCACGAGGTGCCCTAAGAATGCCGGGAGGGCGGCCATACTGGACGTCCTGATGATCAGCGAGGGGCCGGCCTTGAAACTCGGCTATGACTATAGATTCACAAACCATGGCAGAATTTCCGAATCGTTTAGGTAGTAGGTTAGCACTAAGAGTGGCATCAAAATCATTTGGTTTGAGTGCATGAGTCTCGGAGTCGGGAACTGTTTGCCTAATCTTTTCTACCTGTGGGGGATCAAACCCATACAATGCGAAACGCCTAAACATTGTCCCAGTTCCCACATACACTGGCCCCTGTGAGTTGACGCACATTATAGCGCATATGTTGCAAATACCAAGCCGGAGATGAAAAGTTTAAGTACAAAAAAAAACATTAGTGGAACAAATACCTGTAAACCATCAAGTGCACGCATGTTTCCATCGAAAAAAACAGTGTTATGGTTGGCATAGCGGTCAGATGGATCTATTCCCTCAAACCTCTGAGGGAACTGAATGTAACAGATATCTTCACCTCCTTTGTCCATCATAAAACACATCCCTTCACGTATGGCTTTGCAGTTGTAGATGTAGTGGTCACAATCAAGATTGAGCATAAATGGGCCGTTCGATAGGACAGCTGAGGACCTCACCAAAGCATTCATTGCACCAGCTTTCTTGTTATGATCATAACCAGGCCGTTTCTCACGCGACATGTACACAAACATTGGAAGGCGTATATCGACGTCAGAGAAATCAATCGTCTGGTCTTCATCATCTGCAGATCCCATAAGTGGGTCACTACTAGGTGGCTTAAGCATCACCTGGAGAATCCCAGCATGGTCACCTTTACTATGATCCCTAGAAGATACAGCCCAAGTTCCAGGCCAGTGAGTACCATCAGCCATCCATGTGGCTTTGAGAACCTTTAGTGGCTCCAAAGGGTCACCCCCTGTCTCCCTAATGTGTTTCAACATCTTCATTTCCTCTCTGGCATTAAACGCGTCAGACCTCCGTCTTATTGAATCTGGCAGCCCATTTATTCTCACCTTAAACTCGTCATATTCTCTCTTTATCTTTCTCCTGTCCTTGACGAAATCAGACCTGCTTTTGTTCTTCGTAGGGTCACCCTTTAAACTGAAATAGCTATCTGGGTTCCTTGGTTCTATATCATGTTTCTTACAGAAGGGAACCCACAGATTGGCGAAGCTACATGCTTCTGCCATGGCCTCGAACGTCAACAGTGCGCCACCATCGTCAGATATGTAGCAAGCAAGCTTTTCTACGGGATAATCAGCAGCCAAGATCGATAGGATAGTATTGGCAGTGGTAAGAGGTGGTTCCTTTTCTGGATCTGCAGTGGACACAAAGACATCAACACCAGGCAGGTCAGATCTTCCAGTTGGGTTCATAGGTGATGGCATGTCAAATTTCTCCCTTAAGGCAGCAAGATCAGTGGCGTGGTTGACAGGATGTATCTTTGGGATTTGGTCTAGGATCCATGAAAATGCGAACCATATCTCACACACAATCGACATTAGCCAAAGCCACAGTGCATCCTCGTTTGGATGTTGAACACGCCATGTCAAGAAGAAACATAGAACCACTAGCCGAACCGCAATTAGTATCCTGTGCCATGAGTTAGTTTAGTATTAATCCATGAGTTAACATACATGTATTATATAAGTAGAAAACGAGTGAATAAGAACACACCTGTAAGGGATTATGATGGCAGGAGGTACAGGCAATACATGACTAAGAGGTCTCCATGGTCTATCCAGTAGTTCGTGCTCCTCTCCATGGCCATCCAAATCCTCATCCTCATCATCATCGTAGTCTTTGGATGAGAATGCCCTGTCATAGTTGTAACTCCCTTTGGTTTCTGACAACCAGGGGTTTTGGTCGAATTCACCTCCTTTGCTACCCCTTGACATAGACTTGTCTGGGTGCATCAGTGACATCCTTCTATCCATCTTCGAATTCACATTGTTAAGACCACCGCTCTGTTTGGTACTGCCGTCCATGTAATCATCTCTTTTGTATGACTCCTTGCAACCTGGGCATAAACCTTTAGCTTTTTGTGCATCCATGAAGCAGTCTCTACAGATCTTGAACCTTCAAGAACATTACATACATACTATATTAACTTCAAAACCTGATCATACGTCAACGAATATAGATAATTATAACTAAGTAAAAACATATGTACCTGCATTCACAAGGCATGACATCAGCTCCTCTTTCGTCTTTCATGACCTTGCCATCGCAAGCAGGCATCATACATGCTGATCCTTTGGCTCCAGCCATTTGAGGATGTTTTACTTCTGAATCGATCACCTTGTCCATTAGATGAGCGCGTGTCACATTGTTGAATCCACCGGTAAACAAAGAATTCGAAACATACTGCTCTTCAGCCTTGCCAGCAACCGATGAAGCGTCCATTGGTTGATTATCAGGTGTAGAAGGTATATGAACCGTATAGTTGGTATAATCACCAGATATCTCTCCCGACATATCTAAATCTTCCCTTGACAGGTTCACATACCGTCCACTTGACGTTCGTCTTGCAAATTTCACCGCTCGACTACTTCCACTTTGAGACCCATCACCTATTGAACCGCCTCCCCTGACTCCCTTTTTTGATGGATTTTGTGATATAGAGTCCATTTTGTATGAGGACGAACACGAGCACTTCTTTTATCACAACATAGAATTTGAATCATTCATTATTAATAATGAACGGAATGCCTTTTAAACAAGAAGGACCTGCAAGCAGAACAGAAATATGCCGTGATGAATTAAAAAAGAAACTTTTGTTGTATAGATATGGTTTTGGTGTTATTGTTTAATGCATGGAAATGGAACCTGCAAACGCAGGTTTGAGCTTGTCATCATTGATGGAGGGAAAAGTGAACAAATTTGAGAAACAGAATCTTTTTTTGTTTGTTTGTTTTGAGTTTTTGTGATGGATGGAGGAAAGGAGAGATCAGAGAATTCGAGAGAATTTTGGATGGTGAATGAATGAGTCAATTTTTGTTTGGTTATTTCTGCATGTTTTTAGGAGGAAGAGAAGAAGAAAAAGGGCAGAGAGGTTAAGCGCAGGGTTTAAAAAAACGGGTCACTGCCGTTGGACGTGACCGTTACAATGGTTTTTGACGGGTGTAGCAACTTTGGGGCCAAAAATGCATTATTTAGGAAAAGTTTTTTTTTTATATGATATTTTAAAATAACGGGCATCATAACAGTTAACTGGAAAATAAAAACATATTAAGATATGAAATCCCTATCTAACGGTTATAACGAGTCATCAAACTGCCGAGAGATTAATCATTTTTTTTTGGCCTTTTGTGTCTCCTAAAGATATCAAAATTGTGAAAATTGATCTAGATGTTGTGATATTAAAGTTCAACAATTGGTCCTTTTTAAACAAAGTAATAAAGGAAAGACCACGGAGCATCAATAAGCATCTGCTTGTTGTGCACGACTACATTCCTGATATGGTTTATACATTGGGTTTTTCAACAAATTTGGATTAAACTCAAGTATCTTCTACTGGAACACATGAACATAGCTGCTGTAACTAAGATGTGAGAAGTTTTGGATCAGGTAACTAGCATTGAAAAAAAAGATGCCATTTCAGGAGGAAGTGATCCAGTTAAAGTCTGCGTTAAAATTGATCTCTCATATTCATTAAGAAGAGGAGTCAAAGCCATCACTAATACTGGAGTATCTAGATGGATCAAATTCTTTTACGAGAGACAACCTAGCAACATATGTACCGATTGTATGTCATCAACCACTCCAAGGAATCCTGTAGAGATGTTGCTGATTATTTAGCTAAAGCTCATGAAAAGCCATACTTCTTTGACAAAGTCAGTAATATCAGGAAAAATATCTCGACACTCTCAACTTCCACAACACTTGTAGCTAAGAAGACTCAAAATAAATTCGTCAAGACTAGAGTTTTTGTACCGCTAAACATGGTGTTGCTATTAATTTGGATTTCTTGCTCAAAAAGGATACTTCTGAAAATGCTGAGGATATTAGACTTGAAAAAACACATAGACGTGATAATGAATTACCTCTCATTCCTTTTGAGGATAAGTCTTCACCTCCTCATACCATTTTTGATAACAACACAGACTCTTCATCAACTCATATGATCACAACTGGAGATAAGCAACCATACAACACAAATCACTACACCCTTCACTATTAATTTCTTTAAATTTCTCTTTTTAATTTACAAATATTTCTTAGATAACTTTCCTAGTCTTTCACTTAGTTTCTTATAAGCATTGATTTACTCATTAAGTTTAAATTCCACTTTGCATCCACTCACTCTACGTATTACCCATTGCATTATTTTTGTATCTTAGTTTACACTTATTTCTTTTTTAATCCATCTCATTAGTGCTTTCAACTTTGAATCCATGCAGATTATATCTTGGAACGTGCGAGGATTTAAATCCCCATCTACCAGAAATCATCTTAGTGACCGGTTGTCAGCCGACACAAATATAATTACACTTTCTTACTACTTAAAATATAAATATAGCAAGGGCAAGAAAGGATCGATCCCACAGAGAGGTCTAGGTTGTCAAATTGTTATGGTTTCCTATATAAAACACCGAGGATTTTCTGATTTAAACGGAAATAAACAAAAGCAAAGCAAACAAAGTACGCAAATCAAGGATGTGAAAATATTGGATAAAGGTTTCATCTTCAATTGTAAACAAGTTTATGAATGTATGAATAGAATTCGTATTTAATCTCGCTATCATCAAAAGCCATAGAATACCTTATTGCAAGAATACTCCGTAATTTCCAAAGTTATCAACACACACATTAGGTTGCGTATGTGAAATCTACCTAAAGAATAACCTAACGCCTTGCGCTAATCAAGTTCAATTCCTAGGAGCATTAAGTTTCAGAAATAGGCTAATCAATGCAATTGTAATACATTGCGCAAACAATTCGGACAAAGGTCAATTTCTGCATATGAATACAAGGATGTATCACTACAACCTAGAATCATATCATGCTACTCGTATTCAAGGTTATCGCTCGATGAAAACCCTAAAATAGCTATAGATACGGATGTGAGTTCAATCAATTCTAGACTTAACTAAACAAACATTCAATCATATTGCAATCCATCAATCATGCAATTATTGTAACCCGTAGAAATCATACGATAATATTGAGAGAAAACTAATTCATAAGAATCATAACTTGTTTTCCAAAATCCAACTACATCTTTAACCAATAATAAATCAAGTACTTGTGTTTTTGGAAATCATCATAGAAAGTTTAGAAGAACCTATCATGTGAAACCCTAGAACCCAAGTAGAAGTCTCCCTCATGGAGATATATCTAGGTTTGAGAAAGACTTTTCTATTTATATGCTTCTCCCCAAAAGGATACTCTTTCCAAGTTTAGGTTTTCTCAAAACCCATCTCCAAGTGGTCCACCAAGCCCATGTGTGAAAATAAGTCTCTGGAATTTTTGGGTCCAAAACTGGTCGCCGGATTGCTGACGTCATCGCCGGAATCCGGTCGTCGGAAAATTTGTCTCAGGCTACTTGAATCATCGGAAACTGTCACCAACAAGTATGTACTTCCAGCAACTCATCTCCCCTTCTCTGCATTCCAAACATTCACAAAAATCATCCAAACCAATTCTTTATCTCTTGCGAAAACGCGCCCAAAAGCGTGACCCGTAGCTCATATGTCCGGCCATAAATTCTTGCATTCGACTCATACCCCTTTCATGATTCAGTGAAATATTGCGATTCATGCTTCAAGTTCTGAAATTCGGCTACCGGAACTATGCTCACTGGCGCGCCATTTTCACTCCGTTTTTCGCACAATTTCTCGACTTGTCGAGTCTCCATTTGCTTTCACCATCCATGGCTCATAGTACTGCCACACTTCCTTTGCCTCGAGCCATGACTCACTGCAACTGCATTCGCACTGGCACAACAACGTAGCACCATCTACACTTCATTCCCATGTATCACTCTGCAACTCGCTGCTCCAACTCGACAAAGACACAACATTGCATTCTAGACTCGCAATGACTCAACCGCACCAATCTTCACTTCACCGCTATATCCTTAACTCCAGGCCTATCAATTCCATTGCCTGCAATGCCATATACTCATGCCATCAAACCATAATCTCCCTCTGCGCCAGTATCACAGCTCAACCTTTCTGAGCCGCAGCTCCAAACTGGTTAAAGCATTTCCCACCTCGCTTTGAACTTCTCTCGCATTCCACCAAAGATGCCCAAACCCAGCTAATGCTCATCTACCTGCAGCTGCCAACCATTTCTACTTTGCGCCACCAGCCACCGCGCAACTTAACCTCTCTTGTAAGCAACCTCCACTGCGCCTGTAGTCTCTAGCTCTATGCACCTGTCACTGCATCAGCTCACTTTCCACCATTCTCAAACCAGCCAATTCCTCATTGCCTTCAGCTCTGCATTGCAGCACCACCATTTTACAGCAAACACCCTTAACCTGATCAAATCGACAACATCATCCTCAAACCACCTTAACCTTCCAAATCACAAACAAATATTACTCGCATTCCTGCACCATTACCACTACAACAACCTGCAGCTCCACAGCAGCTCAACAGCACCACCAGATGCATTCCAGCTTCCGCAAGCTCCTCTTACTGGCACTTGAGACCTGCAATACAGCTCAACCACACTACATGCAGCTCAACATCTCAGCTCAAGCCATCTGCAGCTCAGACCTCCCTGTTCTCTTCACAGCACCACTTTAATCTGCAACCAAAACCAACTCCATTGCAATATCCAACGTTCACCTCCTTTCAGGCGTTTTCTCAAGCACTAAGTGTGCATATTCTGGTCGTGAAGGGATATGAGAATGTTGCTGACTTCCAATCCCATTATATCTCCTTCCCTGTGATAATTTTCATTCAATGTAACAAACCCATTCATTGCAGTCGCCTACTTCTTCCATCCGAGCTAAACTGCAAACTACGACTCGCCTTTATCATCACAGCTTCAATCACTACAAGATCAACTTCGAACTCCTCTTCTTACTGAGATTCAGCACCTTCGTCTTCTTACCGTAAATCAACATTTCTAAACGAACCCCACAGATCCATTATTAAAGCTCTCCCATTCATTACTCAATAACAGCAACAACTCAAAATGCAACCTAAATCAACCCCAATCTCTGCCCATTTCCTCCTTGCTCTTTCTCCATTAATGAATCCAGCTCACGAATTCCTCCTAATCGATCTCCACTCTCATCTCAGCAGCCGCACACTTCTTTCTCTCAATCTCAGGAGCTTGTACTAAATGTCTGAGAAACACTCGACCTAGCTTAGTTATAAAGGAGTGGGTGCCCTAACGAACCGTAGCCTGTCTTTAGCAATTCTGTCAGCAAGTTACCCCTTATCCCCAGCTAGGCTCTCAATAACACTTCCCTATAACTAAAATCTGGCTACCCCTTAACATGTGGCTGAGCTCCCATTAGTATTAGCCGATGAAATGACCGGTTTACCATTCCGAGTTCTTCTTTTGCCCATAACTTCTTCATACGAGCTCCGAATGACTCCGTTCTTTCGCCTTTGTCTTCATCTTCTCGTCCTCTACACAATGAAAAGTAGAAATCTTGTATTTGAACGAGTTCCACTGGGTCTTTGGCCCTTCTTCACTTGTGACTTCACTTTTGTAGCCATTTCCACTTCTTTTTGCTCCAAATGACTCCATTGCACCTAATAACTCAAAAACACGCGTAAAGTACATAATTCACAAGAAAAATAGCAAAGAAAGCATAAACTCTAGATAGTAAATTAGGTGTTTTACAACACCTATCACTTAGCGACTTAATTAGAGCTCAAAACTTTGATATTGTTTTTTTTTGTTTTTGTTTTGTGTGTGAAGCTAAATTAAGTCAAGTGAAAAATAAATCCCTCTTGAATTAGTTTCAATACCCAAATCATCCCTTCATTTAACCAGAATGCCTCTCTGGTGGTTCAGTATTTATGTGAAAAAATGGTTTCTTATGTGATGTGGTGGGAACTAGCAGTTTAATTTGCTTATTCAAACTGATCCTAGTAAGCTTGTAATTCTTATCACTTGTATGTATGGTTTTTCTAACTACTCCAAAAAGAAAGAATGGTCCAATATTCAACAAATTAGCAGAGCTAATAACCCCCCTTGGATACTTTTAGGTGACCTGAATTTTTCATTTACTTGAAAATGACAGTGGTGTTCCTCTTCAAACGATGGGTGGGTAAATAGTATGATTACTTTTTGTGTCCCAGAAGACATTGGCTTTGTAGGTAAAGATTATACTTGGACAAGCAATAACCAAGTCATAGGTTCAAGAAAATCTAGAATAGACATGTCTTTAGGAAATGGTGATTGAAACATCAACTTCCCTAATTTAGAACTCATGCACTTAACTAGGTTGGTAGTGATGATAGCTCTATAATGCTAGTAACTGATGCCACTATACCCAACTGTTAGAAACCATTCAAGTTTTTCCGTACTTGGTTGAATGATAATTCTTGATTTATTGTGTTTCTTTTATTGAGAATGCTTGGAATACTAGTGTTGCTGGCTCACCTGCTTTTCAGTTTATTAAGAAATTACAAGCTTCAAGGAAAGATCTTTATGAATGGAATATAGTCCATTTTGGCAATGTTAACCAAAATGTTGATGACCTGCAAAAATAATTAAGTATTCTTCAAGATCAACCTCCTAATGCAGAGAACCACAATGAGATAGTCAACATCAATAATGAGCTAAGCAAGTGGCACAAGTTCAAGAATGATGTCGATCAACAGAAATATAGAGACCATTTCATCAAAGACATGAAAAACAACATTAAGTACTTTCACACTGATTCCATTCAAAACCATGACAATCAGTGGCTTCACACAAGAGAGAAAACGACGCAACACCTTACTTCTCACTTCAAATATATAAGTACGTCCATTAACCTAAATTTAGGTAAAGTACTGTTCTTCCTTTTACCAACAATCATAACTGAGGAAAATAATGCACTACTAATAAGAACAAGAAATTCTTGACACTCTTAAAAATATAGAAAATTGGAGTGCACCAGGTGCAGAAGGTTTTCAGGCAGGTTTCTACAAATGTCTGTGGAATATTGTTAGTGAGGATGTCTGCATGATGGTGGCAAGATTTTTCCAGTGAAAGCATATCCTTGAGAAGATTAAAAAAACTTACATCTCTTTCATTTCAAAGAAAAAGAAGTCTAATTGTGCAGTTGATTACAGACCCATTGGTCCGTGTAATACTTCTAATAAAATTATATCCAAGGTAATTATTAATAGAATGAATCCAATAATGTAGAAAACTATATCTCTTTATCAAGCAACATACGTCTCTGGAAGGATAATTAGTGACAACACTGTTATTGCTCAGAATATTATTCACTTCATGAAAAGGAAAATAGGGCAAATTGGTTGGACGACTCTAAAACTAGACATGTCAAAAGCTTTAGACTGACTTGAATGTAAATTTCTAATAAAGATTCTTAAATACTTTGGGTCTTGTGAAAACTTCTTTGATCTAATTTATCAATGTATTAGCACAACTTCCCTTCCTGTAATGCTGAATGGTTCTCCATGTAAAGAATTTCATCCTACTAGAGGAATAAGACATGGTGATCCCCAATCACCCTACCTCTTTATTCTTGCCATGGAATTTCTCTCTAGGCATCTCTCGTTGCTGCTCAGCAGAACAACACCATTAAAGGTATTAAAGTGGCTGCTAATTCACCAATCATTAATTATCAGCTTTTGGGTAGATGACTGCTTGATTTTCACTAAAGCAAATCTCTATTCTGTAAATATTCTTTTGGAATGGTTTCATAATTTCAGCATTCAATCAGGTCAAGTAAACTACTTTAATAAGTCTGCAATCCACTTCATTAAGCACACTAAACCAGAAGTGGTAAAAACATGAACTCAAATTCTTGGAGTTAAGGCTATGAATTCTAAAAAGAAGTATCTTGATTCACCGCTCCTTTTGGATCACTCTAAACAAGAAGGTTTTAAAAGCATTGAGGAAAATTTTCTGAATAGGTTATCAACTTGGTCTTCTACTTCTTTAACTCAAGCAGGGAGGTCTACTATGATTAGACATAATCTGAACTCAGTTTCAATATATCAAATGATTACTTTTAAGTTGCTTGTTCAGCTTACTACACTAGTAGAAAACAGCAATTCCGCGACCGCCAGGACACGTCATATATACGACTTAAACGACCCTCTCTAGGGTTCTCTGAATGGGTCGTTTATAAAGCGTTTTTTAATTGAACGACCCTTAGCACGTGGGTCTCTGAACAGAGACTGTTCCTCACAGTCACTAAATGCTGACCCCACAACACTGGTCGCAGATTTGAATTTTAATATAAAAAAAAATCGATTCGGATCACCAAATGTCCGAATGTCTCGAATCAATTAATCTGACGGTATTTAAGTCAAACAAATAAGTCTAGTCTAGTCAAGTCAAGTCTAGTCAAAGTACAGTCAAGTCAAACTGAAATTCAAATGCAACCTCAAATTGAAATGAAATTCAAATGCAACCTCAAATTGAACTGAAATTCAAATTTAACTAAAACTCAACTGCAACTTCAAATTTAACTGATAATTTGAACATTCATTCCATTGGGTGTAAAACTACACAAGAAAAATGAAATACTGAGTTCAGCTAATACATGTCCAAGATTGTTAAGTTCTTACAACAACCTGCTAAACTAATAAACTGATAAAAACACAAAATGATAGTTCAACTCCTCCTTTGACAATACTTCAAAGTGATATCAAGCGAGCATCAATGTCTTTGTGTCCTTGTGGTTCACATGCGAATTCTACTGCAATGCAAATCAACAATATTACAATGACTTCGATTTCCCTGTATTGGTTCAACATGAAATGAAAATAAAAAATAATACAAGATGGAGAACGCCGAAGCGAGACAAGATGGAAGGCAAAAGCCTAACCACAGACAACTAAAAAGAAAACAAATGGAGTGTACAGCTCCTAAAGCAAAGCAACGGCAACAACAATAGGGTATTGCAGACAGTGCAAGATACTTATGCTTAGCTGGGTGGAAGATGTATATAAATTCATGCAGTATTGGCCACAAACTGTAGGAAAGTTATCGCACAACCATAACTACGATAGGAGAAGATTGCAACAAAACAGAAGCTTCAGGGAAATCGAAGGCAGATACAGGAGAAGAAGAAGATACTTGCACAATCTAAACTAGTAATCATATGTGCGCAGGGGAGCTAAACAAGTACTAATTGTCAAGGTTCTGACTATACAATGCCTTTAAGATGCACAGGAAAACTCACATGTGGGCAGGGGAGTTGCATGATTTCCACCAGTTGAATTATATAAGGTGCTGAGGAATTTCATTCACGTACGTGTATCCCCATTTCTCGTGCCCTTGGAAAGATAAATAATTGTAGAAAATAAAATTAAAACGAAAGTAAACATAAAAAATATGGAATCTACTTGAAGAGACATGTAAGAAGAAATAGAATGAAACCTTACCTGAGCTTCTCCATTCCAATACTCATCGTCTCCAACAGTTCTCCATTCCGTCCGTATGTAAATATAAATCCGACATGTATCTATACCCAAAAAGAAAAACCAGGCCAATACGTTAATATATATCCAACATGTGTATATCCCAACCATGTATACCCAAAAAAAAGTCCCCAAAAAGTCAGTACCTCCACTGCAAACCTGAACTCCAACTTCATTAAAAACCATCACCACCAATTGGACAAACAAACTAGTGCGGCCATAAAATCTTCTCGCCTTTGTTAAGGTCCTTAAAAGTTCCATCACAATCAAAAAGACCCTCAGATTCTAGACAAACTTCTTCAATCTGGACCAAACGACATTCATCATTTATTAGAGGCGCAGTCCTGTCTATAAGGCCCAAGGCAACACATCTCTTTCGCATATTTCTCAAAATTACTCTTTGACTGTTAGGTTGACAACCACCAGCATTCATTCCCTGCAGATCATAACCACATCCAATACAATAGTAAGAAATCCTGGTGCACATCACATCTCTTTCGCATATTTCTCAAAATTACTCTTTGACTGTTAGGTTGACAACCACCAGCATTCATTCCCTGCAGATCATAACCACATCCAATACAATAGTAAGAAATCCTGGTGCACATAAGAAGAACAATGCAAACATAATAAATTTTTCAACCGCTCACTAAGAAAGGTCATAAAAAATCAAAGGTTATAAACACTCAATCATGATTCAACTATTGTAACATCTAAGATTTTCTTTTCATTGTTTCTAATTCATTGTCAATTATAACAAACATTCATTCAATCTAAAAGCAACTCATGCAATTAATCACTAACTAGTTATAGAATGCTCCCTGAGCATTAGCATTCTTTGAGTGCCGACATTGCGACTTAAACCAGACCATTAGTGTCTCAACAGTGACCTCAAGAGTACGCACACGTTCTTCCACAGCTTTAGTCTTCATCACCTGTTGACGTAACTGCTCCCTAGGAATGGCAGAAGCACGCACTTCAGTCTTTGATACCCCACCACCCATTCCTCGAACAAAGCCCCTACCATCAGTTCCAAGAACCTACAAAGAAGTAAACAAAATATTTAGCTAGCAATGAACAAGTTTCTTTTTTGCAAACTGCAATAAAAATTCACGTTCACCCACCGCGGCAACAACATCTTTGTCCAAATTAGTTTCATTTCTATACTGCTCAGTTTCGTTCAACTCTCTGATCTTTGCCTGCAAAGGACATCAGATTATATGTAAGTGAAAAACCAAGTACAAAGAAAACTAAAAGATAAATGTATGCAAGTTGATGAAAACCCAAGAAACAACTTACAACATATTCTCTGCATTTTATTTCATAACAATTTGGGTCCAGTAACTCAAATGCTTCTTGAGGGATTTCTTGGTAAACATGTGTTGCCAAGTATACCACAGATCTTGATACACTACCAGTTGGACTTTTTTGCTCCATTATATGTCGACGACGAGCAATGCCATCCCTTCCAGCAGTGTGGAGAGCTTTCAGTTGCTTCCTTGATTCCCTCCCTATCTGCCTTAGTTTCTTGTCCTTATCGGAAGCATACAAATCAAAAGCATTCCCAATTCTCTTTCCTCACACTTGCTGGTCTATTCTGCTTTTGCGCAGCAATAGTTCAAACTTATCACACCACAGTCTTAGTTTGTTCTTTCTGTTCTTCCATGATTTATTTGCCATTCTTAAAACCTTGCCCTTGATGATTTCAGGTATCTTGTACTCATTGTTAAGGGTCCTCCAAATTTCTTCCTTACATTCCACAGGGACGATCCTCCAATCCTCATGGTGTGGTGAAACAACATTCCTGCATATCACCCCAATTCTGGAAGCATATTGCTTAGAAATATCATCTACTGGTTGTCCCAAGGAATTGAAAGGAATTTCAATAAGATGGCCACCTACATAAAACAAAACAATACAAAAAAAAATTAGATGTCAATTAATCATATGATTTAATCTGAAAAACAAAGTTATATAATATACCGTTGTTCATGCTTTCCTCGGTATCACCAGGTTCATTATCCGCCTGATAAAAGGCATCATGCCATCCATGCTCCTCAGGTTGATTCCCAGTACCTTAGCTTGGAGAATGTTCACCATCTGACACGTGTCGACTCGCTACACTTGGACTTCCAGCTGGGTTTGCACCATCAGTTGACGGAGACCCTTGTGAATTGAGCAAACCCCTTGGCCAGTTATCTTCCTTTGAGCTAGGAGTAGTACTTGGTGAGCTAGTACTAGCAGACCTAGTACTTCCAGACCGAAATCGGCTGCTAGGTATTGTCATAGTTTTCTACAATAAAATCACACATTGAAATATTAACAAACTCACTTCATACAAATTTATTACTCAAATAAGTAAAAGTTGAAGAGAGCCATCCATAAAACGCAGAGAAAGCACAACAATAGTGTCATTAAGCATAGAAAACCATTTCATCAAAACCAGAGATTACATTGTCTGCATTCACTACAACTAAAAGCACGTTCTCCCAATTAGCTGGTCATATATACACTGAATAAAACACCCATCAATAATCATATAACATTAAAAAAAAAAAAGGTCATGCCTTGAATATATGACTGAAAACTTTAACTATTAGTGTTGCACCCTTCACAAGTCATCAAATATTGAAACTTAACACCACAAGGTGATATCTCAACCCTGACAATGTGAAGAGGGATAACATATGCTCAAACTTGAATAACCTATTAACCAAACACATAAAACATAAGAAACCAACTAATACTGCAAACCAAAAGGAACAATCTTCAATATCAAGACCAACCAGAAAAATTTCTATTTATTAAGTAAGCATAGACGAGGAAACCCGGATTCAGAAGCCAAATAAAATGGTTAGTGATGCACATAACTTCCAGTATAAAAAAAAAACAACAGAACAATAAGAAACAAAAACAAGAAATTGCATCGTTGCTTCGTCATTGCAAAAACAAGCATAAACAAGAAATAGCCTTGTTGCTTGCCATATATTGTTGTTAACTTCCAACAGAACGAACAAAAATAAGAAAACCCAAATCAGGCGAAAACAATAAGACCCAAACTCCAAATTCAAAAAATTAAGATACAGAATTACGAGCATAAACCCTGTACCCATATGCACAATACAAACAAAGAAAAATCTATGGGTAACAGCCATAAAACATGATTCTTTTTAACAACACAAAACCTAAAACATCATACACAGACCCAATCAAAAATACAACTTAACTAATCAACCATTATCACCCAAATCGATAAAATCTGCTATACCTGATAAGAATCTGAACTGCAAAGCTGTTGATATGTACCTGAAATCAACCAACAAACAATAATTATTAAACCCCCATGACCAAAATCGAGCAATAACAGAAAAAGAAAACTTCACTCCAAAACCCTAATTACTGTACCTGTTGAAGAACTACAACTAAAGCTATTGAGATTTACCTGAAATCCACGATAAAACAGTTATTGGTATACCCCATGAAGTAAATCGAGCAGTAAAAGAAAAAAAAAAGAACGAAAAGAAAATTTTAATCAAAAACCCTAACTTTACAGTACCTGATGATTTTGGAAATTAAAACTAACTGCTGCAAAATTAAGAGCTGTAACGGGTTAATCTTAGTAAAGATTTTGTGATACAAGGCTTAATTAAATTTTTAGTGGTGGAGTTCTGGGAGAGGAGGAGAAATTTTAATGGTGCCTGGTTTTTTTCTCTGCAAATGAACTATTGGAGAGAGAGGGACGATAAGAACGAGATAAAATACCATCGTCAATAACGAGGCTTATAGAAGTTGAGGGAACCCAGTGAGACTTCCAGACTTAGAAAATATCACTGAATCAACTCACATATAGCAGTCTCGGCATGGGTATCTAAATTAGGATATGGATGGAATTAAAATATTAATGAAACGACGGTTATTAGGGCTCCGGGATGTGCTCCGGAAATTTACCATATCAGAGACGGTCTTCTTTGGTCAACATGCCGTTGACCGGTAGTGTGGGTCCCTGATGTGGGTCCAGAAATACCCATTCTCCACTAGTGCTACAATTCAGAGAAAGTTCTTCTGGTGTTACAAGTCTAATAAGGGTGCTAATCTATTAGTTTGGCATATAGTTTGCAAACCTAAGAAAATGGGAGGTCTGAATTTTGGGGATTTAGAAATGCCTAATTTAGAATTACTCACTAAACTAACATCGAAGATTTTCTTTGAATTTAGTGCGGTCTTATCTCAAATGTTGAGCAATAAGTACTTTAGGAACGAAGATATCTTGTATCAGAAGATAAAAGCTACAAATTGCTCGTACACTTGGAATGGTATTACTAAAGGGATCCAGTTTGTTCAACAAAACTATTTCATAGAAATCAACAATGGAGAGAAACAAAATCTATGGATAAATGGATTCCAGGGTTAAATAATCCCCCTTCTCCAATCAGTGATATCTACAGTTTTTACCAAGATGTCGAGGAACTAATTATACAGATACTAACTCTTGGAATGTTGAGCTCCTTAACCAGTTATTTGATGCAGAAACTTCTCAAAAAATATAAAGTTTATACCTTGATATTTCCAAAGAAGACGTTATGATATGGATGCCTGCCAAAGACGGAAAATTCTCCGTGAAAAACACTTACAATAAGCTTTCATCGTGTAATAATGAGATTCAAATCAATGAGATCATATTCAGTCTTTACGGTAATTAATCACATGCATGGTTTAAAGACCTACGACCAATTAAGTTTGGTATCCTTGTCCGTTAGACAAGGATCATTTGATTTAACCTTTGGTATCTATTTATTTTTACAAGAAAAAATTAATCCACCATAAAGAGGATTTTCCCTACGCGATGTTTTTTCTTTTTATCGTACGGTTTTGGAAATCGTACAAATCTATTATTTTTATTTTTCTTCCATTAATCATGCCGAATGAGATGTTAGAATTGGCATTCTAAGAAAATTTAGGCAATATTGTATAATTTTTTCGTCGTTTGATGATAATCGTATTAACAAACCTTTACCATCAAAATGGTTTTATCTAGTAATAAACCATTGGTTTCCTATTCCTTCAAAGAAAACATTCAAGTGATTTTTTTTTCAATCCTATAAGGACTTGATACCGTTATTACAGGATAACTCAATAACAAACACCAATTGCTGCATTCCTGAGGGATATTGAGCAAATTTTCCTTCTTCCTAATATTAATCTCCGAAATTGGGACCGTTCAACTTGATGTTGGAATACGGTAGAACATAAAAGATCAATGAGTATGCACCCAACTTGTTAGCCAATATTATTAGCCTCTGTAGTGACTATATTGATCTTAATTTGATTTTCTTTTGAAAAAGAATTTTTCAAAAAAGAGAAATTTATTGATCAAAAAATAAGAGATACAAAAAGTGACCAATAAAAACAAAAGAAATACAAGCCAAACTAGACCACATGTCCTAGGCCAAAACAGGGAAATGAAAATATGAATCAAGTTCTAAGCTTATATAAATATTTTCACTCAAAAATACTCAATCAAATTTGTAGTAGGCTGTGTCTGGAAATTCCATTCTGTGCATGTTAGAAGGTCTGACAGCAAACTTTAGAACTTGTCCCTTTGAGAGGTGCACACCCTTTTTGGCAAAGAAATCATCTGAGAAGTTAGCTTCCCTGTAAACATGGTTGAAATGTATAATATTAACCTTACTGCAAATAAATTTCCATATGTTCTATATAAACCAGGGTAGCTTTTTCTTCATGAATGCACTAATAGCAGTTGTATAATCTAAATTGATAGTAACTTTAGCTTTGTGTTCTTTTACAGCCTAGTGCACTAATGGTTCCCATAATTTCTACAATCTTCTTTTTAAGGAAATGGAAACAGAAAATGAATTTCAATTTTTAAGGAAATGGAAACAGAAAACGAATTTCAAGTAGAGACGGGTGCAGTACTTGGCAGAAAGAGGAAGTCCTCCCATTTGGCTCTATAAGTGATTCTGACTTTGATAATGGAATCAACTAATTCGACTCTTCTTGCTTCCAATCGGGACGACTGATTCTAATAAAATTAGTTGAGATGCCCAATTCACCACTCTCAGCTGTTATGAATCTACCAATATGATCTCTTGCTACATAACAATAACCTTCACACCCTGGATTCCCCCTTGAAGCTCCATCACATCATAGAAGGGTAGTATCAGCTTCAGGAAGATAAAATCTGCATTCAGTAGGTCTGAGAGCTTTAACTTCTCTGCATCCTATATTAAAATGTTTAAATCTGGAGGTCATAGGTAGAGTTATTCATACACCCTTTTAGTCTCACTTCACTGTCATGTATTAGTTGAGAAATCCTTTTCTTAGCTTTATTACTATCAGGATTAAGATTATAAAAAAATACCTTATTTCTACTGAACCAAATGTCTACCATGATATTATAAGCAACAGTGTACCAAATTTCATGTATAACAGAGCTTTTAATTTTGCAGAAATTCATCACATCATCAAAGGATCTGAGATTTTTGAAAGCAAAAACCCCACCAATCTATTTCTAAAGGATTTGTCCATAGTCACAATCCCAGAGTATATGCTGCATAGAATCTTAATCCTTATGACATAGATAACATTTAGAAGCAAAGGCAATTTTTTTTTTTCACATTTTCATCAGTATTCCCAAAACTTCTGGTAATTTTCCAAATGTTTCCTACAGTTGAGGAATGAATACAAGACTTCCAGATCTTTTTATACCATCTCAATTTTGGCTGTTTTTTCTTAATAACATTAATTGCACTATGAACAGAGAAATCCCAATCTTGAGTTGCAGTCCAAATCAATTTGTCAGATTCAAGAGAGAGGATAAGCAAATCTTCAGTTTTAAAGAAAATGAGTAGCTCTTTAGGAATATTCCAAGTATTGTTGCAGATCAGTTCATCTACCTTCATATGTAGGTATTGTTGGATATACTCATTTCCTGGAAAATATATACTTATACTTGAGTCAAGAATCCAAGCATCCCTCCATACTGATATTTGTTTCCCATTACCAACTAGTCATCTTGTATTTTTTTCAAAATCCTATAGAATCCATCTAATGCCTGGCCAGACAGATGATTTCTTATAGTAAGAAATTCAACATCCATTATTGTCTTGGTATTTGGCTAGGAAGAATTTGGCCCAATCATCTTCATAATGCAATATCTTCCACAATAATTTCAATAAGATAGCTTTATTGATATCTTCTAATCTCATTATATCCAAACCTCCTTCCTCTAAAGGACAACAAACTTTATCACAAGAAATAGTGATGAATTTCCTTTCATCAGCACTCCCACTCTGAAGAAAATTCCTTATTATTCTTTCACAAGCTTCAATCACTTTTTTTTTTGACCATTTGTAAATGGACATATTATAAATAGGGATACTGCTTAGTACAAACTTAATGAGAGTAACTCTAGCTTGAAAATTCAGGAATTTACATATCCATAAGGCTAGTCTCTTCTGTAGAAGTTCAACAAATGACCATAAATGTTCAGATTTAATTTTTCCTTGAACAAGTACTACACCCAAGTATTTATCAGGGAAAGAGGAAAGAATCATATGCATCTATTCAGAAATCTGACTTTTCCTGGAGTTTAAAGTACCATCCATAATACACCTACTTTTAAGAGCACTAATTGATTGACCAGAAGCAGTTTGATAATCCAATAGTAGTTATTTTAGATGAAATAAAGATTCCTTGTACCCATTACAAAAATTGAAGATGTCATCGGCAAAGAAAAGATGAGAGGGGTACACCTTTTCTGATGACTATTGGTTGAATCATTCCTTCTTGGATGAATTGAGAAATGTTTCTACTTAAGTTATAAGCAGTCAACACATTAATAATAGGGGAAATAGGATCCCCTTGTTTAACACCTATGCTCACACCAAAATACCCAATAGGTCCTCCATTCATCATTATGGAGATTTTAGTTGTCCTAAGAAGAACCGAAATCCAATTACAAAATTTGTCAGAAAAACCATATTTCTTCAGAACAGAAAATAAGAATTCCCAGCTGAGAGTGTCATATGCTTGAGTAATTTCTAACTTCAAACCTACATTCCCTCATATTCTTTTAGTCTGCATTTTATTCACAAGTTCAGAGGCCAAAAGTACTTCTTCATGAATGTTCCTTCCTTTAATAAAAGCACATTGTTGAGGAAATATCAAATTGTGGATGATGTTATTCAATTTTTTTTGAAAAGAAAGTGCCTATAATTTCATTCAAAAGTGAATGATTATGCTAGAGCATATCTTGGTTGAACCCACCAAGCTTTGGTATGTCAAGTTTGGTTGTCATATTTTAGTATCAAAACTCATATAGAGTCGCTTGATTAAATACTAGAGTCAACATCATTTAGGTTAGACTAGAAAGTATAGGAATGTTGAGACATACAATTATTACTCCAAAGACCTGAAGAATGAGAAGAAGTAACGACTACAACGACGACATCATCCTTCCACTTGAGGTTAGTAATATTGACTTGAACTTGTTTCCATTCCTAACTTATATTTCAATTCGTGCTATATTTAAAACATAACATGCGAAGCTTGTATATAAATAATATTCTAGTGGATAGACATGATCATAATAGTATGGTCATAGTATTAAGGAATTACATTACGAAGTATAACACTTATCTTTTCAACTTCGTAGACATGACATCGACATAATCTTGTATATAGTTTTGTGATTATGTGTATGGATTTATAGTGAAGATTTCATCCTAGGAAATGATATTTTACATTTGTTTAAAAGAAGTAGGTTCGTGAACTTGTTTCATGAATTGAAAGGGAAATCAATAGGTATATTGATACGGCTATTCATTGCATCTTCTTTGGAAGACCAATATGTGTGAGTTGGTAGAACCGATCCTAACTCAGGTTATCTAACTTAGTATAACCGATCACACTACTATACTTATGATTTGGTATGACCGGTTCTGGTAATTTGTGTAACCGATCCTAAGTAATCACCATGAGATGGTATGACCTATCCTTGTAATTGGTGTGATTGATCCTTGTAATTGGTGTGACCAATCCTAGTGGCTGGTATGACCGATCACAAGTAGGTACCATGTTTAGGTAAAACCGATCCATGTGATTGGTATAACCGATCCGAACGAATGTACGTGACTTGGTAGGACCGATATATGACCAATCACGTAGTAGTCTTGGAATTTGGTAGAACCAATTCTTAACTTGTTTGGAAGTGTGGTAAAACCGATTTCAAGATGCAAATCCGTTTTTCCATGAATTATTTTCTTCATGAACTTGTGTAGTTTCAGAATTAGGATTTGATGTGTAAAGATGTCAACATACTTTGAACTTGAGCATTAACTTTTATCATTTATTGTTCAAAGATATTCCTTGGTACTCAAGGTGATCCTGTACCGAAATAAATTAAGAATCTTTTAATTAAGGATTTTGGTTTTATATGCTTTAATTACCAGCAGTTAATGCATAGCTCTAGTGAATAAAAATTAGTAATGTGAATTTACTAATTGGAGATTTTCTATAAGAGATTTCGGAAAATATTGGACTACATTTATTAGAATTAGGAAAACCGAATTTGGGCATTCATTGCATATCTTAAGATTATCTTCGGTTTTGGAAATTCCTTGGTGTCTAAACAACCTTGGTATGTAAATACCTAAGTTTGCATTTCTAGCAAACTATCCTAAGAGCCAGGAATACATCATTTCTTGTTGTTTCTGGTGGATCCGTCTAATCGGAGAGGAAAGTATCATAATTAGGTGAAATCTCTTACGACTGCTCGTTTAAAGACTTATGTGGGATCCAGAATCTCAACGAGTACCGTTGGTGGGAAACTAGATAAATGCAATGTTATTAGTTTTCGATTATTGATTTGATTGACTAACGGTTATTGAAACTTTGATTACACCTAGTTTGTTTATTCTTGAGAATCTTCTCTTCTGATATAAGATTCACTCAGACTAGATCAAAGTATCGACGGGATCTATAGAACTGTTGTTAGATCTAAAGATATCTTGTGATAATCCATTTTTAATAGACTTCATTTTGTGTGTGATTGATCACAAGAGGATTCAAGTATTGGTGTGCAGGTTTTTGAAGGCAATAGAAGATTTGAAGACGAAAAATAATTCTTATTAGTTTTCGTATCTTGTGATTTAGTGCACAAACCTTGATCGGCTGGGATCCAACTAAAATCGGTTTATCTTTGATACACTTGATTGATTAGTTGCGTGAGATTGTAAACTCTCTATATTTTCTCTTCGAGATCTATATCGATTGAGTGCAAATCTAAACTTGATTATTTCGGTAGTCATTGGATAGATTGATCTAACCAGACAAAGGAGTTTATTAGATTAAACATAAGAGCCTTTGTCAAACGACTCATCAAATATCTTTAGCAAGATTAATTAGAGTGGTTACCAAACAGATTCTTCCTTTGCTGTTTGGAATACGATCCAAAAGACTTGCTATTCACATGCGTGACTCTAGATTCGAAGGCGCACCGATACTGAGGGAACTAAGTATCTAGGGGTAGTCTGCTTGGTCTCAACGTACAAATTTGGTATTAGATTTTGTATATCGTCTTAATTCTTAGAGTATTGAAAACTGGACTAGGTCCCGGGGTTTTTCTGCATTTGCGGTTTCATCGTTAACAAAATCTTGCTGTGTCTTTTACTTTGTTTTCCGCATTATAATTTTTATTATAAATAAGTAAAATACACAAGTACGTTAACTCCGTAATACTTAATATTGATCATATAGAGTTTCAGTTATTTCTGAACCTATTATCAAGTACACACTTTGTTGTCGTATCGACTCGATCTTGTATCCATAGTCAATCATACAAGTGATCTTGTTGTTGTATTGTCTCGATCTCGTATCCATAGACGATCACACAAAGTGTAAATCAAATTGTCGCATTGTGTCGACTCTGTCCATGGACGATCACATTCGGTAGAGGACTTATAGGTTGATAAATAAAAGATTATGGTGTATTTGGATACCCTCGTCTTTTTCAGATTAACTCGTTGTCCCTATAGGTCACGATTATTATATTTTTTTTTTTTGAGATTTCTTTGCATATTTTCAATGTTTTTGGTTTTAACATACAAATTTTTTTTGTTCCAAAAGTAATTCATGGTTGATGGTAAATATGTATGTCTATTTAGACTGCATTTTTTTTAATGTCAAAAGACATATTTCATAATGAGTATATGTCCTTGAATACATTGGATAATACTTTGCGAAACTTGAAGTTTTCGTATATGAGATAAAAAAAAATTCCACCATGAACAGCGGGAGAGTATATACCACTAGATGTTGGGTTATTAACTTGAAAGTTATATCAATCTCTCTTCTAGCATGATCAAATTGAAAATAAAAAGGCTGTCATTAATAGTAGGTGTGAATATCTCATTTTGATTTTATAAGCGTTTGCCTATTGAAAGGAAACTCCAATCACATGCATAAACAAGTAGCGCTTTAGAAGATGCTACAAACAGTGCTCCAACTGAGTCTATCAAAACAAGATCCACATTCTTATAGTTCATATTTATGCTAGTTGTATATAAGTGGTGAAACCTCATTACCAATTTTGTCAGGATGAATGAAACAATTTCAAAATTAGGCTTATAAAGTGTATATTTGGTTATATTCAAATTAAAATTCAATATTGGTCAATGACACTTACTACATTGCGTTATTGAGGATACCAAAAATCGTTATCCATATTCTACCCATTGTTATAGCGGGTCAGTTTTCATCCGAAAATGCTTCCCGTCCCCCAAACTAATTCCTCAAATTTATCCCCCACCTCACATAACACACAATAATGGGCTCCCCTGCTTTTACCTCGTCCCACCATCCTAATGAAATCAACAGACGAGATAAACACCACCTAATGGGGGATAAATTCGGGGAATAAGTATGAGGGATACGTAACACTTCCGCTTTTCATCCTACCTGCTGTTTGACCACGTAGGCAGGGAAGGTGATAGAACCTACAGTTCATAATATACTCGCCAATCGGCGGATATTAAAAACTTTTAAAAATAACAAACGTATGCATCTTTGCAGCCCTAGGATGGCAGGATGAGGGTTAACCTTAGCCATGAAGACCATGAAGACCAGTTTCTTGGTTTATGGCCAATCATTCACCTCAAGTATGCTTCCAAACATGAGTTAACCTTCTCAGTCTGGCCATCTATTTGAGGTTGATAGGCTGTACTGAGATGGAGAGTAGTACCCATTGCCTTGAATAGCTCCTGCCAGAAATTGCTGGTAAAAACTTTGTCCCTATCTGAGATAATGGTGGCAGGTAGGCCATGATGCTTGAACACATGAGTAATGAATTCCTGAGCTACATAAGAGGCAGTGAATGGATGGATCAAGCTGATAAAATGAGCATACTTAGTGAGTCTATCCATCACAACAAAGATGACATCCTTCTTGTTGGATTTTGGCGAACCCTCAAGGAAATCCATAGTGATGTGTTGCCAAGGCTGAGATGGAACGGGTAGAGGTTGGATCAAGCCATCTGGGTGTGTAAGGTCAACCGTATCCTTTGACAGATGTTACAGTGGCTGACAATGAGTAGCACATCTTTCTTGAGTCCTTGCCAGTAAAAGTAGGTCTTGGCTCTGACATAGGTGCCTTGGATGCCAGAGTGTCCACCCAGAGCAGAAGCATGCACTGACTGCAGTACAAAATCTCTCAAATTATTGCCAATGCAAATATAAAGCCTCCATTTGTATCTCAAGATACCCTCAGTAAAAGTGTAATGTGGAAAGGCAGCAACATTGACCAAAGTTTTGGTATGAGTTGAGTAGCTAATGGATAATTAGTGTAGCTCTGGATTACATCATTGGACCAAGTTGGTGTGGAAAGAGATAAAGCATTGCAACTGCCAGAGGGATCATGTGATGGACCAGAGAATCTGGCTTCCAGCGAACCGGGTTTCGGCCCGCTTAGCAAACTTTGACTCTCCGATACGCCATTCAAGTAACCGGAACTTCAAATTCTTCTGAGAGACCCGAATTCGAATTTCCCAAACTGCATTATAAACAAACACAAATAGCATTTATTCTCAAATTATTAGAGACGGCCAATTTCCAAAGATGGGAGATGGCCAGTTGCCAACTCTAATAATTCCCATGGCCAGTTGCCATTTCTACCAGTTCCATGGACAGTTGCCACTCCTATTATTTCCGTGGCCAGTTGCCACTCCTAACATTTCCGTGGCCAGTTGCCACTCCTAACATTTCCGTGGCCAGTTGCCAAACTCAATATTTCCGTGGCCAGTTGCCACTCCTAATATTTCCGTGGCCAGTTGCCACACTCCTAATATTTCCGTGGCCAGTTGCCACTCCTATTATTTCCGTGGCCAGTTGCCACTCCTAACATTTCCGTGGCCAGTTGCCACACTCAATATTTCCGTGGCCAGTTGCCACTCCTAATATTTCCGTGGCCAGTTGCCACTTGTCAAGGTTGCAATCATCTCCGAATAGATGGTATGAACTGTTAAACAGCAACCAACACTTTCAGATGATATGAACACCCTTGTAGGGTTGTGTTGAACCGCATAACGGCCGCCTACGTACCCTCTCCGTTGTTGGAAGAGATTAAGCACGACCGTAGTTCGTCTTTATCCGTTCAGATAGTATGAACTGTCTTTCACAACAGCAACCATCTCTAACCTACCACAACACTCTTTAGCAGATAAAACTAATTTAAATCTAAAATTTACTAAACTGATCCTGAACTTAACCCATCATTAGAAAAAGAAATAATTATTACAAGCATATCTTGATGGTATAGATCAATTAATAATTAACATCATACGAGATTCATAATTATCACTATAATGCATTCATGCCAACAAAATATTTCTAGTTTATTAAAATGTACAGGCATATGTAAGTTGCACCTTTAAAACATATGCAACTCTATCAAGTATCTAAGCATTAGTACCTTGAGCACACATTTTTGTGCGTGTCCATTTCCATTCAGCATTTAGGAGTCCGTGTCCATTCCACATTTCGAGTATGTAGAGTAGTACACATAGTAAATTAAGTATAGTGGCGACCATATAATGTTTGATGTCAAAAGTGTTAACAACTAGATGCAAAACACCAATCATTATTACAAGGAAATCTATTAGTACCATACCTTAAGGCGAAATAGACATCATAAGAGGGATGCCATAAAATTATGGTACCAGCATACTAGCCAAGACTGCAAGCTAATTCAAATTGGATTAGATGATAGACCCAAAAAAATATACCAGTTCAAGTCTTGTTCTTATAGGATAGATATTTAATTATCATTTCTTGAAATGTGCTACATGCGCTCTTAGACCATCCGACCCCAAAAATATCTAGTAGAGTCAAATAAAAAAAGAGGTCACTTATGAATATCAAAATAAAACTTCTATTCAACAACAATTATCAGAGAAGGACAATGTCCCCAGCCCGTTTGACCTTTACACAAAAGCTATATAAAGAAGAAAATATTTTATCAATGATAGCCAACCTCTATATAACAGTAAGATCTTCAATACCAACCCAAAGCTAGTACGAAACTGAAAGAGTGTTAAAACTGCCGCCTATGAAATCTGACGGACTAACGGTCGTAAAGACATTTCCACAAACACTTCGCAACTCAACTAAGCACTAAAATTGAGGTGTATAGTACATTTTCATTAACCTCCTTGAACGAAATGACCAAATTAAAAATGATTTCCCAAAAAATTTTTAATAAAACCAACTCGTAGCTTAATTTAGCTAGGTTCCCATAGACCAGTACTTTCTCAATTTCGTTACTAAAGCCGGCGCCGATACGGAATTGCTTTAGTTACTCCATAAAATGAAACATCGTCATACCTTTTAAGTCACGACTCATGAATTAGTCATAGTACTAAAATACAACATTTAAAGGTCTCTTCCTTGAAGGTCCAAACATAACATTTCTAATAATTAAACACTAGTTAGAAACATCCTTAGGTTCAGAACTTAGACTAGTAATGTTAATGAAATTACAATACTCCAACTATCACTAATTCACTGTCCATCACTATTACTAATTCACCTTCCATCACGTCCAATACATCAAGTCCTTAAAAATGTAAAAGAGATAAATCTATAAGGCATTTCAAACCGCATCCAATGTTTTGAAGACATGGCTCATTGGGTCACTTGAGCAAACATGTAATAGACTAGTTCGAAAGACCATTTCAAGGTTTCGTTTATGAAAGCAAACCAAACTTGGATGACTGCAAACATTTTACAAAATTTGGTATCACACACGGTTCAATAAAATGAACATAATATGAATACATGAGATTTGAACCCAAACTTGTTGCTGTACAAGGTGACCAACGACGACATGATAAAATAGTGGCTAACCATTATACCATCCAAGTATGAGTTTCACAAATGTAAATAGAGTTACCTTAATTAACCCAAAATGATGGCAAATCCATGAAACTGGAAACTCCATAAAATATTTCTCAATCACCCATTTGTCCACCATCAAATCCCTTCTCAACAGATTCACTATTCTTCTCTTATTATAGACACCGAAACCGTCAAAACCCAATCTGATACTGATTTCCAAATTCCATAACAGAAACCACCAGTTTCGCAGCTCAATTTATACATGCAAGAAACTTAACCAAAAACCCCCTAAATTAAATTTTATCAAAATTGTGTCAAGAAAAGAAGGTTATAAGATCTCATCCCTATTTCTACAGCTACAACCGGTGACTCCATTCTTCAATTGGATGATACAGATTACCAACTGAGATTCGTATTGGCTAATGGGATTTTGAAGATGCATCATTTCATTCTAGTAAAAACAATAGAGATAGAGGAGGCAAAAACAGAGAAAGGAAGGTGAGAAATCCCCCAAAAGAAAATCTCTCAAAATAGAACTCTTTTGGTTTCCCTTCTCGACACGCGGCAAGGCATGCTAAGTGTCTGGTTACATGTGTACCCGTGTAGGGGAAACAAATATTTCCCTAACCATAACCAGATACACCCAGCCACACTACCATTGGTAACCCATGCGGTTAAATGAATTTCTAGTAAAAATTAGGCAACCTAAAAGTGTTAGAGACATTATTTGAGTGTTTGGTACTCTTAAGTGTAGAATTCGGCAAACAGGCTTAATTAAGCCTGGGAAAAATTTCAGTCTCTCACAGATCAGATGGTAATCTTGAAAGAGCATCAACAGTTGTGTTGTCTTTGCCTTGCTTGTAGTAGATGATGTAATCAAAACCAAGTATTAACTTCATTAACCACTTTTGTTGAAGGACAATTGTCATCTTTTGATCAATGAAATATTTAATACTCTGCTGGTATGTGTTGATGATGAACTTGTGTCCTAACAGATAATGCCTCCATTTAGTAACTAGCCTTACTACAACCAATAACTCTTTCTCATAAGTGGATAATGCCATGTTTTTCGGACCTAGTGGCTTGCTGAAACAAGAAATAATCCTGCCTTCTTGCATAAGCAATTTCACCAATACCAGTAGAGCAAGCATCAGATTCTACTAGAAAGGTTTTTGAAAAATCAGGTAAGGCCAAGACAGGAGCGGAGCACATTGTAGCTTTGAGTTGTTCAAAGGCGTCTAGAGCTGTATCTGACCAGTTGAAGGCATTCTTCTTGAGTAAGTTAGGGAGTGGTTTGCTGATAATTCCATAACCCCCGACAAACTTTCTGTAATAACCAGTAAGGCCCAATAATCCTCTTAGTTGTTTGATATTAGTTGGAACTGGCCAGTTCTTCATGGCTGCAATTTTGGCAGGGTATGCTACTACACCATATGCTGTGATAATGTGACCAAGATACTCTAGAGAAGATTGAGCAAAACAGCATTTGGAGTACTTGGCATATAGTTGGTGTTGTGTAAGGAGGGAAAGAACCATAGATAAATGATGCACATGCTCTTCAAGTGTGGCACTGTGCACCAAAATATCATCAAAGAAGACTAGGACAAACTTCCTTAAATAATCAACAAAAATAGAGTTCACCAGTGCCTGAAAAGTTGGAGCATTAGTCAAGACAAATGTCATGACTTTGAATTCATAATGCCCTTGATGGGTTCTAAATGCAGTCTTTGTAATGTCAGGAGCATGTAATCTGATTTGATGATACCCTGACCACAAATCTATCTCTGTAAAAAATTTAGAACCATGCAGCTCATCTAATAATTCATCAGTCACAGGAATTGGAAACTTTTTTTTGATAGTTAGATCATTTAGTTTCCTATAATCAACACAAAAGCGCCAAGAATTGTCCTTTTTTTTCCACAAGTAGGATAGGAGAAGCAAATGGGCTATTGTTGTGTTGAATAATCCCCGTGTCAAGCATTTCTTGAACTAGTGTCTCCACCACAAATTTATGAATAAAAGGGCATTTGTATGGTCTCAAATTAACTGGCTGAGCATTAGGTTTGAGTGGAATTTTATGGTCTAAAGCTCTTGATGGAGGTAAGGAAGAAGGTGCTAAAAAGATATCTTGATAATCAGTTTATAACTTTTCAATGGGTGGTGGGATAGGGTTGGGTGATGGCTGGACTGAGATAGAAAAAAGTTGGCCTATCAATCCATGAGTGTTTTTTCTTAAATTTTTTTTAACTGCCCTACCACTCATCATTTAAAGAGATGGTTTAGATGATATACCTTGCTATGTGATATGTGCACCTTGGTGAAGGAATGAAATGCAAAATTTAGCTTGATTGAATACCACATCACCTTTAGTACGTAACCAGTCAGCTCCAAGAACTATATCACAACCCCCCAAGGGAAGTAAATGTAAGTTTCCTTCAAATTGGTGGCCTTGCATTTGCCAGCTGAGTTGTTGACACATGCATGTGCTAGTGGTCTTGTCTCCATTTTCTACTATGACCACATATGGGTTGTAGGCTGGACTGCACATTTGAGTCTTCTATCCAATTCAGTATCTAAGAAGTTGTGGGTACTACATGTATCCACTAGAATAGTGATATTGTGCTTCTTAAGTAACCCTTCAATTAGTATAGTATCACCATTAACATGGCCAGTGAGGGCATGTAAAGAAATTTCCATCTCTGTTTCTCCCACTGGTGGTTCAGATTGTTCTTCACTTATAGGTTCTTCTTCCATAACAACCATATCGAGGTGCTGCGATTTGCAACTACGACCATCAACATACTTCTCATCACAGTTGTAACGGAGTTGTTTAGCTCTCATTTGATTCATTTGTTCCTGATTAAGTCTTCTAATTGGTGGTACATACATAGATCTAACTGGTGGGTTGAAGGGATTAGGTGAAGTGGTTGGTCTAGATTATGTAGTAACAGGTAAGGAAGTTGGTGGTGCTTTAAGAGGTGGGTTTGAGCTCTTGGTGAAATAAGAAGATGTTGTTGGTGGTTTAAACACATGGTTTTTGGTGGTAGGATGTTGAGGGGAGAGGGCATTTTATTGTAATCTTGCTAAGTAGAAATCCGGTGATAGGGTAGTTGGTTTATGCATCCGGGCGAGCTTTTAATCTTTTCCTTTAAGCCACTAATAAATATCATGACAAAATACTCCTCAGAGAGAGATGGATTTTTGTTAATCATTAAAAACTTTTCAATAACTCAAACTGCTCAAAGTATTCATCTACTGTGGTTATTTGTGAGAGTTTGTTAAAACAACCCACATAGTTATCATTATCAAGATCCTCAAATCGACCACAAAGACTCTCTACAAAATCAGGCCAAAGGATAAATGTTTTACCAAATTGAAAAATAAAAAAACCAAGAGTCTCGCTTTACCTTCCCGAGGACATAGAAGCAAAACCCACTTTATGTGATTCTTCAATAAAATGGATCTCGGAAGCATCTTTCACATTTGCGAATCCAACTTATAGGATTGTCACCACTAAAATTTGGTAGATCTACTTTGAGTGGTTTGATATGGGATATAGAAGCAACATCTCTGGAAGAAGAAAGATGAGATGTATGGAAGTATCCAGAGAATGATGGTGGGGGTGATGTGAGAAGAGTGGTGTTGGGATTCATGTTGTAAAGACAAAATCTTAATAAGTTTATCTAACTTTGTTTGTGTGGTTGTAGTTGCAGAAGTAAGATGTTGAAGGCTGATACAGATATTATCTAACTTCTCACCATGTGAAGTAGCCTCGGCAGTACGACTAGCAGATTCACGGGTGTGGTTTTCACTCAATGCCTTCAATAATTGATTCAGTTCTTTGGTTTGTCTGTCTACGTCTTTAATCGAAGGACCGCCTGTCATGATGAAGATGAAGGACACTGGCTGATACCAATTGTAATAGTCTGCAGTACATAAACTAAGACTGAGTGTGATATAAGCAAAGATCTGTGATAACTACACTGCACTCCGCAGAGCCAGCTCTCTTCTCTATTCTTTTTCTTGATTGAAAGTGACGATACAACTCAGTTGCTTTTAAAGTGATAGACCAAAACCCTAATGCATTCACATTGTTACAGCCCTACACGTGAGCTGATCCTCACTGTTTCATGCTAACATTAATTTAACTCAAACGTAATTAATTAACGTACAAAACCTAATTAATCGTCCGTGTCTTTGAGACACTCAACTGATAGATAGGGGATGTGCCAGAAAATAAGAACATCGAGGTTTTTTTTTTTTTTTCTCTCGATAGCTGGTACCGAAGTTTTGGTTCAATCAGACTGAAACCTTTACTTTCTAAACTTATCTCTCAAAATCAGTCAGCCTTCATTCCTGGTCGTCAAATAACTGACAATATTATTGTTGCGCATGAAATTTTACATTCTATGAAGAACTCAAAAAACAAAATTGGAAATATGGCTTTAAAAATAGCTCTGTCCAAAGATTTTGACATAATTGAATGGGACTTTCTAAAACAAACTCTGCTTTCTTTTGGTTTCTGCAATGACTGGTGTCAGCTTATTATGCAATGTATTACTACTACGTTTTTTTTCTGTTCTTTTAAATGGAGTGCCTAGTGAAAAAAAATTTGTTACAAGGGGTCTCAGGCAAGGAGATCCATTATCTCCTTACATGTTTATCATTTGTATGGAGGTGCTTTCAAAATTTCTTTTAAAAGCTGAAAAAGATAATTTGGTTTCAGGAATTAAAGTCACAAAAACTGCTCCTTCTATTTCTCACTTGTTCTTCGCTGACGATTGCTTCCTCTTTTCTAAAGCTAATCTGAACGAAGCAAAAAATTTACTTAATATTCTTAACATCTTTGGGGAAATGACTGATCAAGTTATTAATTTTCAAAAGTCTGGGATTTATTTTACTCCTAAAGTTCACAATAAGCATTGTAAGATTTTTTTTAAAATTCTTAAAGTTGGAAAAATTTCTAAGAATGATAAATATCTAGGAACTCCTTTGTTTTTTGATAGAAGTAAAATCAATAATTTTGAACCTTTATTAAATAAATACTATGTTGCCCTTCAAGGTTGGATTAGGAAGATGTTTAATCATGCTGGTCGTACTGTCCTTATTAAAAATGTGCTTAGTGCTTACCCAAACCACCAAATGCAGTGTCTTTACTTTCCTAAAAAAACTCTTGATAATTTAGACAAGGTCCAAAGGGACTTCTGGTGGCAAAAAAAGAATAGAAAGAAATGTTAATATTCTAAAGCTTGACCTAGCATTACTAAAGACATTCGTCTGGGGGGCCTGGGAATTAGAATTCCCCATAAGCACAATCTAGCTTTAATTACCAAACTGGCTTGGAGGTTAATACATAATCAAGAGCAACTGTGGGCTAAAATATTAAAGCATAAAACTTTAGAAAGCATAATCCTTTAAGAAAAACTAGGAAATATAAAATTTCTTGGATTTGGTCAAGTATTAGGAAAGGTTTAGAGATCATTAAATCTAATTGTGTCTGGCAGGTTAATAAGAATTGACATTAACATTTGGACTGACCTTTGGATTCCAAATCAAACTGCTCCTCTTATTCCAATTGCTATTGATAATAATATGCTAAAACTGTCAGTGATCTGATTAGTAGAGAAGGAACTTGGGACATGAATCTGATATCAAAGTATATTCATACTTATTTTCATAATGCTATTTATGCTATTACTATTAACCTTAGTATGCATGATAGAATCAAATGGAATTCAACTAAGTCTGGAGAACTAACTACTAAGTCGGCTTACAATTTTCTCACTAATCTGAATATTGATAAAAATGAAGCTAAATTTTGGAAACAAATCTGGAATTTAAATATTATGCCTAAGGTTAATATGTTCTGCTGGAAGGTTGTTTCTGGTGTTTTAGCTCTAGGTTATAAAATGTCAAAATATATTAAAGATGCAAAGCCTTTTTGTTTGCTGTGTGACACTAATGTTGCCGAAGATGAATTACATTTGTTTGTGAACTGTCTTTTTTCAAAAAAAATCTGGGTTGCTTTTGATTTGAATGACATTTATAATCTTCAGGGTCATTATGATATTCTGAACTGGTTTAAATATTGGATGGACAATAATGTTTTTAAAGATAGACATGATAAAATTTCTTATATCATCTGGTATACTTGGAAGTTCAGGAATAGTGTGAACTTTGATAATGTTGTGCATGTGCCACAAAAGTTAATAGATTCTATTAAAACATCCTACCCGAACAATGTTTTTCCCAGGGACAACACTTCTAGACTTAATACTGTTTCTGTCAGAAATTTGGGCAATGATATTCATATGGAGAACAGGCATGATTATGACTGGTTTATTCACTTTGATGCATCCTTCTTAGAAGCTGATTTTACCATGGGTTATGCAATTTCAATTTTGGACAAAACAATAAACAAAAGGCATTGTCGAGCTGGCAGAAACTGGATTTCCTGCCCATTAGATGTTGAAGCAAAAGCAGAAATGGAAGCTCTTAGGTGGGTGAAGGATTTAAATCTCAACAATTGCTGCTTGATCAATGACTGTCAAACTTTAATGAAGATAATGAATGGAGAAGTTAATCCTGAAGACCAACCGTGGAGAGCTCAAACAAGCATCAATAGATGCAAATTTTCCCTTAATATATGTAACTCGGTTTCCTTTTTGTATAAATCTAGAAAGTTTTTAAATTTTGAAGATAGACTTGCTAAGGAAGTAAGATCTAGGAAGATCTCTTTTTTCTCTACTGAAATTATGAACCCTTATGCAAGATCTAAATTCCTAAAAAGGACTATTCTGAGATTAGATCCCATCTTATGTAATGTACACTTCCTTTTATAAATAAATAAAAGTCCTCTTAAAAAAAAAAAAAAAAAAGAGTTTTGGTTCAATCTTCCTGAACTTCAGATGGTGGAACTCGACCTGCTGTTGGCCCAATTAATCAAAAAATGCATGTGGTTTGTGGGATGTGAAGCCCCAGCTTTTAGTAGGAAAGCTTGTTCTTTAACTAAACCGGTAAAAGTTTTGGAAAGTTTTTCCATTTTAGAACTAAATTGAGTGAACGACTTAGCAAAATTTACAAAATCTATATTTTCTAGTATTTTATATGATAAAAGTTTAGTAGTGGCCTCCAAGTGGCAAGCAGATCATGAACTTGTATCTTTTATCTTAGTCCATTTTTCTCCGGGAAGAGAAAATTGAGGTTTACAAAAGACAGAAAAGTAAAGAGGGGTTTGGTGGACAACCAAACTTGACTTAGAAGGAGTATTTATTGCTGTTGATTTCTAATTATTTGATTCGATTCGATTGATTAGGAGATTGATTACAATTCAAGAAATATGGGATTGATTGTAAAATAATATTAATGAATCTCATCAACCTTTTAATTTCTTCATCCGTAGAACATTCAAACCACTCGCTCTTAACATAAAAGTCTGACTTGACTTGACTTGGTTAATTGGGCCAACCGAGCGAAGCGAGAGAGGACCTTTATATGACCATTTTTTTGTAAATCTAAGTGATCAATTACCACAAAAAGATTGGAATGGTTAGGGCCGAAAAACCAAAAATGTCTCTCCCTTTTAGTCCAATTACTATAACTCTGTGTATCTTATCTTTTCAGGGGTATAATTGAAAAACAAACTTTAATATAACATATCTAAAAATCTGTGCCTTGGAATTTTACAAAATTTATCTCGTTGGAAAGGTTATAAAAAACTCTACGCAACAAGTACAAACAACAATATCAAATTTAGAGTTTTTACGAAAAATTTGGAGGTATTTATCATTTTAGGCACAATTTTAGAAAATTAAATATATATCCATTATGCAAACCACCACAAAAGATACATAATACTTTATGTAGCAAAATTTTGGTTTATGCATCAACTAATTTTCCGTTGCAACTAATAAAACGATGTACTCCCGCCGTTTAAAAAAAAATGATACTTTAATTTCAGACACAATTCTCGAAAATTGAATGCATAGCCATTATGCAAACCACCACAAAGGATGCATAACACATCATGCAACCATATTTTGGTTTATGGATCGACTACTCACTTTTTCTGAAACGGGGAGAAAGTATCACTTTTTCCGAAACGGGGCGAAAGAATCACTTTTTCCGAAACGGGGAGAAAGTATCACTTTTTCCGAAACGGGGTGAAAGTATCAGTTTTTCCGAAACGGGGAGAAAGTATCACTTTTTCTGAAACGGGGCGAAAATATCACTTTTTCCAAAACGAGGTGAAAGTATTACCTTTTCTGAAACGGAACGAAAGTAGTCGTGGACAAACTCCATCTTCATATTCTTCTTCGGTCGGCCCTCCCACCGTGGCAACGGTCGTACTAGTATATACTTGTGGGGCTTTACATAAATCACAAATTTCCTATGTGATTACTATCAATTAAAATTGACACAGAAAGGATACATGTATAATCGGCCTATTTGCCTTCACATTAACAAAAACTAGGCAACAACTTATAATTGTTATATTTTTTTTTTATAAACTATTATTATTATTACTTAAATATTATTACATGAAACTAGTTGGAAGCCTAACAAGCTAAGCTCTAACGACATACTACTACATTAATTGAACAGGTTCTTTGTACTAACCTACCAAATGAGCCTCATGGGTAACCTAGCCAAGGAGCCGAAACGGCGGGAGGGGGCCAAGATTGTGTCACAAGGGGGCAAACTAACACTACCTTCCATGTTAATTCCTGCAATATTACGCCATTGGGGACTCGAACCTGGGACCTCCTGGAGAGCATTAAACTTTGGGGAACGGGGATGACCAGCTGAGCTAGGGGCCCGTTCTTAAACTATTGTCAATAAAAAATGAAAACGGCACGTTCTAAAATTCCTTAATCATGATTTAGCAATGTTTCCAATTTCCTACTTACATACAAAAGTCAATATCTATATTTGTCTATTTATATGCTCCAATTAGAATTCTAGACTTCATTTTTGATACTATTACTATCTCTATATTTTCAATCTTCTTCTTCCTCCTCCATCTCAAGTATTCATTTTGACAACCGATCCTGCTTCAACGCAGCTCTAATTAGAAACTGATATTGTTACAGCATATGCATGGATAATTTGAGTTACTACAGTAGGGTTGATGACCATCAACAACAACATCATGTGAGGATGAACACCAATAACAGGCAACACAAACCAAACTTCTACCACAGATTCTTCGCGACATTAAAGCCGAGAGGTTTTCGAGCAGGTAACTGTGGCAGCGGTGCGAGGACGCCGAGGACAAGAAGGTTTAGAATGAAGCGATTACGACTACGAGCAAGGATATTATATTTCATAAGGCTTTTCAGAAAGTGGAATTGGATGAAGAAATACTCATCTTCTTGTGGACAAGTCTTAACGAGGATATGTAGTAAATCAAGAAGATCAACATCATCCAGTAGTACTGATCATGACCAGTTTGAGGATGATTACACTCATTATCGCAGCAGCACTTCTAGTGCTACTACTTCAACGAATTATGAGCACTTACGATCGTCTCGTCGTTCAAATTCATTCTATGCTGAAGCCATCAATGATTGCTTGGAGTTCATCAAACTACAAACATCCACCACCATACACTAGCCACCTAAAGCTAGATGGTTCTTGATGATCCGATATTCAGTCGGCGGTGTCTTGCTCAATTAGCGGTTAATTGAGTAAACAATTGTATATGAAACGACATGGCATATGTTACGGGGTATGTTCATGACTGTCTACACAAGTTCCGTTTCTTGATCATATATTTTTTTTTTTAAATTCATTACTTGGTAAATTGTAGTGTATTATAAACTATTTTTTAATTTTTGTTGGTTGTTGGTGTTGTTGGACGGTTTTCGCCGCTCAGTTAGTTGGATCGTGTGTCATAGTTGGAGGTTTGTAGGAGCCATTACTAGCGAGTCGTATTAATTAATGGATCATTTTGATTTTATCAAATGCTTCTAGCGGTCAGACATATACGGAAGAACGAATTTGTCGCGTCTTTGAAGCTTTAGTTGTTCAAAGCTATCATTTTCCCATCCCATTTTTTCTTCGGTTTTCTACTATTGTTTGTGTTGAATTCAAATTACTACTAAACTGAAAGAAAGCTAAACAACAACCACACTAAAACACGTCTGGTGCGGGTGGTGATTCCACAAGGGTCTCAAACGGGAAATGAGAAAAGAGGAACATCAAGAAATGTCAAACTGCTTTAGAAAAAAATGTCATACAATCTTATTCTATTCTCTATGTACATGTTATATGTTATAAAGAGAAACCGGACATTTGTGTTCCCATTGTTTATATTTCGTATTCAAATACATTTTTTTCTTGATAAGAAAAATATTTCATTTCAAAAGAGAGATTATACCGAGCTGTGAGGAAGTCAGGTACAACACCCGAGACCATTCACATGTTACATGATTTCGGCTATGATGTTTAGCTGCTTTATTTGCTAGGAAGATATGAATTTTATTAAGATAATCTGCTCTAGAGAAATAAAAATTAACAATCATCCAAAACAATTTGACTATCTACTTCAAAAATAAAGATATAGAAGAATCTCTTATTTAGATTACTTAATTGGTTACACAGCTCATGGTATATATAGAGATCAATATTCTCAATCAAAAGATTGAAACTTGAGTACCTAAATGACTGGAAGAGAAATTAAGTCAAGAGTCAAGACCATCTCCGTCTTCCACCTTCTCTCGGCTTCTAGTGTTTGAAATTCCACTCACTTGTCTCTGGTCCTAGAGCTTTATAAATTCAATCATACAGAAACAATAATAAACAAATTTGATTATTTAAAATTCTTCAATAAACTTCTTCAAAAAGCAAATCTTATAAAAGCATGACCTAAAGCCTATTATACTAAAGAAAACAAACTTACCTTCGCCGTTTTTATGAGGAGGAAACCTTCATCGTTTCTATGAGTAGGAACTACGCACTCGTTATGTGAAAAGCCTTTAGATCGATCAAAACAATATCAGAAAACCCTTATGTTTGTTTTAAAAAATAAAAAATGGCTAAATTAAAATAACAGAACACGTGTGAGAAGAGAAACAGAAAGTCATCGCCACGTCACCGCCACATCATCCGTGGGATTGACTGTGGGATTTGGGGTGGGCTGAAAAGAATTATTGATTCTCAATAGGAAACAATATATTGTAAATAATGTGAGTATCTATCCTATAGAACGCGACGCTCCCCCTCAATTTGGTGCATAAATATCACACATGCCCAACTGATCGCTGTCGTATGCGTCAAAAATAATTTCACTTTCTCACTCAACTAAATTTAAATGAAGTATGTGGTAAGAAAGAGTTCGTTCCCACAGAGAGGCTTTTGTTGTTATAAAATTTCAGTCTCTTAGTAACCACATGAGGGTTTTTGTTTTAGCAAAGCAATAAAAGTAATTGAAAGCAATAAAATAATTTGAATAATCAATGAAGAGAAGATATTGGTCACGGGATAGTATCATTCACAAACATGTATTTTCATCAATGACTAGATTTGATATTTTAATCTCTCATTTACTAAAAGTCCTAGGATACCTTGATCGCAAGTATATCCCGCTAATTCCCTGATTTCATCACAACCACATTAAAAGATGCATATGTGAATTCTTCCTAGAAAGAAACCTAAAGTGTAAAAGCGCAATTAAGTTTAACTCCCTAAAAGCACTAAGTTATATGGAATAAGACTAATCAAGGCAATCAAACGTGTAAAAGCACTAATTCAATTTAACCAAGGTTATGATTCATTTGTGACTAGTAGGATATATCACTACAAGCACTACCCATAATTATGCTACTTAGAATCAGGGATAAACAACTTTTTCATATTGAAAACCCTAATATAGCTTTAGAAATGAATACAAATCGGATTGATTCCGGACTCAACCAAACAAACAATCAAATCATAAAACAATAAAAACCATGAATCATAAATAATAAATTACTGAGACAAAACTAATGCATTGAATCAAATATCATGTTGAGAAATCAACTTTATCCCATAACCAATAATAGTTGTTTAGCTACTCATAGCTTTTGAGTTCATCATATTCAATAATAAAATGAAGAAGATGAAACATAAAAATGAAAGCAAACCCTAGTGGAATCGCCGCTCTCCTCCAAAGCTCAAAGTAGAAAAATACGTCATCCCCCTATATGGTGTTCTCAAACCCTCTTATATGACTTTTCAATTCTGCTCCCGACTCCAAATAATTCTCCCACAGCCAATTAGCCAAGCCCAATCAAAACAGGTCCAAGTCCTTCTCTGGATCGAACCGGACAAGTGAGTTGGATCGGCTCACTGAGTTAACTCGGATTACTGAAATCCAGGCAGAATTCTGGCTGTAATCTGACTATTTCCAAGCCTAAGTCCAAACTATTTTCATATCCTTCTCTGCATACATTCACAGCATTCAAATCCTAACATTCATCTAGTTCAGTTCACTCTATAATATTTTTTCCTGTCAGTACCAACTCCACAACTCCATTCAATCTGCCTCATGTGCATTCCTTGTACTAGCCCATAAGAAGTTTCCAACTGACTTGCTCAAGCCACTCTTGGATAAATGCACATACTGCAAACCCACTGTTAATTCAGCTCACAACAATATCACTCCATGCGCTTCAGTTCAGATGCAACCCTTCACTGCACATAACCAGCTAGTAAATTGCAGCTCAACTCCCATAAATCCATTCCTTGCTACAATCTCGCACAATCCATCACCTGCAGTTCACCATCACAAGCCATAACTCAAACTCTCTGCTCATTCTTGCATTATATTTATCACCACCACATCCATTCTTCACACTCCCATCACATCATCATCTGTAGTTCACACAGAATAAGAATTGAACCTGTAACTAGCTTTGGCAACCACAATTTCACAACTGCAAAACCAATTTCTTGCACTTGACAGCGACAACACACACAACTGCAACAGCAACCCATCTCTGCAAGATAAGAACCACCAATCTGTAAACCTACCATTCATCTAAAGCAGCTTCATTACCACCAACCAGTGCTCCACCATTCTCTCGTAACCCATGGCATCCATCTTGTTCCTCTCGTTGTAAACTTATAAACTTGGCAGCAACAACCCATTCTCTTCTTGACATTCATCATGTTCTAGCCATCACCAATACATTCTCTGTAGCCATTCTCCTTGCACAGCTGTAACCAACTAGCACCAGTGGCTCCAATACCAGTACCATCTCAGCTGCATCACTAGCTTCCCTGGAGCAGCAACACCAGCTCCCATTCTCACCAGAACTGCAACTCATAACCAATACAGAATCACCAGCTTCACAGACCACCACATATGTCACAGCCAGTTTATTGCAGCTCAACTTCAACTGGTACAACAGCTTAACCCATTGTAACAACCAGCTCGCAACTGCACCTGTAACTCCATTCCGTGCTGCAATCTTACGCAAACATCATTCCCTGGAGTCTCACTGCAACTACATCCCACATAAACCCATTCTATAACATTCAACATCATATGCAGCTCCACTCACATCTTCCAAATCTTCTTATCCTCGAACAACAGCTGCAGTCTCGGCTGCTTCACTTCATCAAGCAGACAGGCATACCCATTCTTACTTCATTCCATCTCCAACTGTATCTTGAACTAGAGTGCAAGCAACTCAGCTCAGATCCTGCAAACTTGGCATCTCCACATCACACAAGATACCTGCAGTCCATTGTTTTCCCTGCAATTTATTTACAGTCACAACTTCAACAAAATTGCAACAACAATCTTCACCTTCCCTTGAATCAGATAACAACCACCACCTCCTTCACCTCAGTACTAAAACCACCAGCAAGACACAGCTTCAGTTCATCTTCTGCAATCATAACCTGCACCTGTAGTTTGTACCTGCCCTAGACATTTATCTAATCAGTTCATTCATTTCAGCTCCAACCACACAGCCATGGTGACTAACCTATATCAACACAGACAACCAATTCATCCGCAGCAACAAATCATTGTTCTTCCCTGTAGTTTCATCCTAACGTACATCTAAAATCCTTTGAACTCATTAATTCCATCACTACAGCAACAGATTCATCTCTTTACCCTTCTTATTCATGGAGCAACAAATACATCTTCAGTACCACCAAAACCCATTACAGTTCAATTCGTTCCTCATTCTATCAAACCCATGTACAACCATAACCTCCTCCAACTCCATCGAATCTGAACCAAATCGACAGAAAGAAACCATCTCACTACTGATTTTGCATCAAACCCTAACTTTATAATTCCTGGATTAAAGAAAGTAAGCTGAATCTTCGATAAACATCAGCTACATATCCTCTATCACTCTTCATTCTCGATCTCTCTTTTCTGAATCAATGGCCGCCTTCTCTCAATTTCATGACAGCAGCCGGATTGATGAAAGAAATAAATCTCATCTGAATTCTAGGGTTGTGTAGGAATGGAAATGGATATAGCCATCCAGGTAGGCTAGATAAGGGCCAACTAAGAATATCTTTCCCTTGCTTCTCTAGACTCAGCAGTAAATTGTTGGCTTGGCTCAACTCGGCTCCAAATGAAGGATTCCTTCTTTTGCTCAATAATGACTCCATTGCACCTGATAAGCTAAAAAGTAATCATAAGATATATAATTCACATGAAACTCGCAAAGAAAGCATAAACAATAAATATAAAATTAGGAGTTTTACAACACCTATCGAATTCCCCCACACTTAGACTTTGCTAGTCCGCGAAAAAATCAAACAAAACAATTCTAAAACTACGTGTCGTCGAGGCTACGGTCACACTTAGCACGTATAACAAGCCTTTAAACCCCTAGGTGTCCCTAGTGGACGAGTTTTAGTCTCGTGAGGGTTTACTAGAGATATACCCACAAAACCTACTTTTCCAACTTACTAGTTCTCCGAAATGATAGCATCCAACACGCTAAAAAGACATAGAGATTCTGCACACTAGTCATAAGAAGTTAGACACATATATGAACACAATCTCATCCTTAAAAGTTGAGAGAGAAATAACCATCCCTTATCGAAAGAAATTCGGGTTCGGAGTGATCAAAAGTCTCGACTCTGCCTCACAAGAAAGGGTTTTATGATATTGCTCTCAATAATAAACAACGTTATATGGGTCACACATGTGTCCGGGTAGGAATGAAA